>CM037025.1:20294543-20894543 GCA_020875875.1 Dioscorea alata | reverse complement strand
GTTCATCACCAGAACAAGATGATAAGGGAGCTTGAAAGACTGGGAAACATCAACCACAGCAATCTGATGAAACCTATCGGTTATGTTATATACGACGATGTTGCTCTCTTGCTTCACCATCACATGCCGAACGGAACACTAGCTGAACTTATCCATAACACTGATAAATCAGAACGCGAACCAGATTGGCCCCGGAGACTATCAATTGCGATCGGAGTTGCTGAAGGATTGACTTTCCTTCACCATGTGGCAACTATTCACTTAGATATCTCTTCGTCTAACATATTCCTCGACGCCCATTACAATGCTTTGGTCGGAGAGGTAGAGATCTCGAAGCTCTTGGACCCATCCAAAGGAACAGCTAGTATCAGTGCAGTTGCAGGATCATTCGGTTACATCCCTCCTGGTTTGATCTTTCGCTCTTCACTTCATTTCACCTTTTGTTTTTTTAGTTGAACTTCATCTAATTGATCTACTTCATTGTTTCAGAGTATGCTTATACAATGCAAGTTACAGCACCTGGAAATGTATATAGTTTTGGAGTGGTGTTACTTGAGATCCTCACAAGTAGATTACCAGTTGATGAAGTGTTCGGCGAAGGGATTGATCTGGTGAAATGGGTTCACAGTGCACCAATTCGAGGAGAAACTCCGGAGCAGATAATGGATGCGAGGCTAAGTACTGTGTCGTTTGCATGGCGGAAACAGATGCTTGCAGCTCTGAAGGTAGCCATGCTCTGCACTGATTCCACTCCGGCCAAACGACCTAAGATGAAGAAAGTAGTTGAAATGCTTCTCGAAGTAAAGCAGACTTGACCACCGTATGAATAGTCGGGATTTCGTCTTTCTTTCTATGATTTGGAGAGCATGAATCAATGGAGTTGAAACAGGCGTTGTTGGTTTGTTCCTATAGCATGATAATTCATAACTGAGTGAGCATCTGAAGCTGCATGAACTCAAAACATGGCACAAAGGCTTCAAAAAAAGCCATCTTTACCAGTTCTCTTGTAATTGTGAGTGATATGGGAAAAGAAAGAGTACTCTTATATTTGATCTAGAGCATAAAAGAGGATAAGTGATACAAAACAAACCATGTGAAAAACCTGAATGAATGAATGCATACTGTTTGAGAACAACAAAGCATCTACTTTATCAGAATTAAGCAAGCTAAATTTTACAAGGGTGCTAGTCAGGCCATGACTGTCTAAATTAAACAAAGACAAACGGAAAACAAGAATACAATGCTTCTACAACCTTTATATCGCTGCGCATCAGTTGAAGTTTTGTTTGATCGCTTCCATTTTCAACAGCAAATCTTTAATATCAGATTCCATTCTCGTCTTCATATTGAAATACTCGCACTTGGATCTTTCGAGAGCCTGAAATTCTTCAAACTTTTGTCTCCGCCTTTCCTCTAGTTCTGCCAATCGTAGTTTCGCAATTCGATTAGCATAATCTTCCTCAATTTTCAAATTCTTTGCCACGGCAATATGTTTGAGTGCTTCAGCTTCTCTCTTTGCATTGTTAGCACGTTCCTGGTACATCTTTGCTTCTTCTTGTTTGAATCTCACTACACTCTCAAGTTCATCAACAACCGGCTTTTTCTCAAGATTTACTGGTGGCACAACATTGCTAGTCTGTCTTCCTAGCAGATTCCGATCCAAACTGGAAAGAACAGCTTTAGTTTCCAACTGAGGAACTTTATCTGATGGAATAGATGAAAGCCATGGCATTTCTTTGTTCAAACAAGCTACATCACTGCTTCCTTCTGCATTACTACGTGAAGGTTGCTTTGGAGGGAAACTGGGAGGATTACTGCTAATGCTGGATTCACTCTCTGATGAAAAAAAAAATGGAAAAAATAATAAAAAAATTATTAGGTATACTCATTCAACTATGAGAATTTATGCTGGCAAACAAACAATAATACAGCTTAACATCTTGCTTTCTACAAGCACAACAAATTCAAAAGTACTCTGCCATCCAATGGAGAAATCCAGGGCACCATTTATTCTCCTCATATTAATTCATTTTTCAAAAGATCTATCATACTCTGTAATCAATGATTTGATCATTACATATTTGTATACTTGAGAGACACTTCAGACTAAAGAGCACTGTTTTTTGCTCAATTATGAAATATTTATCCCAAGCATGCTGACAATTCTCTCCAATATTGTTGATCAACAGTAATTTAAGACACTAGACACACACACACACACACTCGTTGCAGCCTCCTATAGATTATGCAACACTAATAATACTTAGAATCACTACTAAGTATTATTAGATAGTGAGTATGCACTATACCAATGATTAATCTTTTACTTTCTACTGAAATGATAATAACTTGTGATGACCTAAATAACAAGATAATGATAGCTATAGTAATATCAAACTTCAAGGTCTTGGCACTATGATTAAATATATATTACACAAACCTATATTCTACGCCTTGACTGAAGAATGCCACAGTATGCAACTATCAATCCAGAATTAACATGATAAAAATAGATAATCTGATCAAACATAAGATATAGCATCAAAACAAAGTAGAAGATATGCCACATAAAGAAATGTCAAAGTGAGTTGTGTGGGATTTCAATCATGCATAGAAAGATGGCAGCAATAGATTAAATAACTTACCCACAAAAAATGCCATGATAATAGTGATGACTTCAAACAGATTGGGTTTGTTCTCCAATTTCATTAGCATTTGATCAGCTACATCTCGCAACTTTAGACCCCTCACATCATTACTGGCAGAGAAGATCCGCCTAACATATTGAAGTTCTTTCCTAAGAGTCTCCAATTTCCAATCCTTTGCACAGGTCTTGAAAACTTCCTTCACAAAACCAAACATTTCTGACGGATGATCACAGGCCACACAGTGAAACTGCATCTCAGTCATTCCTTGTGCTGTAGCTGCAGTTCGTCCATTGCTGATATAGCAATCTCGCAATGCACAATCTGTATGGCACCAGTGGAGGCACACATCACAACCAACCCAGCTGCAGGTATTTGATGCCAAATCAAACTTGGAGCACACCAGACACATGCATTGGCTGCAGAATCCACTCTTCCGGACACACACTTTGCAGTCACATTCATCCACAGGCAAGATAGCTCGACAATTGAGATTTCGGCACTTCAAATTTAGAAAAATCTCAGCTAAATCAGTGGAGGAAACATCACCAGACCTTTGAATGAAATCAGGAAGGCCGGTCTTTAGAGATACCAAGATCTCCAGAAGGATCCTGTTACACTTGGGTAATGTTTCCAGTGTAAGATCAGACCTTTTTTGCAATGCTTCCTGCAAAGCCTGCAACTTCCCATACTTATCTGCATTAGAAACCAGCTCACAAATGGCTCCCTTCAGATGTGTTACCGGCTGCTTAGACATTCCCTCGAGCATCCTACCGATTAGTTGTATGGGTTCTGTTACTACCTCAGCAATACCCACACCATTAACTAGCTGTGCACTATCATTTTGGTCACTCCTAAAAAGAGAACTGCTGCTTCTCTGTCTTGAAAGAAGCCTCCTATCCTTGCTGTGCTCTGACCTAGTATCACGAGAGCCAAGGCTCTGGCTTGGGGATATCTGTCTTGGAAGACTTGATTGTCGAGCAAGACCATCAAGATTAAGATTATGCATACCAGTCACAGTATGAGGCGAAGCATGGGCAACATTACCATTCAGTAATGCTCTATGAAATAATGCACCAGCTCCTCCCTTTCGTTTAGTATCAGTTGAAGACTGACCATGCCAGACAGTACCATCAGGAACCTGATCAACTGGCTGAAATAAAGGTCGGCTACCTACTGAATGTTCATAATTCTCTAAAGAGTTCTGATTCAGAGAGCAGCTAGGGTTGTGGGTAAATGTTTGAGAACCTGAGAAGGAGACTGAAGCAGTGAATCCATCTGACATTGTATGAAATGAAGATGGCAACGATTGGATGCTCCTGGCATGGCTTGGAGAACTAGGCCGTCGCCGTGTCAATGCATTGTCTGGTAAAACATTCGACAAACCAAGGGAAAGATCAAGTAGCTCCAAGTTTGGCTTCTCATCATCGTTTTTCCTGCCTATAACAACAGCGCCAGAGTTTGATCCATCAGGTCTGCGCCCATCAGAGGAGAAAACCAACTCAAACCCCCTGCCACTTGGTCCTTCCATGGGATCATCATCTATTACAGTGTTCACCGTGCCTGAGAGAGAAACAGCCGGGCTCTTACCCTTGTCCTTCTGTTTCTCCTTTGGATTGACAGGCATAAGCTCTAGAGTTGCTTCCTTCTCCAAATCAAATAACTCCATATCGCCTTCTGGAGCCCTCTCAAGATCAATGCCATTCGGTTCCCTAGTCTCACCCTCATGTTCTATAGCTGAAGTTTCCTTCATTTTACCCTCAATTTCAACTTCCAAACCTAGACCTTCACCTGCTTTCTCATCTGATTCATCCCCTGAATGCCGAGAAACAGTCAAGGCAATACCTTGGACTTTCTCCTGCACAACTGGAACCTCCTCGGCTTCTTTTACTTCCTGTTCTTGGATTTCGCTCTTTCCCCTGCATTCATCAGCTTCTACATTTCTTTCACCACTTCCCTCTAACAAACCTTGCTCTGAAGGTTCATTCATCCCATTAATGGACTCATTCTGAAAACTGTGAAGATTATCATCCGCGGTAACTCCATCCAATCCCATTTCCGATGATTTCACTTCCTCCTCGGCCTCACAAGCACCTCCTTCAGCTTTAATTTCCGAGCTGGAAGAATCAGACACAGTGGTACTATCAGCTCCTTTCTCTTTACAACCCTCCGAATCCTCCGGCTCAATCTCCCCTTCCTCCATTTCGCTGCTGCTAGTGCTCTCCTTCCGAGAAGACACCGCCTTTGGGGTCCCCTCGCTCCTCGACTGCTCCCCACTTGGCGAATCCTTACCCCTCACTGGTCCCCGTTCCTCTGAGCTAATACCATGGTGGCCTCCTCCTCTTCCCATTGAATCGCTTGCCACCGCCGAGGACGAACCACCTTCCTTCCAACTACTCGACCTCCGCCATGACGAACCCCCGTCCCTCCGTGACAACGACACACTCTCAGACCGGCGAAGCCGCTCCCCACCATACATACCTCGTGGCGACTGTGACAATGGGATCGAACGATCTCCATACCGATCAAAGGAGCTCTTCCTCCGATAAAACCCCTCAGACTTCTCATCAAACCTCTTCCGAGAGGACCGCGACCCCTCCCGCTCGTCATCAAGCGATCGATCATGCGACGACGACGAGGATCCCTTCCGACCACCCTCAGGCTTCGAATGGACTCGCCGGTGCGACGACGGCCGGTCGGAATCCGGATCCAGATCCTCCCCATAGGATCTCGGCCGCTTCAACATCGTAATTCAGTGAAGATGGATCAAAAAAATGGATAAAAATGCTACCTTTTTCCGCGCATCGATGCTCCCACGAGCCCTAATTTTGAGGATTTCGCGAATTCGTCATCGGCGAAGTCTTGATTTGGGTCATCGGAGAGTCATCCGAGTTTAGAGTGGAGAAGCGGTAAGTTGTGACGGTGGAATAGGATAACTTACGTTTAAGAACCCGCTGTCACTCATCGAGACCTTGAGATTCGGGAAAGGAGTGATCTTGGCCGTTGGTTTCGAATACTTTATTATACTTGCAGTACATTGGAGGGGAAGTGGGGCCCAAGTTGGACTAATGATCGCGTGTAAAATTGGTAGGCCGGCGGCTTTTCTTCCGATCTGGTGTGTGGCAGTGAACAGATAAATTGACTGCATATCAATACGTGGCGTTTTCTTATTGGCTTTGTGCTTTCTTTTTTTTGCACAGTAACCCTGGAAATTTGAATATTTAGGTATTGTATTTGTTGGGATTATATTTCTTAATTATATTCACCGACTTACATTGGTTTGTCTGATCTTAATATATATTATTATAATGATAGTGGTTATGTTATAGTCTTGATTAATCATAGTGGCTGTATAATGAACTTCTCTTTAATCACCATTATTATATTATATTATTTCGCTTTAGTTTGCAATGTTCTCTTGGAGTATTTTCAGTGCCACAGTTGAGTGTACTAATGCCATATACAATGTGTTTTTTCATACTTAAAAGATGGATACATAAATCACATATTAACAACATAAAAAACACAGAACAGAACCAACATAGAAGCTACAAGATATGGCCAAATACAAATATAAACCAGTAGACAAAGGTGGTACATGTCTGAGACCTATACAATATCATTCATATCATGCCCGCGACCATCCTCTTCAGCGAAGGTAAGACTTGTTTTCTTCGATGTTTCAGGCATTTAAGCAAAACTAAGTTGGTACGACATCACCAATGTTGCCGAAAGTAAAAGCACAACAAATGAGTTAGCTGCTATGTCTTCGGATTGCTGATCCAATTTACAAGAAAAGATGCATTCCATCGCCTTCAACACCGTATTAAGCCATTGATGTTCCTCCATGGTTCCTTTCCATATGCTCAACTGACGATACGGGTGTATTGTATTTCGGGCAGGCATGAGCATTGCTTTCATGATCATGATACCTCTCAACATGCTCAATTAAAGCAGAAATAGAAGAAAATCTTTGTAGACATTGCGGACACTGCTCTACAAGCTCAGCACCATTGCCACTCCGAGATATTCCATCTTTCGCCTTCTGCAATGCTTGTGTGGTCATGCTACTCAATCTGTGTATACTGGCTTCAGCTGAGGCTCGAACAGCTGATACAGCATTCAGCAAACCAGAATTCCACTGTGACGGTTTGCTTGAATTTTGATTTGATACTGAGCTGCTTGATGTTTGTGAAACTACCAAATCAAATTTCTGGCTCCTCCTTAGCAAGCCTTTAAATGGGAAGCTGGTGTCTTGTTTTTTTGGACCTGCGCACATGTGATCCGGTGCAAATCTATGTTTCAAGCAATGATCTTGGGCGCACTCTCGGCAGCGTATCATGTTAGAGAAAGTAAGCGTTTCAATGCAGTCCGGAACAGGACACTTCTTTTTCTTAGTTTCTTTTGATGATTTGATGGATCGCAATCAGTGTTCACATGAGATTCCCATGTTATGTTGGGGTCTTGACCTGGGACCAGCTGAACTCCATTGGCACAGAGTGGGCAAATCAAAAGAGTGGCGTCTTTGTGATGGGCATCCGGGCAGAGGTGTTTGCTATAACTTCTATGTTGCATACAGAATGCCTGTCACAAAACTGCATGGTTAATACGATGATACCAAAGAAAGCATACAACATACAAATTGCATAAACAGTATACACTATGGTACTGAGTTTCTTAAAAGCAGCAACAAACAAGATTGAACATGTGAAATTAGTTCATCAAAATTTATCTGACACTCTATGTGTTCTCTATTTATGGCAAACCTTTCAATGAGTTTGTCTTGAATCTAATTCTGCCTATCCATGATACAGCCTTAATGGCCATAAACATGCTTTTAAACTCAGAGCACAGCCATCAATTAGACTTGCCAAAGGATCATGCAACAACTGAAACAAAGGTAAACTCTCTTTACCGCCAACTGACACACCATGTTAGTAATTAAATACCCAATTATAAATGCTCAGACTTGTATCAAATATTGGTCACAATAACCTTTATCAGCAACGATGATCCTCTATCTAATTTTGTCTTGCAAACAATGCAACAATCTTATAGACTCTAACAGCAATAGTATTCTTACTGCAGTAATCTATTGTGTGCAAATCTACTCATTCTAATGTACTCTGCATGGATTAGACAAAGCTTCACACAATTAGCGAATGAGGAAAAGAACTCAATACATCAATCTTCTCATCGTAGCTATTTAGTAAAAAGTAAACATTAAACATTGGATTAGACTAAAATCCAACAGATGATATCACTGAAACACTGATTTAATGTAATTCTTGTGAAAGCCAATGTCTTCTATGAAACATCTCAAAATGATTCTTTTCTTTTAATGCTTTTATTCTGCATCATTCCTCATTGCAAACACATTGTCAAATTACACAATAAACCGAAAGGAAACAAGAGAGAACAATACTAGTGAAAACCAATGACTTCTGTAAAACATCTCTAAATGAAAGTTAAAAAAACCAAAGTTTCGATTTTTGTTGTACTTCGTTCCTCATTGCAAAAACATTGCCAATGTCCACAGACTCTCTGATTCATAGTTGACAAATTTGAGAAGTTTTCAGGAATAAATCAAAAGAAAACGAGAAGAAACACAAGAATTAAGAACCTGACTGCATCGATCACAACTGAATGGCATGAAATCAAAGAGCTTGCATTCCACCACGCTGCAATGCTTCCCAAGATCCTCAAACTCCGGAGTCTCCATCGAATTCAGGAGAGCATCTAGGGTTTCAAAGATTGAGATTTGGGGATTTAAAAGCCTCTTCGAGTGAAAACAGAACTCCTTTGCTGCGATGTTGAAGCCTCAAGAGAATCAGGTACAAACATCGTCGAACAGGCATCACTGTTTGACCAGTAATATTTTGCCACGTATAGTGTTTGCTGAATTTAGTGTTTGCTGTTGTGGTTGAATGCACGGGATCAGGAACGTTGCTTCAACGGGGAGTTACCGGCGCTGGCACGATGGCTTTATCCGGCGTGGCCGTCGTATCCACCGTCCGGTCCCGGTTTGATGATTTGCTCGCTATTCGGAATTTAGAGAAATTTATATAAATCCAAAATATAATCAATTTTTTTATTTTAACAAATAGGACGGGACAGATCACAGATGTGAAATTAATACCTCAGTATATTTGTGCCCTAAAATTACGTGGGCTTTGGTTCAATTTCGAATCCTCTCTGAAATGAACCCCTTATGCCAGTGTCAATAAGCTAAGAAATTGTTTGTGAAATTTAGTTACTTGATTTTATTTATATGTGTACAAAAATAAAATTTTATTTTTTTACATAGTCCATTTGAGTATTAAAAAAACACATAAGATTTTGGGATGTTAAGGGGATTCATTGGGGGATGTATTCCCGGCTCCAACTTATCAAACCCATCCCCACTAGGGTAAGGATATCCAAATATCCCTACCACCCGCTCCTGTGGGTTGGGGGAATTGACAACGATTAATTTTTTTTTTATTTTTTTTTAATAAAATAAAAAGTTATTAATTATATTGTTACTTTAAAATAATTTTATTAAAAAAGGTATGTTTTCAAATATAATTTTTATGGATTATGTATTAGCCCTTGTCTCAATTAGTTATATATGTATGGAGTTAATATTTCAATACATTTATGTTCCTTTTTCGGATGAGCTCAATTTCACTGTTAAATTATCATGACATTAAATTATCAGGACATGCTTTTTATTTATTTATTTATTATTATTATTATTTGAGAGATAGGAAGGTTGTTTGTCAATTGCCACTCACCTGATTTAAATATATATATAATATGATCTCTATTAAAAAAAAAACTATAATATAATGTCTATTTTATTAGGTTAAATGCATACTCACCATGAGTTGACATCAAAATTAGCTCTATTTTGTGTATTAATTAGAGCAATAATTTATCAGTCTAATCATTCTCATTAAACAATGCTATGGAGTATGGACACCCTTTAATTCCCATAAATTCCTAATAATTTGTAATTAATGTATATATATATATATATATATATATATATATATATATATATATATATATATATATATTCTCATTTTACGGTGGAGAAAATTAATTCAAGAGATGATAAAATTGACAATTTATCTATAACTTTCATTTTAAAAAGAAATTTATTATTGTTAGCTTATATATATTGCATATTAGCGGGCTATTCCATCATAGAGTTCATGTAACTCGACTTAGCTTTAATATGAAAATTATATATGAAAAATATGAAACATTACTTTCAAATATGTTCAAAATTTGGCCCGATCCTCCTTTACGTTGCAATCACAAAAAAGCAAGCAAACCTAGTGAAATTAGCTACGACTAAGAGACGCTCCTTGAAGAAGACTCTACTCCTCTCATTATTTAATTGACCAGTGCAATCTTATCTTCGAAATGAAATAATATCACTATTATTTACAGCTTTTATAATAACTAAAACTATAAGCATTCTCGTCTTTTAGCAGATAATTATTGATTTTTTTTTTATAATAATTTTAGCGAATTATATTTTAGGATAACTAATTCAAACCCTTCATTTATAACCCTCAATAGATCAATTATGAATATTTACGCATCTTTCACTACAAATGTACCTAGATAATTTAATAAATTATCATCGAATAATTTTGGCAAATTCTTAAAAAAAAAATCCATTAATTCAATAACTTACTCCAAAACAATTTTATTTTTTAAAAAACCCCTGAAAATAATTTTAAAAAAATTCCAGGGGTGTATCTGAAAAAAACCCAAAGGATACAAAACCCCAATTCCAGCGTTATATCCAACACGCATCTCCCATTCATACCCATTCTGGTGTTTTTATTTTCTGGCAATAATTCCTTTTTATTTTTATTTTTTCAATTTTAATTCTTTTTTTTTCTTTTCTTTTTTTTTTTTTAAATCGAAGAGAAGGGGGGGAGCAATCCCCGCCCCGCTCAAACCCTCACCAAGCTTCGATCTTGATGGCCTTCCATGTCGCTTGCCCGATCACTTGGTCCGGTTTTTCTCTCTAGAACTCTCATATCTATGTCTATCGATCGCTCGCTCGCTCTAAAGCTGTGGTTTTGTGCATCAATGGCAGCCGGAGGATATGCAAGTGTGAGCTGGGGAACGCGGGGTTGGGAGTGGGAGAGGGGTTCTTGGAGGAGGTGGTTAGGGTTGAGGAGTTTTTGAAGGATCCGTGGGTGGTGAGGGTGGGGAGAGGGGGAGGGGATGGGAGAGATGTGGGGACTGTGCAGGTGTTGGTTCCGAAGGTGGTGGCGGCGCCGCCTTTGCCAGTGCCGGTGGCGGCGGAGGATGGAGGGGAGGATGGGGCGGTGGGGGCGACGTCGGTGCTGGCTCGGAGGGCGGCGATGCAGCGGCAGGCGGTCGCTGCGTCTATGGCGGCGGAGGATTATGTCAGGCGATTGGAGGCTGGTGGCGCTGCGGTGAGGGTTTTGTTTGATTTGTGCTGGATTTTTGTCTTTCTTGGTCCACTGGTTGTTGGATTGGTTTTTGAAGTTCTTTTTTTTTTTTTTTGGGTTTGATGTGTTTTGAAATGAGTTGATGTTTGTTTCTTTTAATTAAAATTTAGAAAAAAAATCATTTTTTTTTGTGGGAATGTTTGGTCAGAAGAATGCGTTGAGAGTGGTGACGTTAGGAGGTAGTTCACTTGAAGATAAATTGGTCTTCTTGTTGAGTTTTTTGTGAGAATCTTGTCTTTTTTTTTGGTTTTGGAGGATAAAGAGGGCAAAATCCTGCTGATTTTGTTTTCTTGCCCTTTTTGATGTTAATTTTTGCTGTAAAAGTTGTGGCTTGGATGCAGCTATATTGCTTTTACTTATGGTTATCATCTTGATGTTGAAGACTTCTGTTAAAGAAGCAAGTTCAGTTTCTTCTTTCAATCGTAGGATGCACCTGGAGAAGTAGCTAATAATGTTGGCGGAGAAGATCAAGGTGCTTTGACTCCAAAAATTATGTGTCGCATTTGCTTTTCTGGTGAAGATGCAGGCAGTGAGAAAGCTGCGAAGATGCTTACCTGCAAAACATGCGACAAGAAGTACCATAGAAGCTGCTTGAAGATCTGGGCTGAGTACAGAGGTTTGTTGTAACCATAGTTTTATTGTAATAACGATTTTTTTTTTAATTTTTTAAAATGTACTTCTCTAATTATTTTATTGTCTTCTGAAGACCTGTTTCATTGGAGTTCTTGGGTTTGCCCATCCTGTCGCACTTGTGAGGTTAGTTTCATACTTCTCTTGCTTTCAGCAATGTTGTTTTATTTTAAAAGAGCCAGCTTTAGGTTTTGTCTAGTCTTAGATTAAGTTGGAAATCTCTTTGTTGCAAGCATCTTACTGGCCACTCGTTAACTTGTTGACTGTAGCTATTTCTAACTTTTTAAAATCATGATTCTGTGAAGCATCTGAAAGTGAAGATCCAGTCATAGGGATGGACTGCATATGAAGCTAATTGTTAATGGACAATGGTGAAACTCCGGTCTTAGGATGTCTTTCACGTTAAATTTCACTTATATTGTGTTCATGCGCATCACAATCTTGGGGTTTGATGTGTGACTATAGACATGATTACCAATCAACCTATGGTCATCTGTTATTTTTTTCTATAATTTGTTTATTTTTTATTTTTTTCCGCTATTCTGCTAATAGTGAATGTTCTATTTCACACACCTAAGGATTAATATTTAAGTTCAAAGATTAACTACTCATTATTTTGGCATTTCTTAATTACCCTATGTTGTCAGTGATATCTTATGACTTCTTCAGGTTTGCCGAAGAGGTGGTGACCCCACTAAGTTGATGTATTGCAAAAGATGTGATGGTGCTTACCATTGTTACTGCCAGCAGCCTCCACACAAGGTCTGTATTTTTAGTGGTTCTATTATAGAACTAGGGAATCTGTCATGTGAGTTTTTTAATTGATAAATGTGCAGAATGTTAGTCATGGACCGTATTTATGTCCCAAACACACAAGGTGCCACAGTTGTGGTTCAACTGTCTCTGGAAATGGACTTAGCACAAGGTATTGGTTTTTGATCTTATTAGTAAAATTAAAACAAGTCGAATGTTTCATCTTCTCATTTTAAGCAAATTGCAAATTATAATTCTGTTGCCTTGAGGGGGCTAGTTAATGTGATTTAACCTCATTGATGAATGCAATTAACATGAAATTTGTTATTAATCTTTCCACCCATGTGGTTATGTTCTAACATAACAAAAATGATTGGTTTTGAAGATGGTTCTTAGGTTACACCTGCTGTGATGCTTGTGGAAGATTGTTTGTAAAAGGAAATTACTGTCCTGTTTGCTTGAAGGTAAACATGCGGTGAAGCTTTAGTATTTTGATATCATTTTGAGTTCACATTGTGAGATATCTCTGTACTTTTTTGGTTGCTTAATTGGTTTGGAAGTACATTTTACTGTTTGTTGCTCCATATTTTCCTTTGAGGTGTGCGCTTGTTGTAGTGGTCAGTGTTCCTAATTTATGCATGTGAAGAAGGTTTGGCCAATTACTGGTGAAAGTAGTTTTAATCATTTTAAGCAAATTGGGTGGCTATGATCATTTTGTTTCTATAGAAAAACACATACTGGAGCACACACAAATCAATTATGCCTTTGTATAGGTTTGCTAGGATCTATCTTAAATTCTCATGGAGGGGGAAATTGTGATTGGGCTTTCATCACTTTTTCTACAAAATTTTTAATGAACAGGATGATCATCAATACCAATTTGCATAAATCTCTATGCACAATGAATACAGGAAATTCATTTACTCTTACAAATTTTGAAGACGAATTCATTGTTTGGGTGATTATGTATGCATATACAATGACTTGTGTACTTATGTCTAACCAGTATCAACCTACTTTTAGTTAAAGTCATCTCATGTTTGACTTCTGCAGGTTTACCGGGATTCTGAGTCAACACCCATGGTTTGTTGTGACGTTTGTCAACAATGGGTGCATTGCTTATGTGATGGCATCAGGTTTATGACCTTATTCATTGTTGCTTCCGGAGAATTCTTTATGCCTGTTGAACTTTTGCCTTTTGCTCTGTTTTTTTTTTTGTCATTTCACATTGTACTCTAGGCATGCTTCCTGTTAGCAGTTCTCATTGAATTTTGTGGCTGTGCTTGCTTATGGTGTCAGTATTGATTTGTTTAATCTTGTCGGGCTGCTTCGATTCTTTTATTAATTCAGCAATTTCAAATTCTAGGTATGGCAGTGTAATCATCACTTGCCAATGCCTTTAAAGTTGCTTGGTTTTAAAGCTTTTTGATATGTCTGATCTGATAATACTGATTGCCAATTATTATTAATTTTGTGAGTACTGATCTTGTAATTTTATTCCCAATCTCTACTGGCATGCATTACATTTTATTGTCAATGAATGAACAGATGATTTTCAAACTCATGGTAGAAGTGTTTTTTCAGACATGTTGCTTGGATATTACTGGCAAGCACATTTCAGTAGCATGCAACACTTCCTTAGTATGTCTCCTGGTTGTAGTTCTATGAAACTTATGGGTGATAATGGTGAAATTATTGAGTGAGATGGTGAGGAAGAATGATCCACTACTACAATTAATTAATCAGCATATACATAAAGTAAATAAATAAAAAATATCTTGAAGCCTGTGATCGAACTTCTTGGAAGTGCTAAGGACATACTCCATGTCATCGAGACGTGATCTGTATCTATATTCCACTTATCCTTTTAAAATGCATGTTATCTAGATTCTTTAGCCTTAAAATGACCAGAACTATTATGATTAATGCTCTCTTGATAAAGAATTTGAAAAGGAGGTTGGAAATATGCTAGCTTGCCAACTCTTCTATGTGGAATATTTCCAATGAGTATGAGAATAATTTTGTTACCATGCATGTCTTCAATTGCAATATCCTTATAACCACATTCCTTTGTTTGCTTTCCTTTAGAAAACTTGATTGATCTTACCCCTGTTAATCATATAGCGGGTACACAGTTCTCTATTGTCTGGAGCTATTCCTTCACATTCTGAGGCTGTTGCCCTTGCCTGCGCATTCGAGCACTTGGAATTAGGGCTTTTCTTGTTACAACTAAATAAAGAGTGATCACATGAAAAGAGATCTGGCAAAGAAGAAAAGGAAATGGAGGAAACCAATGAGAAATAAAGGATTGATGATAAATGTTCATAGATTATGTATTATGCATTTCCATTTCGATTGAGAATCTTACAATCTCATTGATGCCACGTCTTGGTCCTATGATTGATGACAGAGCATGCATTAATATTTTTTATGAAGAGTGTAAATTTGAGAAGAACTTTTATCATCCTGAACACTTTAAGGGTGGTCCTACCAGATTTGGAGTTTATCACTAGAGTTATTTGCTTTATTAGAAGCCTTATTTTGTAATTTCTTATTTTCATTGAGGGTTTTATATTTAATTTTACAAGAAGTTAAGTGGGGCTATCCCGGACCTTTTCTCTTTTAAGTTTTTAGGGTTTCTTTTGTAATCATATGTAAGCATCATTAAATCAATGTGAAGGATGAATGCTTTTGTCGGATTTGATTTCTATACCTCTTTGGCTGATGCCATTGAAATTCTTGGAGATTCTCTTCGCCCTTGATTTTAACATCTTGTAGTGGCGGATTGGTGCTTGCTTCTGCTGATAGCAAGTTTTCACTTTTGGAATTTCTATTCTCAAAGATCGTATCTGACCAGTCTAGTTTAGTTTCCCCATGCGTTATTATTTTCAGGCTTCATCAATAACTATATAAGCTGCTTGTTAGGTTAAAAGACTCAAAAATAAAAAAAATGATCACTAAAGCCATTTGTCCAAATATGAACTCAAGGGCTCTAGTAACTAACTCTGAATCTGTTGATCAAAAATGAAAAACATTCTTAGGCTCCAAATAGAATCATATAAGGCTGGCAGCTATAAAAGAAAATTGAGCTCCAAAAACAGGCAAATCAAGCTTCCAGCAAATGAAGAAGCCTTCTGATACCATGCTTTGGTAATGTATTTTTTTTTAATTAATATTTCCTTAAAATAAGGCCGATATTTACGTTAATATAAGGACAAAAATGTCTAACGATGTTTATGAAAAGAAAATCCCGACATTACTCAAATAAGCACTTGAACTCTGAACTGTGGCTGTCAAGAATACTCACAAGTCTCAAGCTCACGTGCACACACGTACGCATGCAACTATGCTGTTATGTGTTAATTTAAATTTTTTGTCGTATCTAAACTTGTGTTGATGTTGAGCTGTAATATCCTAAGTTAATCCTAAGTTGACATTTTTGTCATATCTAACACCGGCCATGTTGAGCTGCAACATTGTCTCTGTGTCAAACAGATCATAGCTTTTTTGACCAACATAAATTATTTGTGAATTCAAGTTTGTTACTTGCTGTCTCTTTTGCATATTTAGCTTTCCTTAAAAAGTAGATATGCAACTTTCAAGAATTTAATTTACTTTGCAGCTCTTTTTGCTATTTGTTCTTATCCAATTTCTTTTTTGTTATGTGTTGTTTGTATATTGTGTTCCTTTTCTTTCAAAATTGCCTTTCAAATCTTGTGCTTTCTCATAATCTTTGTTAAGAGAGAATCTATGCCAATGGTTCTTTCCCTTAGAAAATTCCATCTAAAGTTCTTCAGCTATTGTTGTTGCCTTTATTTTGAAAGTTCAACTTGCCTTTTGTTTTTAGTTGCTATTTTTATTCTTTGGCACGCACTATCTTGGATGCCATTTTTAGCAATCAAAGGAAGTACCCTGACTTCATTCCCTTTTTGTTTTTTTTTTTTTGGTATTCAAAATCATCAACATCATTGCTTATTGGATTTGGGCTTTATTTACTATCTTGATATTAAAGGTTCTTTCAATTAAATCATAATTTTTATTTTTATGTCTGGCAGTGATGAAAAGTACCAGCAGTTCCAGGCAGATGGTAACTTACAGTACAAATGTGCTGCATGCCGAGGAGATTGTTACCAGGTATTATTTTCTGTTCTAGAACTTTCCTAATGCTTCCTTGTCGAACCTGTGCATGTTATTAATGCCAGTTTGCATAATTTCCAGGTCAAGGATATTGATGATGCTGTTCGAGAACTGTGGAGGAGGAGAGATAAAGCTGATAAAGATCTGATTGCGAACTTGAGGGCTGCTGCTGGATTGCCTTCTCAAGAGGAAATATTTTCACTCTCTCCTTTTTCAGATGATGAAGAAACCAGTCCTGCAGTACCGAAACATGATCACGGGAGATCCTTAAAATTTTCAGTCAAAGGTCTGGGTGCTAAGAATTCCAAAGAATATGGGAAGACTAACTTCAAAAATTCATTGTCGAATAAGAAGCATCCAAAGAAAGGTTTTCAGTTTCAAACTATCGGTAAAATGGAAGGATCTTATCAAAATATTGATACTCGGCGTGGGATAAGTTCACTTGAAAGTAGCTTCAGAGATCAGACTATTGATGATACAAATTCACATGGAACCAAAACAGAGATATATTCATCACCTTTGGCAATAGCGTCAGACAATAGCAAAATAAAGTCCTATGATGATCACATTGGAAGTGACAAAAATAGCTCTACCAAGGAAGCTGCAATAAATGCAGTTGATAAAGTCCCCAAGGTTCACATCAAAGGTAGTAAGTCTCAAATTCTTCATATGAAGGAAAGCATTGGCAAGAATGCAACTAAGAGTGAACCTGTGAAAGGAACTAAGTTAGTGATACATTTAGGTGGAAAACATAGGAACACGACCTGCTCTCCAGTATCCGAAAATGTAAACTGTCAGAAAGAGCAAGATTCGCTTGTCTCCAATGGTATGCACCTTGCCATATTTTGCTGTTCTATCACCATCTTTCCTTATGTTTATTCTATACTTATCATATGCCAAATCATTCTGATCCCCAAAATAGTCATAATTTTGGGTATTTAGTGATATCACATCAAGTTTAGGAAGGTTTGGCACTGTTTTTCAAATTAGATGTAAACGGCGGGAACAACATTACTATGCTTTGTAATGTAGTATCATTTGTCTAATTTCTCATTTTTGTCCTTGAATTGGTCCAAAATTTATTCCTTAAAAGTTTTTTTCTCCAAATAATATTGATGCTTGCATCTCTATCTGCATCCAATTGTCTTATGTTTCTTGTTTGCCAAATGTTTTCTGTTATATGTGCTATCTATTGAGTTCTATCAACCTGCTGAGTTTGGAGGTGTCTAATTAGTTTTTATTCCAAATGATTTTGCTTCTTTTGGATCCACCATCTTGTAAAATTTTGTCATCCTTTTACGGACTTTCTGAAATTGAGGAACCTGAAAACTCGACCTTCTGTCTATTGCTATCCTTTTTACTCACATCTCATGCCCACTTAAATTAGTCTGCTGAAAGTAGTGGCGTCTCACACACGTTATGCTCCTAATGCTGCTTTATGATTGAATGAAGGTTTTCATGTTTATTCTACTCTTTAAGTTGCTTAATATTTGCAGGTGCTAGACTTGATAATGCTTCCCCTGTAAGATCTTCAAAATATGAAGACAGAGGGAGCAGTGTAAAACTTGCGAAGGTCTCAGATGCTCACAGGAAAGGAAGAGTCCACAAGGGTGAAGTGTACGAACCTAAAACTGCATCCAGAAGTCCACTTACGACTAAAGCTAGAACTGCTGATGTAGGCCATGCAGTAGAGACTGTAGATGAAGAAGCTACATTAAGGAATGATCAGCAAGGCAAGCATGCTGTTGAGGAACCAGTTAATTCGCTTAGTGGAACACGTGATGCGGCAGAATTATCTAATGCTTCAAATTCCTCCAATGACCCTAAGCCATTACTAAAGCTGAAATTCAAGAACCCATATTTTGAACAGCGAAGCTCTTGGGTCTCTCAAGGAGTTGAAGAAAAGAGTTCTGTTAAGGGGCAGAGATCCAAAAGAAAGAGACCATCTGCAGAGAAAATAAGTACCTTGGAGGATGACGCCTCTGTCCATCAACATCTGGAGAATTCAATTGATGAAGTTATGGACGCAAAGATATTGCAAAAGCTCGGTAAAGGTGCAATTGGCAAGAGGGTTGAAATTCATCAATCTGCAGACAATTCTTGGTGAGTTTCTTATTCAGTTTGCCATTCGATCCAACTTCATGTTTGATATTAAATCTGAATATTTTGCTTCCTTGTTTATCTCTTGTTTTTAATTTGTGATATACAAAACCTGCACAAGTGTTCAAATGTTAAGATTTATTTAGAGGTGCCTCACAGACTAGTCATTTGCCTGCATTGTTTTTGAGTAATGGGCTCTGGCTCTCTGGTTTTTATTCCATTAGTTCATTCTCAGATTCCAATAATTTTGGAACCAATCACGTTAAGGATAAATAGAACAAAAATCAATTACAAGAGTTACCTATTTGGCCATTCTGTTACTCATGATGCTAGATAAACTTGCAGCATTTGAAATAATGGGTTTTAAACATGCAAGCAATAGCTACCAAGATTTCCACATTTTATCTTATCTCACTAATCTGAAAACAGCTTGTCCCTGTCATGACCTGATAATTGACTTTATATTTTTGCGCAGGCATAAGGGCATGGTTTCTAATGTCGTCGAAGGCACTTCATCTATATCAGTTGACTTAGATGACGGGCGAACAAAGACTCTGGAGCTTGGTAAACAAGGAGTCCGCTTCATTTCTCAGAAACAAAAACGGGCGCGAACATAGCATCAGATCATCATACTGTAATCTGTGAGTGTATTCAATACATCCTTCATATCCTCAGAGGTGGCTTGCTGAGCTTCAGAACCAGCAACTTACTTGCCATTTATTGCTTCCAAGTTCATCAAGTGTGTGTCTCCAGATCAATCAAATACCACGAGGAAGGTTTCTAATTCCAAAACGCAGAGAAGAACATCGATGTTAAAGGACTGTAAATTTTTTTTAGACGCCTAGATCGATTGTACAGCAGCAAAAAAACAAAAAGAAAAAAAAAGGCGGTATGCAATCAAGTTAGATGGATGGAATGGAGCTTAACAGAAATAGGCTATGTAAGATTTAACTATTGAGACCCTAGAGTTTATGCAGTGTAGCTGAGTTATATGTTATTTCAATACTTGTCGAAGATTATTTTTGTTCGATTAAGTAGTGATTTAGCATTTTCTATCAAACAAACTGATCCTGCTCGAGCCGAAATATTTTCACCTTTGCTGTATTTGCTAAATCTGGTACAAATTCCTGCTTGAATCAGGGAGTGTTTGGGCTTCTGAGTTCAAACTCATGGGAATCTAAGTCTAGTTTTGGAAATTTTGAATCCTAGGGTTTTCATTTATGAATATGATTTTTGATATTTAAATACAAAAAATATTTGAACCACTTCATATATATATTTTTTATATTGTTAGTTTTTGTTAGATGTACTAATTGAATTGGGAGATTCAGACTTACATAGTCAAATTCAATTTATATTTTTCAAATTAACAGATGTATGAATATTAGATTATTACAAATATTAAAGTTGGTGTCATTTTGTAGCATTTTTGAGAAAAAAAATAACAAATTTCTAGAAGGCTTAGGTTTGGAACATTTCAGCAAAGGTTGTATTATTAATTGTTGTTATTAATAAGATTCAATGTATCTAAACCCAAATCTTTCCATGTGGAAAGTAGAATCTTGAATCTTTTGGTCACACGTGGTGAAAGTTCAACGCAATTTGAGCCACATGATTATGGCTTCTGTGTGGCATTGTGGCTTCAAGACACGTTCACACAAAACATGGACCCCTGGCGACAAACAACGTCACGTAAGGTCCCTATCTTTTCACATACCCCCTCCCACAATCTCATTATTATTACTTTTCCAACTTTATAATAACTCCTTTTTTTCTTCTTTCAAAATAATAATAATAATAATAATAATAATAATAATAGCCAATGACTATTTGATCCATTAGTACCGGGTCCTTTGTGTAGGGGTGTTTAGCTAGACACCCTGCCCAGGTTCGAAACCTATCACGTGTAAGGTAAATAAGGGCACGGTTCGGTGGTGAGCGCAGCTCCCTCACGTGTCCGTCTCTGATTAGACGCTTATTGTTATTTTTAAAAAATAAAAAATAATAATATTGAATAATATACCAGTTTATGGTTGCGCTCTACGTCTTTAACTATTAATTTTAAATGAAATGTTTGTCATTTAATTTCACAAAATAACAAATATAAAGAATGACAAAGATATAATGAGATAAAATATAATGAGTTGAATACAAGATAAAGGTCAAGAAAAAAAATATATATAACCTTAGAAAGAGAAATGTATATATATATATTTCATACTAATGGGGCAAGTCAGCGGCATCATCAGTACATATCACATCAACATTGAATTGATTAAAAATAAAAATAAAAATTAATTAAAATATTTTTCATGAGGCAAATGCAACTGTGGATTAAACATGTCAACAACTATAAGTCTTTGATATCCATTTCATCAATAATTAACTTAAAAAAATAAATATATAAACCGAATACCAATACATGTAAGCACTATGCCATGAATACTGACCAAAGTAAACTAATGTATCCATACATGTCATAATAGAAAATAAATAAATAAATATAAGTATATGTTTTTTTAATCATAAAAATAAACATTACAATTTATATAAGAAAAAATTAATTATAAGTCTTTGAAAGTTTCAAAACATTTCAGACAAACGCTTTGATAATTATATTTGAATTTATCAAGCATTTCTTTTTTTTTTCTAACAGCTTATTTTTCAGTCAATACAACTCACTATGTCAATTTATTCTATTGTACAACATATATTTCCTGCTTAACATTAAGTGTTTTTGTATAATTACATAAATGTTCACTTAATATGTAGTACATTTTTATTTAATATTTGATCTTTCCGTTTAATATATGGCATTTCTATTTAATATTATGTGTTTCTGTTTAAAAACAAAGAGATATTTCTGTCAACTCAATTATTTTTATGAAAAAAAACAGAAAAGCACAATGTCAGACAAAAAAAAAAAAAACCTTTTGTGAATACTCAAAACTCAAAAGCTTTATTATTTTTTATTATATAAATAACCAACTTTTAGAGGGGCTATTTGTTCATTATCTGTTCTTATATATATAATTTATTGGGGTATAAACATAATTATAAGTTTTCTCAAGGTATAAATGCAAAAAGAAAGAAAAAAAATCGCACAAGCCACACCATTTAAACGTTTTCGTTCCCTTTTCGATTTCGTTTGCTCTTGTGGCTCTCCTCCATCGCCATCCCACCTCCACACGCGACCCAGAAGGAGAAGGAGGAGAAGGAGAAGGAGAAGGAGAAGGAGGAGAGCTTCTAATTGGCTTCGCTTCGCTTATGGGAACCATGGTGATCGGCTCCGTCGCAGCCATCGACCATAACCTCTTCCTCTGTGACCTCAGCTTCTCCCGGACCGCTGCTGCCTGCCGGAAGCTCTCTAGGTCTTCTACTTCATCCTTGGATCTCAGTAGTTCCTTCGTTGGCGCTTGGCGGCCTCCCACTCGCTGCCGGAAGCTAAGAAAGAAAAGCAGCGGCCTCGGCGTCGTCGACGAGCTTGGTGGCCAGTATGAAGAGGGTTTCAATGATGTTCATATCGTAAGTTGATTCAAGAATGGAAATTTGATGATTTGAAGAGGAAATACATGCTTTTTATTCGATTTTCTATATCTATTTGCTATGATCTGCAGTTCAGTTGCAAAACTAGAGATTTTTCTTAGAACTCATAATTAAAGAAGGGAAATTTGATTAAATGAAAAGTCAATTTGTGCGTTTTACTCAATGTTCTTTACCTATTTTGGATGATCTGCAGTTGAATTGCAGAATTAGAGATGTATCTTAGAACACTGAAGATGGAATTTTCTGTTCGCCATTTTTTTTGCATAGCTATTTCCTTCTATTTTTATATTTATTTATGTAAATTTGATGAAATAAAGATAAAATATATATAGTTTTTGTTCAATGACCTTTATGTGTTTCAATTGCAAATTTAGAGATAGATATTAAAGCATGGAATTTCCAAGTTTGAAGAGGGTTTTGCTGATGTTTGCTTAATAAGTTGATAGAATAAGGAACAGGGATTTGATGAAATTAAATAATATATATGTATATATACATATATTAATCAATGTTCTTGATCAATAAGCAATGATCTGCAATTCAATTGCAAAATTAGAGATATATCTTAGAACAGGAAATTTCCAGATTAGGGTTTAATGATCACTAGTTCCTTGCATAGTTATACTAGCAATTACTACAACTTTCTATGTATATGTATGTATTGTAGTTAGTTGAGTTTTGATTATACTCTTTTTAGTTAGCAAATTCATTTTTTACTTGATTTGGTGACTTTTATGACTTTGGAACTTTTCATGGCCTGCAGCAACTTATTAATTATTTTACATACAAAGCTTCAAGGACTGTACTTCATCAGCTCTATGAAATGAATCCGCCAAATTATAGATGGTTTTATAAGTAAGTTCATGCAAATTTGACGGTAAATGTTTTTTTTTTTAATTTCTTTGAAAGATTTCTACTGCAGAGTAGTGGTTGAATTATTTATTTATTTATTTTTTACTTGTTTCTCTGTAGTTTTTTGGCAACAAACAAAGCCAATGATGGTAAGCGTTTTCTGCGTCAACTTGGGAAGGTAATTCTCTCAACTCAATAAGTTACTCTGTGTGCGCATGTGTGCACTTGTTTGCGAATGTACCCTTAAAACTTCTCTGTTTTTATAGAGATTCGTCTTTTGCATATAGGTTCCTTTTAGCTTGCAAAAATTTTGTATTTTTCCTGCATAAATTCTGCATTCCTACAAATTTGCTGTCATGAAAAACAAGATGCATAATTTGTTCTTCAAAGTTATCTATTTTATACAGATTCTTCTGAACTTGCTAATTCATTGTATGCAGTTTATTTTCCTTTGTTTAAATTTTAAAATTCCTGCTGATTCTGCTTTGCAAATTAGCACTAGTTACCTTTTTACACGCTAAGTACAAGATAGAAAATAGACTTTCTTGTCCTCTGATGTATAATCTGTTCCTTTTCTTGTTTGCAGGAGAAACAAGACCTTGCAGAAAGAGTGATGATAACCCGTCTTCATTTATATGGTAAATGGATCAAGGTAATACCATTAAAGCATCCTCGTTTGAATTAAAACATCGTATAAGTTCTATGATTGAAGAATAAGCCAAGTCTCTTTCTTTCAATATTATTTCAGAAATTGGATCATGCAAAGATGTATCAACAAATATCGGACGAGAACTTGCAGTTGATGCGTGAACGGTTAATTGAAACAGTCATTTGGCCATCTGATGACACAAACACAGAGAAAATTGGCTGATAGGATTGACATGCAGCAGGGTTGTTCTTCTCCTATTAATTTGACTAGTTAAAGTCTTGGTTCATATTGAATCTCAATCTCCACTGTCGTTGCAAGCGTTCATATTGTATGTTATTTTATTCAAAGCTAATAAGCAAATCAAGAAAATAGTTCTAGAATGAGAAGCTCATGTTCCTATATCAAACACAACTCTGTATATATATATTTTTAGATGCTAGCATGATTCACTTTTGTGAAAAACTCTTGCAAATCATTCTGAGAGTTGTACTTTGGAGATGATGATGATGATGATGCTAAAAATTTGTGTATGTGAAAGTTGGGAAAGTGAGATTTATGTTATGTCACAGCTGTTATTTGGCCGAGCTGTTAAAGCACTTGACTGTCATGCAGGAGGTCTGAGAGTTCGGTTCGGTACGGTGGTTTGTTTATATTGTCAAAAAAAAAAAAAAAAAAAAAAAAAAAAAAAAAAATATATATATATATATATATATATATATATATATTTTTTTTTTTTTTTTTGTGTTTGTATAACTTTTGAGTTTATTATTTTCCAAATTATGGTGAAGTGTCAATTATTTATAAATTTTAATAAATTTGAATAAAAGCACAGAAATGTGTAGGTACTACAAGAATGAAGTGGAAGGAACTGAATTTATTTTCTTGATGAAATTTTTATTTAATTTATATCAAAAAGAAGTAAAAAATAGAGTCACTTCCTTAGTTCCGCTTATCACTATACCCCTAAACAAACATGCGAATACTCAATAAAATTAGTGTAAATAAGTTCACTTTATACCATAATATCATATACACCAAATTATGAGCTAAATAATGACATCAAATAACTACATAATCATATATCCTTCCATCTTCCAACATTTATTGTATCTATAAACAATGTTTTAAAGATTAATCACACACTATTTTTTCAGATCTTTTATCACTAGTTTGCATCACAAGGGTTAGGTAAAGCCTGTCCCTTTTTAGTCCACTCAACATTCTTGCATGAACTTTTGGCTGTTCCACCTCCTTCTTTGACCAAATTAATGTCTTGCAACACAATGTCATGGCATGGAACACTCTTGCTACATTCAAAATCTATAGCAATTTCTGATGCACTTGTTCCTTTGATGTTCTTATACAAAATGTTGCTCACTTCCACTGCAGATTTCTGCAACAAGTTTCTTGAATAAGTGTGAGCATTTATTGAATTAAAATATTTATAAAAAATAATATACCTGTTCATCGCATGGTTTCGTGGAGTCACAATAGTTTTGATCGATGATTATTGGATTTTTAACATTTTTCATATTTATATTCTGAAAAATAATGTGTTTTGCATAGCCGCTTCCTCCCTGTTTAATATTGTTTAAGAGAAAACAAAAGTGAGTTGCTGATAATATAATATAAACTCAAGAACTCTCTGAAACAAAGTTTGTATTAAACTATGAGTTTTAGCTTCTTCATGCAAATGAACATTGATGTAAAAATTAACAATCAACCATTTACTGTACTCTTGATAATAGATTTTAAAAAATTAACATGAGGCATGCGTTCTTTTTTTACGTAGACAGTTATATATAAATTATTTATTTATTTTGTAATATGAATTGGTTAACTATTTGAATAAAATAAATTAAGATGACCTGCCAGGTCTTGATCCGGACACCATTTGTAGTGTTAGTGAGCTTGGCTGTGTCCACCAGCACATCAGAAACATGATCTTCTGAGTTGTGAGATCCTAAGCTTCCAATACTGTCACACACACACACACACATATATTATATATATATTCACCATATAACATTAAATCAATCAAACCATATATATATATGACCGTTATATATAATAATTACATGCAAGCATAAGGAAAGTTGTATATATATACATATATGTTGAGAATTAGGGTTTGTTCAGACCTGATGCCATGACCTGGACCACAAGTTATGTCCATGACTGTCACTGCTTGTGATCCACTCACTATTGATATACAGTCATCTCCTTCAAAGTCACAAACAAAATAAATCAATATATATATGCTTAGATAATTAGATTGATACTAAATTTTTATATATAAGAAGGAGAGATTTGATAAATAGAATAGATAAATATTGGAGAGGTCAGTAGTAAATAAATGTGGAAAATTTTTATACCAAAGCATGCATAATTAAAGATGAATAATTTGAATACTGTAGTTATTGTGCTGATTAAATTTGGTAAAAATTTGTACCTGTTTGAATGACACAATTGGATATATTTATGTTTTGAGTGCCAGTAACATGAATGCCATCAGTGTTTGGACTTGATTCAGGTGAACTAATTGAAAGTTGAGAGGCCTGAACATTGCTGCATCTTTCAAATGATATATGAATCTGCTGACTATTCTTTATACTCAATTCATTCACCTTCAAATTCTTACATTTTGAGAATGTCATTGCCTGTTTTAAAAAACAAAATAATAATATTAATAATCATTTTCATGACCATAATTCTTTATATATATATATATATATATGTATATAAAATAAAGATTTACTGAAACTTATAGTTTTCATACCGTAGGTGCATCATGACAAGGCTGAAGAGAAAAAATAGAAAGGAAAGAAAAATAAATTAGTATTCCTGTTTTGCAAATATATCTAAATGAATGAATTGATAAATTAAGTGTAAAAATTACAAGTGATTTTTTAATCTTGCATGAGTTTTGCCACCATATATTTCCATTTCCATTGATGGTTCCACCACCTCCAACTTCAAGATCATTTATCTCATCAAAGAGTAACCAATGTCTTTGATTTTTTCCATCCCAGTCCGATCGATCTGAAGACGCTTCAATCGATCCTTCGATCTGTAATTCACTCAATAAAAAAAAAAATCACTAAATACAAAAATGGCAAAAAAAAAAACAATATTTTAAACAAACTAAGATATTGCAACATTCTTCCCAAGGTCAATACAATACTAAATTTGCACTATAGTAACATACTAATCATATTCACATGTATATACTAACAGATGTTTTCAAATATATAAAAAATATAAATTACATTTCGATACTAAACATCAATGATGATAATTAACTATATCATTGAATGGAAGTATTTGCATGTATTAATTTATATGTATATCTCACCATCACTTTGACATTGGATTTACATGGTCCTTGGAAAGTGAGTGGTTTCAGTTTGTAATTCTTATCATTTGCAACCATAAAAGTAACTGGTTTTGATGAAGAACATGCTACTCTCCATGCCTTATCAAATGCCTGAAATATTAACACAATAATTAAACCATCAATATATATACATATAACTTTATTAAAATGCAAAAGGAAGCACATTGATATAAATATATAAATTATATATATATACCTCACTATCATCTCTTCCATCACCTTTAGCTCCATAATCCTCCACATCAACCACCATTTTATTATATGAAGAAGAATCATAATCAAAACCACCCAAAAGATCAAAACTATCCATCATAACCCCTTCTATCCTTTCCTCAAATGAAGATAAAGCCAATTCATTAAAGGCCATAAGAATAAGGAAAGACAAAAATGGAATTAGCTTTAGCATGATTAAAATTAAATTTCTATGACCCTTCATTGATGAATAAAGCTTTATTTATAAAGAAGTTAAAGAGAGAGGTTGCTTGTTATCTGGGGGAGTTGAGGTATGGAGTTTGATGCCACAAAGAGGTTGAAACGTTCAAGGATCATTGAGATGAAAATATATGAGAAATGTATAAAAAACAGTGAGTTACTGTTACTTTTTCTTTTCTTTGTTTGTGATTCCAAAATGGTAACTATGATAATGATGTATCATAAGAACATATGATGTACATATATGCTTGCCGTGCATGGTTGAAGTTTGTTTGTGATTTCTTGTTGCTTAACTTATTTTCCTTGTTTTATGATGAGGAGAGTTGAAAATGGGTTTTAGGCAGAGAGTTAGGCATTGGTGTGGAGTGGGCATGCATATATGTCGACATTCAATTTGTTGTATGTTCATCTACTTATATTTTACTTCCATGATGTAATTCATTTTTTTTAAAGCATTCAAGAAGGTTAATTATTATTATTATTATTAAGTGTAATTTTTTAAAATTATATTATTAAAATAAAATATTGTTAAAATTGTGCTTTTTTAAAAATTTTGCTAAATTAATATACTTCCTTAACTCATCCATCATCTATCCCTTGTTAAATAATAATTTATGTGAGCTCCATCTTCTATGGTTCTTGTTTGCTAATGTACATTAAAGCATGTGACCAAGATTTCTTAGTTTTTCTTTACTTTTAAAACTCTTTTTTTTTTTCCAATGGAGAGATAGCAAAAATATTTAATCATGTAACACAAATGCTTCTTTTGAAAAACTATGTTATAAATAAATTCAGATCCAACCTCATCTTCAAGTTTAGGTAAACATTTTAGAACATACGTATATCCAATTTGTTATAGTTAGTTTGAATACAAAATAGAACAAATTAAATCAAGCATGCTTCAATGCCTTTTGAAGCTAGCTCTAAATTATTATCGCTATTTATAGTATTTTAAGAGTTAATTCAATTGAACCATTACTTATTCACTTATAAATTAAAATATGGCAAGCTTATTTATCCAAAATTAAAGACCTGTAAAAGTATTTTATATCGATAAAAGTTTAGTTTGTTTATGCATTGTATCATTTTATAATAGAAATTATTCAATACAAATATGGTTATTTCTTTAATTTTTTTAAAAAAAAGTTTTTGATGATCATAATTCAAAACTCTAGATAAAATTCACAAAAATAAAAATATTTAGAATATTCACTCATCTAAATCTTAATGTTGCAAACACAAAAATTTAATATAATACAGAAAAACATTAAAAAAATAAACACTTGAATGTAGAGAAGCATGACAATTATAAATAAACTTGATATCAAAATGTATAGAAAATATGAATAATTACTCCAATCTTCACTCTTTAGATATAGTGAAATAAAATCCCAATAACATGAAGTAACAAGTCCAATATTATATCCATATATAAAGTAATTATAAGTTCAACATTTTAATTGAAAGTGTAATACATATCATTTCATAAATCAAGTAATTAATAGAACATTTTTAATCTTCAAACGAGAAATTATTACAAATTTCTTATTCAACTTCCATAAACTCCTTCATAAATCGACTTGATAGTTAAATAAAAAAAATATCTCAACAAACTAAATTAGTAAATAGCATACATGTGCCATAGATGCAATAATTAATCAACAATATAACAAGGCATCATAAGACTTTAATAAATTAGATAGAGTTATAGATACTTAGTAGTATATATATATATATACCAATTTAATTATTAAATAGACTCAGTTATCTCACAACCCATTTATTTGTTTGAAATGTTAAGGAACAAAAAAGCAAATGAAAATCTCACTTTTTCGAAATGGTTAAAAGTGTTAAACAGAATTGAACTTCAAGACACCAATAAAAAAAGTTCCAAAAAGTTAAACCATTCAGACACTTCTCTTGCCTCCTCCTAAGAGAAATTAGCGGCCCTAAATTAATTGATAAATAAGCTTATAAACTTTTGACACATGCATGTGCTAGCCTTTAAAAATTCTATCCATTTAATGATAGCAAAAAGAAATGGCCAAAATTCAAGTGAATGTCAACGTACATCATATCAATTAGCACCATTTGTAAACTAATTACATGATTGTTATCCATAATTGAGACAGTGTGAAGCCATCTTTAAAGATCATCAAATTACCTCTTTGCTGGCTTCAAGGTTTGGATTTGTTAGTTGCTTCTTCATTCACATATATATTGGAGACTTACCTAATATCAAAGTTCTTTCTTTTTAGGGTTTTATTCTTAGGGTTTAGTAATATATTTACATATCTATATATATTTACAAATATATTTAGCATTTGAGTGTAAATAAGTCAATATAAATATTTATTGGCCCAGTAATATATAAAAATTAAATTAGAGTTTTCTTCTAATTAAAAAAGAAAAAACTCGGTTTCGAAACCGCTTAAAATGGGAAGCGTAATCTAAAGTTTACGTCTCCATGCATGTATGAGCACTATCATATTCCATGCAAGAGTTAGCCAATTCATAGTATGGGAATACTGGAGATTACCACAACTTCCTACGTACATATCTATATGTATTAAGTATTATTTATTTATTTATTTATTGCCAAGATGAGTGACTAGGCCGATAAGAAAGGCGGTGGTATGCACAACTCTTGACGAAGCAAATGGGGGCAGGGTCCGAGCACAAGTGAGTCATGTGACCACCTGCACATAATTACTGCTCACACTTCGAGAAATGTACCCTTACCTATGATTCGAGCTTTCATCACTTGTGAAGCATTCTAATAGGGACCTGACTACCAATAGATCACTTGATCATTGGTTTATATATAAATATTATAGTTACTTAAATTTTTATCATTCTCTTTTCAGTTAGAAAATTCTTTATTGACATACCTGAATGGTTGATTTGTGTACGTTGGAACTTTACATGATCTGCAGCAACTTATTCATTATTTTACGTACAAAGCTTCATGGACTGTACGTCCTTCATAAATACACCAAAATACAAATATATAGATAATTAATTAATTGTGTAAGTGAGTTCATGCGCAATTGATAGTAAATGTTTTTTTTTTTGTTTTCTTATTTCTTTTAAATAATTCACTGCAGACTAGCTAGTGCCTGAATTCGTTATTTAAATTCAAAATTCCTGCAGTTTCAGCGTCACAAATTAACACTAGTTGCATTTTTAGAAGCTACTTATACATACATACATACATACATACATACATATATATATACATGATCATGGGATGGAGCTAGACTTTCTTGTACGTCCTATGATGTATAATTAACCTGTTCCTTTTCTTGTTTGCAGGAGAAACAACAGTTTGCTGAAAGAGTGATGGTAATTAACAAGCCTTCATTTTTATGACAAATAAATGGTGGGTCAAAGTAATACCATTAATTAAAGCATCATCATTTCAATTAAAACATCATATAAGTTATTGTGTGCCAAGTCTCTTTCTTTCAAGATTATTTCAGACGTTGGAACATGAGAATATGTATCAACAAATATCATATCCCACAAGAACTTGCAGTTGATGCGTGAACGGCAAATTGAAACTGTCATTAATTTGGCCATATGATGACACAAAACATTGAATTGAAGATTGGCTGATGGGTGATCGACAAACATACAACAGCATCATTCTTCTTGTTGAACACCGGAGTCTGGTACGTAAACTCACAATAGACTCAATACGAAGAATTAAGTAGAAGATATAATATTTATAATTCAGAGACAAAAACGTGTATTCAATAATGAAGGCTCGCAGTACTATATATATAGATTTGATTCAGAGGATGATTCATTCTTTGCAATTAATTAATTAATTAAATAGCCATATATATACTTCCAGTTAGAGAAAATCATGTTCTTCTCCCTTCACTCCATAACTCAGCGATAACCCCCACTATTCTTCAGCTAGTATGTAGGAGGACTTTGCAACCATTAGACCTACTAATAATTCAATCAAGACTTGGTCAAGTAAGGCCCATATATGGAATCTTGGTTCACATTGAATCTCGATAGATCTCTATTGTCATTATAAGGGTTCATATTGTATGTTATTTTACTCAAAGCTTATTAGCCAACCAAGAATATAGTGTGGATTTCTAGAATAAGAATGCTCTGCATGTTCTTAATCAAACACAACTGTGTATATACGTTTTAGATGCTAGCATGATTCAATTGCTGGTGTGAGATTGATTGACATAAGGAATCAAAGAATTGTGTTGTGAATCTTCTGATAATCATGTTAAATGTTTGTTTTTGAGAAAGTGGGGAATATGAGATTTATTAATCTATTTGCTATTTTCTATATTTGTTAAACCCGGGGCAATTTTTTTTTTTAAGGGACAAACGTGAAAACTGTTGCTAGCCTAAACTGAGAATCAATTGATTACCCAACACTTGCATCTTTACCCGGTGATACTGAATGTGGGTTGCAAGCTCAAACTCACACAAGGGATTTGTTATCAGTACTGCGTTCAGCTCAAATCTATACCAGAGATTTGTTACCACTGCTATGTTCAGTTAAAGGTGAACTATTGATATTTGGACATTTTACACTTTTTTTTCGTAGTGGGCCAATGCAACTGAGCTATTAACCATTTGGTAGTTGTTTCTTTTGTTCTCTTCTATACGTTTTGTTAGTTCCGTCAATGTGTGTCTGTGGGTTAGATGATCACTCAAACACTCAAAGAAAAACACACACAAACCAAACAAGAGAAGACATAAGAAGTTAGTAACCCAGTTCGGCGTTTACTCGCCTACATCTGGGGGGTCAAGCCCGGAGATAAACAATCCACTAAAGAGGTGATCAAAGATGAGTACAAACACTTTGTCACTCTTCCTCACAAACAAAGAATACTACCCTCTTTAGATTGTCTAGTACCTCTCTACTCCTTCTTTCAAGAGTCGCACCCAATCTTAGACCAAGGTCGTATATATAGACACCTCAATGTCCCAAATATAGTCCATACCTCTTTTAGAATCTCCATGGCTACTAACTTTAGAACTTTCTGAAATTAATTGTTGCAACTCCTATTGTAACACGACTTGCAACATGGCCCTGACTGTTGGCTTGACTGAGTTCTGGTTACGTTGCAAAACGATCTTAAGACCCATCAACCTCCCGGTCATGCTTAGTTTGAGTCGATGTAGCCAGATCTCCCGATCCCGACTACCGGCAACTAGCCTACCTCCTCAGCTTCTTATCACGCAGTCCCCTCGCAAGGGGCACACGCCTTTGTGCGTCTTCACAAAACTTACCAAACTTGATATTTAATTCACCCAAGTTTGGTCTTCAAATCTTCCCATGATAGATCTTCAATCAGCCTGATCATGCCAAGAATAGGCATGTCTTCAATCTTACCCTTAATAGTCTTTAATCATATCTATTAAGGTTTTTCAAATCAAATCTTCAATAGCCTTCAAATCATACCGCAGATAAGTATCTTTTTAATTCAGCTCCATCCATATTTAGTCTTTAATTAAATCTTCTAAATATGGTCTTAATGAGATCTTGCCTTCAAGTTGTAGCACATTCTAAAAATAGCTTCAATAAGATCTTCAAGGATATTTGCCTCCTAGCCAAACCACCTTGTCATGTCACCATGCTCTCCATGTCATCATCTATGCCACATCACATTGGTTACCACGTCACCTTGTCTAGGTGTCAAATCATACCAACTTAAAGTGCTCTCGCACTAACACGTTTAAACAAAAAATTGATGTGTTCAAGATAATTAGGCATTTGCAAAATACTCTGTAACGTCAATTCATCTTACTTCATCTTTCATCTTGGGATGTCATATGGTTTTGGAGGATGAACCCAATATGTATAACTCTACGATAAAATTTCAATTTTTTAAAAAAAATATTTTCAGGAAAAAAAATTTCCATGAAATGACAGATTTACTTAGAAGGAAACGAATATTCTTTTTCAATAATTTTTTTTAATATGCATCAAGCAGAAGTCAAGAAGTCAAGCAAGTTCCTGTCTTCCACTTGTCACTTGCCCCTAAGAAAATACACGAACAACTCAATAAAAAATGGCAGTGTGTAAATAAATTCACTTTTATTCCACAATTAATTAATAGTGTGTAAAAAAATAATGAAAATAAGAATATCACATGGCTGCATATATAATCATACATTTTGCTGGTATCTTCCAACATTTATTGTATCTATAAACAATGCTTTAAAGATTCACACACTATTATTAAAGTCTTTTATCAATAGTTTGCATCACAAGGCTCAGGTAAAGCCTGTGCCTTTTTAGTCCACTCAACATTCTTGCATGAACTTTTAGCTATTCCCCCTCCTTCTTTGACCAAATTAATGTCTTGCAACACAATGTCATGGCATGGAACACTCTTGCTACATTCAAAACCTATAGCAATTTCTGATGCACTTGTTCCTTTGATGTTCTTGTACAAAATGTTGCTCACTTCCACAGCAGATTTCTGCAATAAGTTTTTTTTTTCAATGAGTGTGAGTATTTATTTGAATAATTAAATAAATAAAATGTTCAAAATAATGTATAATAGTGATAGAAAATAATATATATACCTGTTGATTGCATGCTTTTTTAGAGTCACAATAGTTCTGGTCAATGATTATCGGATTTTCAACATTTTTCATGTTGATATTCTGAAAAATAATGTGTCTTGCATAGCCACTTCCTCCCTATTTAATTAGTGTGTATAAGAGAACAAAAATGAGCTTGTGATAATATTACATAACTCAAAAACCCTATAAAACAAAGTTTAAACGGAATGAATTGTTTACTTAGGAGTTTTAGTTTTTTTATGGATGAATTTTGATGTATCAATTAACAAATTAACCGTTTAATTATGATTCTAGTTCTGTAAAAAATAGGTTTAATTCTCTTTAAATAATTATTTAGAAATTAAATCAACACCATTATATATATATATATATAACAATCTCAACAATTTTTTATAAAACCCTAATCTCCATTTTGATTGTAAAAAAATATGAAGAAATATTCTCAGAGTGAGTAGAGGGAAAAAAAAGGGAGATCCTATGGACTTAAATATATAGCATTTAAGGCTTTTTTATCTACAAAACATAAGACCAAGTATTTTCATTTAAAATTTTATATCTCTGGGATGAATGTAATTAAGAATACGTAAATAGATGACCTGCCAAGTCTTGATCCGGACTCCATTTGTGGTGCCAGTGAGCGTGGCTGTGTCCACCATGACATCAGAAACATAGTCTTCGGAGTTGTCAGATCCTAAACTTCCAATACTGTCACACACAAATATATCCGCCATAATGTTAATTCCTTCATACCATATAGAACCATTATATATGTTTATACATGTTAAGAATTAATTAGGGTTTCTTCAAACCTGATACCATGACCTGGACCACAAGTTATGCTCATGGCTTTCACTCCTTGTGATCCACCCACTATTGATATACAGTCATCTCCTTCAAGGTTACAAACAAAACAAATCAGTATTGATAGAGAGTTCAGTATAAGATGATAAAATTGTAGATATAAATAGAAAAAGAGAGATTGCATTATAGAATGGATAAAATGGTGAGTTCAGTAGTGAATAAATATGATAATTTTTTGTGCCAAAGGATAGATATGAATATTTTCAATGAATTTTTTATGTGCTGATCAAAATTGATAAAAATTTGTACCTGTTTGAATGACACAATTGGTTATATTTATGTTTTGTGTGCCAGTAACATGAATGCCATCAGTGTTTGGACTTGATTCAGGTGAACTAATTGAAAGTTGAGAGGCATGAACATTGTTGCATCTTTCAAATGATACATGAATCTGTTGACTGTTCCTTATACTCAAGTCATTCACCTTCAAACTCTTGCATTTTGAGAAGGTCATTGCCTGTTTTAAAAATAATAATAAAAACAAAAACATTTCATTAATTTACAAGATTGATCATAATTCTCTTTTATATATTAGATAAAGATTCATCGAAACTTATAGTACCGTAGGTGCATCGCGACAAGGCTGAAGAGAAAAAAACAGAAAGAAAAAAAAACACTAGATTAGTACTCATTTTCACAACCATATCTAAAATGATTGAGTTGACAAGTTTAAGTGAAAAAATTACAAGTGATGTTTTGATCTTGCATGAGTTTTGCCACCATATGTTTCCATTTCCATCTATAGTTCCACCACCTCCAACTTCAAGATCATTTATCTCATTAAACAACAACCAATGCCTTTGATTCTTTCCATCCCAATCCGATCTATCTGAAGACGCTTCAATCGATCCTTCAATCTATAATTCACTCAATAAAATTAAGTCACTAAATATGAGAAGGTAAAAAAGCAATATATTAACTAAACCAAAATATTATCATACTAGACTCCAGGATACTTATCATATTCACATGTACATACTAATAGATGTTTTTCTAATATATAAAAAAAAATTAAATACATTTTAATACTACTAAACATTAAAGACAATTAATTAATGACATTGAATGGAAGTATTTGCATGTATTTATGTGCATATCTCACCATCAATTTGATATTGGATTTACATGGCCCTTGGAAAGTGAGTGGCTTCAGTTTGTACTTCTTATCATTAGCAACCATAAAAGTAACTGGCTTTGATGAAGAACATGCTACTCTCCATGCTTTCTCAAATGCCTGAAATTAATAATAACACATGACCATCAATACACATATAACTTTACTAACATGAAAAGAGAAACACATATTGATATATATATATACCTCACTATCATCGCTTCCATCACCTTTAGCTCCATAATCCTCCACATCAATCACCGCTTTATTATATGAAGAAGAATCATAATCAAAACTATGCGTCATGACCCCTTCTATCCTTGTCCCATATGAATATAAAGCCAAATCATTAAAGGCCACAAGCATAAGGAAAGAAAATATCAATGGATTTAGCTTTAACAAAGGCATGTTGAGTTATATGATTATAAATTTTTATGGCCTTTATTCATTAATAAAGCCTTGTATTTATAGAGAAGTTAAAAAGAAAGAGGTTGCTTGTTATTAATTTGTGGGAGTTCATGAGGTATGAAGTTTGATGCCATAAGGAGATTGAAACGTTCAAGGATCATTGAAATGAAGATATAAGAGGAAATTTATGTTGATAAAGAACAGTGAGTTACTGTTACTGTTTGCTGTGTTTGTGACCAAAGTGATAACTATGATGATGATATATCATGAAGACATATGATGTATATATGCTTGCCGTGCATGGTTGAAGTTCGTTTGTGATTTCTATTACTTGTTTTTCCTTTTTTGTAAAGAAAGTTGAAAAAGGGTTTTAAGTTTAGGGTTAGGGATGGGCGTGGAGTGGGCATGGGGACACTTTAATTTTTGTATGTTCATATGTAGTTTAATTAGTTTTGTGAATCATTCCAGAAGAATGATTGATACTAGTACTATTATTGTTGTTGTTATTATTATTGTTAGAAGTATTTCTTTTAAAACAATATTATTAACTTGAATAATTATTAAAATAACTTTATTATCTTAAAAATATTTATTAAACTAATTGTTATATATACATCTATGTTTATATATGTGGCCCCTTTTATATGTTTTCTTATTGCTTTTTATTTGATGTATACTAATCCACGTGACCTTAGCCATTTTATTTATGTTTGCTTTTATAGCATTTTCTTCTGCTTGGCCTTACATTAGATGATTTTTTTTTTTTTTTAATTCGGTCTATATTGTATTAATTTAATGTATTTGTAACTTAAATCTAATATAAATTTTTATGAGCTTTATTGAGATTTTGATAAGTTAATGTTCAAAGCATTTTTTTTTTTTGAATAATAGGCGACAAGCGCCCCGGTATATGAATAGTATTAGAGCCCAGTATATGTAATACCATTGGTGTTCAAAACATTTTGATTTTTTATAATTTTCATTAATAGTTTCATGTTTTGCAAAAAAAAAAAAAAAAAAAAACCAACTTTATGTGATTAATTAATTAATTAGTATAACTTCATTTGTATTGAATATCACCATATATTGCAAAACAACATTATACATTAACAAGCTAAAATTTTATAAAAGTAAAAATTATCTATATGCATTCAGTTTTAAACAAAACAAGTAAATTTTTAATTTTCAGGTGAATAAATAATGATTAAATGAAAATAATTCTTAAAACATAATTAATGGTGATTATACTTAGAGATTTTGAATATGTTGAGAGATAATTTTATCCTTATTTCAATTCAAACTAATTCTAACAGGAGTATTTCTAACTATCTCCTCATTTGCTCAATATTTACTTAACTTAGAAGTAAGATTTGAGATAAATTGATGTATAGCATGGGTTATCGAAAGAGGGATATTAAGGTATTGTGTTACATAATAAAATTTTATGCAATCTCTCGTTGAATTAATAAGAAAGTTTTAAAAATATAAAAAAAAAACATGGGATTTAGGTCACATGAGCTAATATACGGTTGGTAAAAGGAATCATAGAAGGTTGAGATTATGAGCTACAATGCAACAAGGAATAAAGTGGTCGATGAATTATAGACACTATAAAATTTCCATGAATCATGCAAATATTAAAAATGACTAATAAAAATATCAAGTTATCATAATGTTTTTTCATTTTTCTGAAAGTATCAATAAGTAAATGAAAACGGAAACCATTAACACATTGTGGGTCCTCTATTAATAAATAAATTTATAATCTATTCACAAAGGGCCATCGATTGATAAATAAACTTATAAACCATTGACACATACATGCAGTAGCCCTTAAAAATTTTCGTGCATTTAATAATAACTAATAGCTGTGCAAAGTCATTTTTAAAAGAACAAACTCTTAATTATGTAAATGAGTCTATTAGTGCAAATGCACTTTAATGATTGGCATAATTTGACACCTAGTCAAGGTGACATGGCAAGCATGATGACATGGCATGGATGATGACATGGAATGAAGGATGACATGGCAAATATACTTGGCTAGGTGGAAAATATCATGAGAGATCTTGGAGAAGTTATTTTTGGCAAGAAGTTGCAATTCTCATGAAGATTAAATGAAGATCTTGTTGAAGTTATTTTAGGCAAGAAGATCAAGCAAGCAACAAGATGATATCAAGATATCATCAAGACCATATTTAGAAGATGTGATTGAAGACTAAATATGGGTGAAGCCTAAATGAAGAAACAACCTATCAATGGTATGATCTTTGAAGACTATTGAAGGCAAGATTTGAAGATCTTTGTTGAAGATTTGAAGAACCTTAATAGAGATGATATGAAGTCTATTAAGGGTATGTTTGAAGATGCGCCTATTGATGGCAAGATTTGGATGATGGATTGAAGATCCTTGAAGACCAAACTAGGGTGAAGTGAAGACTAAGTTTGGCAAGTTTCATGAAGACGCACATAGGACGTGCGCCCCTTGCGAGGGGGCTGTGTGGTGAGGAGCTGAAGAGGGAGGTTAGTTGCTGGTAGGTTCGGATCAGATGATCGGGCTACATCGACTCAGATGGGGTGTCTTGAGGTCGCTTAGCAATGGAGCCAGAATTCGGCCAAGCCAACGGTCAGGGTCATGTCGCAACATTTGTTATAACATAAGTTACGACATCTAATTTCGGAAGGTTCCAAAGTTAGAAGCCACAGAGATTCTAAAAAGGGTATGAGCTATATTTGGGACGTTGAGGCGTCTATATATACTACCTTGGTCTAGGATTGGGTACGACTCTTGAAAGAGGGAGTAGGGAGGTACCGGACAATCTAGAGAGGGTAGTATTCTTTGTAAGTGAGAGAGTGACAAGTGTGTTTTGTACTCTTCTATCTTTTACCCCTTTTTAGTGGATTGTTGATCTCCGGGCATGGCCCCCCAGATGTAGGCAAGTGGATGCCGAACTGGGTTACCAACGTCTTGTGTCTCCTCTTTGTGGTTTGTGTTTATTTTTCTTGAGTGCTTAAGTGAGTGAGTGTTCCTCTTATTTCACAAACCCTAACCGGCGGAACTAACAAGTGGTATCAGAGCTTAGGTCGTCGTGTTAACTTTGTTTTCAAGGTCGGCGAGATCCTATCTAGTTCCTTTGATGGCCGGAAGAGAAGGTGCCTCCGTCACACGTCCTCCTTTGCTCAACGGCTCCAACTACCCATATTGGAAGGCTCGTATGAAGGCTTTCATCAAGTCCATTGATGAGAGTGCGTGGATGGCTGTTGAAGATGGATGGACTCCTCCAACTCAAGTTGATGAAGACAAGAACGAGACTGTGAAGAAGAAAATCAACTGGAGTGCTGAAGATATGAAGAAAGCTAATGCAAATGGTAAAGCTCTAAATGCAATCTTTGGAGGTGCGGATGAAGATCAATTCAAGTATGTGGCTACGTGTGAAAGTGCCAAACAAGCTTGGGAGATTCTTCAAACGATTCATGAAGGCACAAACCTGGTAAAAATCTCTAAACTTCAAATGTTGAACACCATGTTTGAGAATCTCAGGATGGGTGAAGAAGAGACAATAGCCACCTTCAATGCAAAGCTTATGGACATTGCCAATCAAGCCTATCAACTCGGCAAGAAGTTCTCGGACAAGAAACTGGTTCAGAAGACTCTTAGATCTCTTCCAAGAAGATTTGAAGCAAAAGCTGCTGCAATAGAAGAAGCAAGGGACATCACTACCTTGAGACTTGATGAGTTAATGGGATCTCTACAAGTCTATGAGATGAATCTGAAACCAGGAAGAAGAGAAGAATATATAGCCCTGAAAGCTGAAGCAATAAGATCGACAGTAACAGAAGGCAAAGCAGAAGACATAATCAACCATAATGTGTCCTTACCAGTTGTGATGAATAGAGGTGAAGTTTTCAGAAATTTCAATGTTGTTGCAAGTCCTGTTACAACATCAGTTGCAACATCCACAGAAAAAGATTGTGAAGTGGTTACTGAAAAAGATCTTCTTCATGGGTATGAATTTATGTTAAAAGCTTTCGATCAGGTGGTCAAAGAAAATAAACATCTTGTACAAAGGTTGGCAGAATGTCAAGAAAAGTTGGATGAAGCACTATCAAAATCTCAAAAATCCAAAAAGGTGAAGGAAGACATGAAGAATGGGAGAACAAAGAAGTGGATTCCAACATGTCACTATTGTGGGGTCAAAGGGCACATTCGTCCAAGATGTTGGAAAATGAAGAAAGACTTGAATAAGGGCAGACATGTGAAGAAGGCATCATCTATCAGAGAAAAGAAGAAAGAAACTAAGAAGACGTGGGTTAGAAAGGAAGACTTACTGGGATACTCTTCAATGAAAAAATCCAAAAAGGACAATTGGTATTTTGATAGTGGCTGCTCAAAACATATGACAGGTGACAAAGATTTTCTGATGAATTACAAAGAATGTCAAATTGGACATGTGACTTTTGGTGATGGTAAGAAAGGTCAAGTGGTTGGAAAAGGAACATTGATGGTTCCGGGATATCCAAGATTGAAAAACATTCTGCATGTAGAAGGACTCAAGGCAAATCTTCTAAGTATAAGTCAATTATGTGATCGAAATCTGGTGGTAAAATTCACTCAAGACAGATGTGTGGTATATGATGAAGCTGGCCAATGTGTTCTAACCGGTTCAAGATCTTCAGACAATTGCTATTTGCTGGAAAAATTGGAAGTATGTTATAACATTTCTTGCAACATCACTGAAATCTGGCATCAAAAGCTTGGACACCTGAACTTCAGAAACTTAATGAAGATAACCGAAATGGGAGCTGTTAAGGGAGTACCAAAGCTTACAAAAAGGGAAGATGGTGTTTGCGGACCTTGTCAATTGGGAAAACAAAGTCGTGCTACTCACAAAGTGCTACGAGACATTGTTACAACAAGAGTGCTAGAACTATTACATATGGATCTTATTGGACCTACACAAACAGAAAGCTTGTCAGGTAAAAGATATGTATTTGTTTGTGTTGATGACTACTCCAGGTACACTTGGGTGGACTTCCTCAAGGAGAAATCAGATGCCTTTGAAGCTTTCAAGAAGCTATGCATGCAACTTCAAAATGAGAAAGAGTGCCAAATTGGGAAGATTGTTAGAATCAGAAGTGATCATGGAAGAGAGTTTGAAAATGCTCAGTTTGCAGAATTGTGTAGAGAACATGGGATTCGTCATGAATTTTCAGCTCCAAAGACACCTCAACAAAACGGAGTTGTTGAACGCAAGAATCGCACTCTTCAAGAGATGGCTAGAGTTATGTTGAATTCAAAAAATCTCCCTACAAGGTTTTGGGCCGAAGCAATCAATACAGCATGTTACATCATCAATAGAGTGCATATTCGACCTTCAACCATCATGACACCATATGAAATTTGGAAAGGGAAAAAGCCAAACCTTAAATACTTTCATATCTTTGGAAGCAAATGTTACATTTTGAATGATAGAGATCAGCTGGGAAAGTTTGACAAGAAAAGTGATGAAGGAGTGTTTATGGGATATTCAACCACAAGTAGAGCATATCGGGTGTTCAATTCAAGAACCAAGAAGATGATGGAGACCATTAATGTTGTTATTGATGACTTCTCTGAAATGGAGACTCAAGATTCTTCAAGCAAGCCAAAGAAACTTATCACACAGAATTGTGAACCAGCTGATGAAGAGTTGCAGGCAGAACAACAGGTTACACTTCCAACTGCAACAACAGAAGCTAGTCAGGAAACAGACAGACAGCAGATTATAACTGATGTTGCAACCGATGTTATAACAAAAGTTACAACAGGCGGAATTATTTCAGAATCAGATGAAGAAGATGACGACATCAGCCTTGAACCATCCTCCAGAATAACATTTGTTGTAACATTTGTTGCGACATTGGCCCTGGCTGTTGGCTTGGCTGAATTCTGGCTCCATTGCTAAGCGACCTCAAGACCCTCCGTCCGAGTCGATGCAGTCCGATCACTTGATCCGAACCTACCAGCAACTAACCTCCCTCTTCAGCTCCTCACCACACAGCCCCCTCGCAAGGGGCGCACGTCCTATGTGCGTCTTCATGAAACTTGCCAAACTTAGTCTTCACTTCACCCAAGTTTGGTCTTCAAATCTTCTACAAAGATCTTCATTAAATCAGCTGAATCTTGCCACCTATAGGCGCATCTTCAAACATACCCTTAATAGACTTCATATCATCTCTATTAGGGTTATTCAAATCTTGCCTTCAATAGTCTTCAAAGATCATACCATTGATAGGTTGTTTCTTCATTTAGGCTTCACCCATATTTAGTCTTCAATCACATCTTCTAAATATGGTCTTGATGAGATCTTGATATCATCTTGTTGCTTGCTTGATCTTCTTGCCTAAAATAACTTCAACAAGATCTTCATTTAATCTTCATGAGAATTGCAACTTCTTGCCAAAAATAACTTCTCCAAGATCTCTCATGATATTTTCCACCTAGCCAAGATTGATTGTCATGTCATCCTTCATTCCACGTCATTGACCATGCCACGTCATCATGCTTGCCATGTCACATTGACTAGGTGTCAAATTATGCCAATCTTAAAGTGCATTTGCACTAACAATCTGGTTTTGTTTGTGTTTGCTCTTTTTATAGATCGAGCTCATCGGTGATCAACAGTGAGGATTGGTGGGGTATTGAGACTGTTATTTTAATTTATCAACGACTTTTGGTCTACTAACCCTTGGTTCTCTGGGAAGAGTGTATATTATTAGTGAGGAGGCATATTTGAACTTCAGCTCATGTAGAGTGAGGGCACAAACATCATGAAGTATTAATTTCACGTTTTTACATGCCTCTTCGTAAAAAAAAGAAAATTGTTCATATCGTCCCTCCAACTTTCTCATTTGATAAAAAAATCTCTGAATTATTTCATATTCTAAAAAAAAAATTTCTTTTTCTGACACCATTTGATAGCTTATTTTTCAGTACTTTTGTTAGAAATGCCTCTCAACAATTTTAAACGAAAACACAAAATAGTAAACAAGAAACTAAGATATTAAACATCAAAAACAAATATTAAACAAAAATGTTACATTTTAAATAAAAACTTATGTAGTTACACTTAAACACAAAATATTAAATAAAAAAATATACTTAATAAACGAAAGTACATTTCGTAAGCGGGGCAAAATTGAATTTTTAAATAAAATAAACTAATGCAAAGATTGAAAAATAAGTAAACTGAAAAAAGGACTATAGGGGAAATTGAAATGTCAGAGAGACTATAGGGGATATTTAAAAAATTGCAAGGACTAATAAATAATTTTCTCTAAAAAAAATTATTGGTTATTTCTAAATTACATTAATTTCATTTTTTTTAAATAAAAACAAAATCAAAAGGTGTTATGATCATAATTTTTAACGCTTGATAAAAATTATAAAAATAAGAATATGTTGAATATTCACTCTTCAAAATCTCAACAGCTCTTTACTGCATTTAATTTGTAAATAGATAAATTTAATATAATAAAAAAATAAACATTGAACAATAATATCTAATAACATTATAAATTAATAAAGTATTTTAAAAGCAAACACAAACAAAATTGCCAGGATCTCTAGAGTTAATGGCAGGCAAAGAGTCGTAATAAAGTCCGCTGGGACACATGGGTTTATATTAGGAGTTTAAAGTTAGTTTAATAGATATATTTTCAGTAACGTTAATTTATTAATAATTATTTAAATTATTAAACTAATTTTAAAGAATACCCTTTATTATTATTATCATTATTGGTTTTCTTCAACCAAAATATATACCTTTAAAGATCATTGTTATCTTCTTAAATATCTTTGAAATAAAAGTAAACTGAAAGTTAAAAAAATTTGAGCTGTATAAGCAACAAAGATTTTTATTAATATGTTTTAGCAACTACTCATTTGTATAGGTATATATATACAAGAAAATTTTTGCTATATACACATATTTATGTGTGTGCGTGTGTGTGAGTTTATATTGTTTATTAAATTTGATTCAATATCACCTTTAAAAATGATTTGGAGAGGTACATAAAAATTGATGAGAGATTATGCTTATTGTTTATATAAATAAACAAAATTGATACCAAAATGTATAGAAGGTATGCATAACTACTCCCATCATCACTCTCTAGACACATAATAAAACCCCAATTAATAGAACATTTCTAATCTTAAAACGAGAAATTATTTGAAATTACTTCATAAATCAACTTAATAATTAGATTTAAAAAAAAAACCCAATGAACCTAATTATTAGTAAATTACATATATGTTTTGTATCGTAGACATAACAATTAATCAACAGCATAATAAGGCCTGATAAGCTTTTTCATAAATTAGGTAACTATCAAAATATTTTATATATGCTTAGTGATTTTATAAACCAATTTAATTATTAAATGGACCAAATTATCTTACAACTCATTTATTCGTCTGAAAGTGTTAAGAAATGAAAAAGCAAATGAAAATATCTTCTTTTTTTTTCTGAAATAGTTAAAAGTGATTAAAAAAATTGAACTTCAAGACACTGAAATGAATAACTTAAGTGGGAAAGAAATCCAAAAAGTTAAACCATTCAGCCATTTCTTTTGCCTCCGCTTGAGAGCAATTGGCGGGCCCTTAATTAATTGATAAATAAACTTATAAACTACTGACACATGCATGCATGTGCTAACTTTTAAAAATTTGTATGCATTTAATGATAGCAAAAAGAATGGCCAAAATTCAAGTACATGTCAAGGTCCATAAAATCAAGTATCATTTGTAAACTAATTCCATGATTGTTATCCATAACCGAGACAGTATGAAGCCATCTTTATAGAACAAACTCTTCGCTGGCTTCAAAGCATGGATTTGTTAGTTGCTTCTTCATTCACATATATATTGGAGACTTACCTAACATCAAAGTTCTTCTTTTTAGGGTTTAGTAATATGTTTATCTATGCATATATATATATATCAAGCATTTCGATTTAAATAAGTCAACTAATATATAAAAATCAAATTAGAGTTTCTTCTTAAAAAGAAAAAAACTCTATTTAGAAACTACTTAAAAATGGGAAGCGTAATCTAAAGATTTACGTCTCCCTGCATGCATGCGTGCAGCATGCACTCTTGTATTCCATGCAAGAGTTAGCCAATCCATGCATACTGGAAATCACTGCACCTTCCTATATATGTTACTTTATAAGTATTATAGTTGAATTTTGTTCATTCTCTTTTCAGTTAGCAAATTCTTTTTTTTTTTTTTTTTTTTTTTTTTTGAAAAAACAGTTAGCAAATTCTTTTATTGACGTACTTGATTGGTTGATATGTGTTCGTTGGAACTTTGCATGACCTGCAGCAACTTATTCATTATTTTACGTACCAAGCTTCAAGGACTGTACTTTATAAATCCACCAAAATATATATAGATGGTTATATAAGTGAGTTCATGCACAATTGATAGAAAATATTATTCATTTTTCCCTTGTTTCTTTATCTAAATATTTCTTTACTGCAGACTAGTGTCTGAATTCATTATTTAAGTTAAAAAATCCTGCAGATCCAGCATCACAAATTAACAGTAGTTGCATTTTTACAGGCTAAGTATATATGGGATGGAAATCTTGACTTTCTTGTCTTCTGATTTATAATCTGTTCCTTTTCTTGTTTAATTTGCAAAAGAAACAAGACCTTGAGAAAAGAGTGATGATAATTAACACGCCTTCATTTATATGGCAAATGGTGGTCCAAGGTAATACCATTAAAGCATCCTCATCATTTGAGTTAAAACATCACATAAATCTCTTTCTTTCAATAATGTTTCAGGAATTGGATCACATAAGAAGGCATATCAACAAATATCAGATGAGAACTTGCAGTTGATGTGTGCAACGTGGACTCTTGTATTCCATGCAAGAGCTAGCCAGATCATTGCATGGGCATACTGGAAATCACTACAACTTCCTCAATATGTTTATGCATGTATACAGGGGATATATCGGTCGAGATGACATACGATAGCATTGTTCTTCTTGTTGAACACCAGAGGGATGTAAACTTGCAATAGACTCAATAAAAAGAGAAGTAGAAGAGATAATATATAATTCAGAGAAAAAGTGTATTCAATTAATATATAATGAAGGCTCACAATACTCCATAGATCATGTGCTTCATGGGGATGGTTCATTCGGTGCAATTAAAATGAACCTGACATAGGTAGACACTACCAAGTGGATCGAGACATGTTTTTCCCCTTCACTCTATAATTTAGCAACAACCCTACTATTCACTAATAAATACAGAAAGACTTAGCAACCATCAACTGACCCCACTAACACTGGTGAATGTATAGGAAGATTTAGCAACCATAATTAGAACTATTAACTCTAGAATTGGTCAAGTAAGACCCACCTTTTGCTGGTGTTATGATTTTTACAGTTCTCATATTTGACTAGTTAAAATCTTGGGTCATATATACGGAATTTCGATCCATCTCCATTGTCATTATGAAGGTTCATATTGTATGTTATATATGTTACTGAAAACTAATAAGCCAACCAAGAGTATAGTGTTGATTTATAATATGAGAAAGCTCAGCATGATTTTTTTTAAAAATAAATATGGATAAACAACAGATTTATTGAGGAAAAAAAAACGAACAGAAAAGAGAAAATAAAGAACACAAAACAAGTCCTCTGACCAGAGGTGAGATACATAAAAGAAAAGAGGACAAATAAGTAAAGTGCAGGAAAATAAAGAAACATCTTGGCTGGCAAAGAACACCGTCTGGCAACACAGGCCTGCCCGGACTATCAGGTGGAGTATCCTACTCATGCGCTAAATCATGGTCTGATTCGCCGGTTTGTTTGAAACTCTTGCGTTTAGGAAGTTGAGGGAGTGCTTAATCCACTGAGTAGCTTCATTAAGAGTTGTTGTTGAGTATCAGCAGCTGTTGAGAATAAAAAAAGAAGCATGTTAGCAATTTTTAATGATTACAGAATAATAAGGTAAAGCAATTAGTTGAAAGATGCGAATATTTTGTTCGAGCCAAATATTTCACATAATGGCTCTTGAGATGAGGTCCCAAAGACTCCGGTATTAAGAATTAAAGGATGGTAACCAAGTGGTCCAAATCTTAGAGATGGATTGCGGAGATGAATTTAGTTCGAAGATTTGAACGAAGAATGACCAAATTCGTTCAGAGAAATCACAATCTAGAAATAAGCATTCCACAAATATGTATATAGTGTTAGCCCAGGATCCAAGAAAATAAGAAAAATAGGGTTTTTAGGGTTATGGAAGAGAATTAGGGTTTTTGATTACTAGAGGAGATTAGGGTTTTTCAATTCAAAACGACTCACTCTTTCTCCTTTCTTCTTATTAATTTATAGAAAATAAAACTACAAGATAAGATTGAATTTTAAACTAACTTACAAGATAAATCTGAATTTTAAAAAACTAGATAATAAAATAAAACTAAGATAAAACTAGACAACTAACTTATCTTATCTAATCACATGCAAATCAGGATTAATTTGCTCACATACTCCCCCTAATCCTGATATGCATTCAAATCTTGAACACCAAGTAGTTTTCGCATGGAAGCTAACTTTACTCCTGACAACGCTTTTGTCAATGCATCAACACGCTGTTCTCCAGAGTTTACAAAATCCACCACAATCTGCCCCCTCTTCACACACTCTCTAATAAAATGAAATCTTGTGTCTATATGCTTGCTACGTCCATGAAAAACAGGATTTTTCATGAGAGCTATGGCAGATTTGTTATCAATAAATAAAATTACAGGCTTTAATTTTAAACTTGTTAATTCACTAATAAGATTTCTCAACCAAAGCCCTTGACAAGCTGCTGTAGTAGCCGCCATAAACTCTGCCTCGCATGACGATAATGCCTCAAAAACAAAAGACAGTGGCATTATCATCATGCGAGGCAGAGTTTATGGCGGCTACTGCAGCAGCTTGTCAAGGGCTTTGGTTGAGGAATCTTATTAGTGAATTAACAAGTTTAAAATTAAAGCTTGTAATTTTATTTATTGATAACAAATCTGCCATAGCTCTCATGAAAAATCCTGTTTTTCATGGATTTGTGGTGGATTTTGTAAACTCTGGAGAACAGCGTGCTGATGCGTTGACAAAAACGTTGTCAGGAGTAAAGTTAGCCTCCATGCGACAACTACTTGGTGTTCAAGATTTGAATGCATATCAGGATTAGGGGGGAGTATGTGAGCAAATTAATCCTGATTTGCATGTGATTAGATAAGATAAGTTAGTTGTCTAGTTTTATCTTAGTTTTATTTTATTATCTAGTTTTTTAAAATTCAGATTTATCTTGTAAGTTAGTTTAAAATTCAATCTTATCTTGTAGTTTTATTTTCTATAAATTAATAAGAAGAAAGGAGAAAGAGTGAGTCGTTTTGAATTGAAAAACCCTAATCTCCTCTAGTAATCAAAACCCTAATTCTCTTCTGTGTTGGCGTAGACGTCTGTAAGAGTTCTGGTCCGGATTACCTCATTTTGGGAAAGAATTTGTCGGGGACGGAATCGAGTAACTTCTTGACAAGAGCAGAATCTTCAAGTGTGTCACCAAGTGTAGAATACTTACTTGAGATGGCACTGAGTTTTTCGGTGAACTCATCAATAGTTTCGTTCTCCTTTATTCGGATGGCATCAGATTCACTCTTCAGAGTTTGTAGACGCGCCTTCTTCACTCGATCAGCACCAAGATACCTTGTCTTGAGACTGTCCCAAACATCCTTTGCCGTCTTCTTCTTTGCAATTTGGAGTAGGATGTCTTCGGGGACACACTGTAGGATGTGTGCTCGCGCTGTCTTATCCTTCTTCTCATCCACTCGTGCTTCATCCGCCGGCTCCACCGCCTCCCACGTACCTTGGGCATCAAGAATTGCCTCCATCCTTATTGCCCATACCGTGTAGTTGGAAGAATTCAAGATCGGAAAGTGGAACGACACTCCGCCGCTCTCCTTCGCCTCCTGCTGGTTGGAGATGGATATTGCTTCGAGTTTCAAGATCTTGGTCATGCAACCTTGCTCTGGTACCAATTGTTAGCCCAGGATCCAAGAAAATAAGAAAATTAGGGTTTTTGATTACTAGACAAGATTAGGGTTTTTCAATTCAAAACGACTCACTCTTTCTCCTTTCTTCTTATTAATTTATAGAAAATAAAACTATAAGATAAGATTGAATTTTAAACTAACTTACAAGATAAATCTGAATTTTAAAAAACTAGATAATAAAATAAAACTAAGATAAAACTAGATAACTAACTTATCTTAACTAATCACATACAAATCAGGATTAATTTGCTCACATATTGATCTGCATAATCTAATGTCAAACACAAATATGTAAATAGATTTTTAGATACTTAGCTACCTACTATGATTCACGTTTGCGTAACTCTTTGCAAAGTAATCATTCTGTGTTTTTTTCTTATGAGTTCAATTGATGGCGTGAGATTGATGAACATAATCAATCAAAGAATATATTGTATTCTGAATCTTCCGATCGATAATGATGTCAATTAGTGCTTATTTTTTTAGAAAGTGGAAAATTAAGTGAGATTTAAGCTATTTGCTTTTTTCCCATATCTGTATTACTCTTGGCTTTATTATCTTTCAAATTAGTGTCAAGGGTAGGCAAATGGGTAAATGCCACATGCATGCACGAAGTGAAAGAAAGTGACATATATTTTTTCTATGAATTTTTTATTTAATTTGTATTAAATAAGTGGAGAAGTCCAGTGACTTCCTCACCTGTGTGTGCTTTAACTTTATCCTCTAAACAAACTTTCTAGAAATTCAATAAAATATATAGGGTAAATAAATTCACAAAATTTTTGAAAAAAACAAACATTGTGTTTTTTTTTTATGATTAGAAAATAAAAATAAATAATTGATACATTCAAAATAATTATGTATTTGCAAAATACCATCTCAATTAATTTATAATATTTCATCATATTCGGATTGTAGTATAGTTTTAGAGGATGAAACAAATTAATATGTGTACTATAATCATATTTCAATTGTAAATAAAAATCTATTTTCATAAAAGAGATTTCATGGAATGATTGATTGACTTATAGAAAAATATTTTTTAATAAAAATCAGTATATATGCATCAAGCAAAAATTCAAGAACTCGAGTCAATTCCTTAGCTTCTCACTTGCCCCTAAATAAAACACATGAACAGCTCAATCAAACATGTTAATGTATAAATTAATAAATTCACTTTCATTCCACAATTAACAGTGTGTAAATTATAAAGTATGAAAATAGTAATAATACCACATGGCAACATAACCATAAATGCCCACCATGCATCTTCCAATTGTATATATCTACAAGCAATGTTAATTTTAAAGATTCTATTTTTAAAGTCTTTTATCAATAGTTTGCATTTTATCAATAGTTTGCAGCACAAGGCTCAGGTAAAGTCTGTGCCTCTTTAGTCCACTCAACATTATTGCATGAACTTTTGGCTGTTCCACCTCCTTCTTTAACCAAATTAATGTCTTGCAACACAATGCCGTGACATGGAACACTCTTGCTGCATTGAAAATCTATAGCAATCTCTGATGCACTTGTTCCTTTGATGTTCTTATACAAAATGTCGCTAACTTCCACTGCAGATTGCTGCAACAAGTTTCCTTGAATGAGTATGTGTAATTATTTAGTTAAATAAACAAAAAGCCAAAAGTGATAATGAAAAATAATGAAGGAAAATAATATGCCTGTTCACCGCACGGTCTTTTAGAGTCACAATAGTTTTGATCAATGATTATTGGATTTTCAACATTCTTCATGTTGATATTCTGAAAAGTAATGCGCTTCGCATATCCACTGCCTCCCTGTTCAATTATTGTTTATGAGAAAAAACAAAAGATGATATGCGTGGTAATAATATTAACTCAAACACATTGATGTAATAATTAACAAATAACTGTTTATCATACTCTTGATAGTCATTTGTGAAAAATTATATAATTCTCTATCAATATATTTTCTATGACGTAGCTTTTTTTAACATCCAAATTAACATAAAATTTAGAATACATTTAATAAATTTCAATATCGAGTAGAAGAATTAATGAAAAGCCATCCTCACCTGATCAATAAGTATTTAAATTATTTTAGAGATAAAAATCTCACTATTGTAAATTCAAATATGAAACAAACACTATTAAAAATATTGTATATATAATATTTAATATATATCAACCACATCATATACCCTAATCTCGACTTTTAATTATAAAGCATATGTAGTAAATAGTCTTAAAATGAAAAGAGGTAAAATAAAATAAAATAAAATAAAATCCTCTAACTCCTATATATAGTTCAAAACGAAGTATTTCTGACTGTTTTTATAGGCAAAACCCACTATTTTCATTTAAAATTTTATGTGTCTATGATAAATACACCACAGAAAACAAATATATTATATATATATATTTGTGTCTGTTATATATAAAAATTACCTCACAACATTAAACACGTGTAAATTAAAGACGACTTCTTTCTGCAGATATATTACTATTTGTAAAAAATATTATTTTCTATTTTCCCCAAATATGAATTGATTCGTTGATTTAAATGAGAAAAAGATGACCTGCCAAGTCTTGATCCGGACTCCATTTGTTGTGCCAATGAGCGTGGCTGTGTCCACCATTACATCAGAAACATAGGCTTTTGAGTCGTCAGATCCTAAACTTCCGATACTGTCACACACACACATATATATATATCATAAAGTTAATTCATTGATTTCATATAGAATTATTATATATATATATATATATATATATATATATATATATACATGTTAAGAATTAATTAGCTAGGGTTTCTTCAAACCTGATGCCATGACCTGGACCACAAGTTATGCTCATGGCTTTCACTCCTTGTGATCCACCCACTATTGATATACAGTCATCTCCTTCAAGATCACAGACAAAATAAATCAATATATATATGCTTAGAGAATTCAGCATGAGATAAGATAATTAGATTGCTACTAAGTTTTGTATTTGATTAATGTACTACTATATATTGAAAGCATATTATTTTTGTCTGAACTTTATGATGTACTGTTGAGATTTTATAAAAGAAAAAAACTGATAATTAATAAATACAAACTGTGAGCTTATATACAGATATTCATCAAGTAAAGAATGTGACAATTAAGTGTTTGATAAAATTAATGACATTACATGTATATTGAAAGAACGTTCAATATAAGATATAAAAGTTAAATGAAAAAGAGAGACAATTTGGATAATTCAATAGTAAATAAATATGAAAAATTAGTGTGCTAAAGGATAAATATGAATAATTTCGACATGTTTTTATTGTGCTGATAATTAAATTTGATAAAAGTTTGTACCTGTTTGAATGGCACAATTGGTTATATTTATGTTTTGTGTGCCGGTAACATGAATGCCATCAGTGTTTGGACTTGATTCAGGTGAACTAATTGAAAGTTGAGAGGCATGAACATTGCTGCAGCTTTCAAATGATACATGAATCTGTTGACTGTTTCTTATGCTCAAGTCATTCACCTTCAAATTCTTGCAATTTGAGAATGTCATTGCCTGTTTTAAAATATAATAATAATATGAAAAGACAAAAACATTTCATTAATTTCATGACCTTAATGATCTTTATATATATCAGGCATAAAGATTCATTGAAACTTAATTATAGTTTCCATACCGTAGGAGCATCGCGACAAGGCTGAAGAGGAAAAAATAGAAAGAAAAAAAAAACGCTATATTAGTACTCATTTTAACAAATATATCTAAAATGATTGAGTTGACAAATTTTAAGTGTCAAAATTACAAGTGATGTTTTGATCTTGCATGAGTTTTGCCACCATATGTTTCCATTTCCATCTATAGTTCCACCACCTCCAACTTCAAGATCATTTATCCCATTAAATAACAACCAATGTCTTTCATCCTTTCCCTCCCAATCCGATTGATCTGAAGAAGCTTCAATCGATCCTTCGATCTGTAATTCACTCAATAAAAATCACTAAATTTTGAAAAGGTAATATAATAATAATAATAATAATAATAATAATAATAATAATAATAATAATAATAATAATAAATTAACCAAACTAGTATCATACTAGTCTTTAACATATCAGCTAATTAATCATATTCGCATGTATATACACATATATAGAGGTCTACTTAATGAATTTGCATGTATTTATGTGTATATCTCACCATCACTTTGACATTGGATTTACATGGCCCTTGAAAAGTGAGTGGCTTTAGTTTGTACTTCTTATCATTAGCAACCATAAAAATCACTGGTTGTGATGAAGAACATGCTACTCCCCATGCTTTCTCAAATGCCTGAAATATTAACACAAATTGACCATCAATATATATATATAACTTCGGCAACATTTATATATGAAAAAGGAAGCACATTGATTTATATATATACCTCACTATCATCTCTCCCATCACCTTTAGCCCCATAATCCTCCACATCAATCACTGCTTTATTATATGAAGAGGAATCATAATCAATATTATGCTTCATGACCCCTTCTATCCTTATCCCATATGAATATAAAGCCAAATCATTAAAGGCAACAAGCATAAGGAAAGAGAATGTCAATGGAATTAGATTTAGCAAAGCCATGATGAGTTATATGATTATAAATTTTTATGGCCTTCATTCATGAAGAAAGACTTGAATTTATAGAGAATTAGTTAAAGAGAGAGGTTGCTTGTTATTTGTGGGAGAGTTCATGAGATATGGAGTTTGGTGCCACGAAGAGATTGAAACGTTCAAGGATCATTGAAATGAAGATACAAGAGAGAAATGTACGTTGATAAAGAACAGTGAGTTTACTGTTACTGTTTGCTTTGTTTGTGACCAAAATGATAACTATGATGATGATGTGCATCATGAAAAACATATGATGTATATATGCTTGCCGTGCATGGTTGAAGTTTGTTTGTGACTTATTGTTGCTTATTTTCCCTTTTTTGTATAGAGAGTTAAAAAAGAGTTTTAGGTTTAGAGTTAGGAATGGGTGTGGAGTGGGCAAGAACACTTTGTTGTATATATGTTCATATGTAATTTAGTTTTGGGAAATCATTTAAGAAGAATGATTATTATTACTACTTTTACTAACTTGAATAATTATATATATTAAAATAGAGTTATTCTCTTAAAAATATTTATTAAACTAATGTTATACCTCTCTGGTAACATTTGTGGCCCCTTTCATGAATTAATTTTCTTATGGCTCGTTTTTTATGTATACTAATTCATGTGACCTTCACCATTGTATTTATTTTTTGTTTTTATAGATTGCCTTAAAACTTGATGAATTTTTTTTTTAAAGGTTTGTCTATATTGTATTAAGTTAATGTATTTACGACTTAAATTTAATAAAAAAAATTATTTTAATTAAATTTTATTTTTTTCATACATTTAATGTATGATGTTGTTTTACAATAGTGATATTCAATGCAAATATATATGCTATACTAATTAATTAATCACATATAGATAGTTTTATTTTTTTAAAATTTGAATCTATTTATAAAAATTATAAAATCAAAATGTTTTTAGTATTAACTTATTGAAACATAAAAATTATATGTATTCAATTTTTAACAAATAAGCTTATTTTTAATTTTTAAGTGAATAAATAATGGTCCAATAAAATTAACTCTTAAAACACACATAATTGTAATTGTATTTAGAATTTCTGAATATGTTGAGGTACTTAATTTTATCCTAATTCAAACTAATTGTAACAATATGAGTTATTTCTAGCATCTCCTCTTTTGCTAAATATTTTCTTAATTACATTAGGAAGCGAGATTAGACATGAATAGATGTATAGCATGGCGTATTAAAAGAGATGAAGGCATGGTGTTTCATAATCAGGGGCGGAACCAAGGGGGGGCTAGCAGGGGATGAAGCCCCCCCTCGGCGCCGGAGAGAATACTCTTAAAATAGTATAAGATTGATGATTTTCGATTTTCCTATACTTAAATTAATGTAAAATATAATATTTGAACACTTATAAGTGTGAAATGTAGGCGGGTTTGAGTGGTTAGTGGGTATACTCATAAAGTGTATGATTTTTTTTACAACTCACCCAAGTTCAAATCCCACTTGAAGCATTTTTTCCCAATTTTATTTTTTAATTTAAAAATTACTAGGATTTCAAAATTTTAATAAAAAAAATCTTATATACAAATTTTATTAATTTAACAAAAATTTTGTATAAACAATAGTTTGATTGTTTGTAGTGAGAGGGATCAATTTTACCATATTTTAAAAAAATACAAACTCAAAATGTATTTTTATAAGTTAAATTATTAAAAATCTCATATATTTGTATAGATAATAATAAAAATTTAAATTATACTTTATATTTTTTTAATATATGTATTCAAATTTCTGTTATATTAGCATATTATTTTTCATTTAAAATAATTATTTTATTGGATTTTTTTTTTGTATTGCTTTTAGGCTTCAGTCCCCCCTACCATGGAGTCCTGGTTCCGTCCCTGTTCATAATACAATCTTTTGCAATGATTTGTTTAATTATTAAGTGAGTTTTAAAAATAAAAAATATGGAATTTAATTAATTAGGTCACATGAATAGAATTATAGAATGATAAGATCATAAGTTATATGCCAAATATTAAAAATGTCTTATATATACCAATGATTTATTGAAATGGCTAGGTTATCACGAGGTCTTTTCACTTTTCCAAAAGTATCATTAAATGAAAACGTGGATGAAACCATTAACGCACTATGCACTATGGGCCCTCAATTATTAAATAAGTTTACAAACTATTCACAAGGGCCCTCAATAAACAATTATAAACCATAGGCACATGCATGCACTAGCCCTCAAAATTTTCTATACATTTATGTAAACGCCATGCAAAGTCATTTTTAAAAGAACAAGCTCTTAGTCATGTAATTGAGTCAATATAAAATTTATTGCCCAGTAATCTATAAAAATTAAATTAAAGTTCCTTTTAAAGTAAAAATCTGTTAAGAAATTAAGTCGGGTGGGTTTACTTGTGCGTAAAAAAGAAAAGATCAGAAAAAAATATATATGAGGTGTTATTATCATGAAAAAGCAAAAAGATTTAGGTGTAATTGAATATTTAATATTTCAAAAACTTAAAATATTAATGAAGTTAATATTTATAAAATACCGTGATAAGACCTTATAATGGCTAAAGGTTTTGTTGATCAGCTACTAAAAATGCTAATTGATGAAAAAACAGGGAAGCCATATTTCAGTCAGGGAATTTTCATCATGCTTCTAATTAATAACTAACAAATAGCAAATGCTATTTTGAGAAATTAAGAATTTATTATTATTATTATTATTATTATTATTATTATTATTATTATATATATATATATATATATATATATATATATATATCTTAAAAGTTCAACTGTTTTTAATTTAAAAATTAAAATTTCTTTTAAAAATTGGAAAAGTAATTAATCTATAGGTTTACGCCACTGCGCACTCTTGTGTTTCTTGCCAGAACAACATACTATAGTAAGAGAAAAGCCTAGCTATATAATAGTGAGACTGACTAATAACAATTGGCGGGCCCTTAATTGATAAATAAACTTATAAACTATTGACACATGCATGCATGTGCCAGCTTTTAAAAATTTTTATGAATTTAATGATAGCAAAAAGAAACGGCCAAAATTCAAGTAAATGTCAACGTCCATAATATCAAGTATCATTTGTAAACTAATTTCATGGTTGTTATCCATATCCGAGACAGTATGAAGCCATCTTTATAGAACAAACTCTTCGCTGGCTTCAAAACATGGATTTGTTAGTTGTTTTTATAAAGAACAAACTCTTCGCTGGCTTCAAAACATGGATTTGTTAGTTGCTTCTTCATTCACATATATATTGGAGACTTAACCTAAACTTAAAGTTCTTCCTTTTAGGGTTTAGTAATATGTTTATCTATGCATATATATATATATATATATCATTTCAATGCAAATGAGTCAACTAATAGATTAAAAAAAAAAATTAGAGTTCCTTTTTAAAAAGAAAAAGCTCTGTTTAGAAACTGCTTAAAAATGGGAAGCCTAATCTAAAGGTTTACGTCTCCCTGCATGCATGCGTGCGTGTAACGTGCAGTCTTGTATTCCATGCAAGAGCTAGCCAGGTCATTGCATGGGCTTACTGGAAATCACTACAACTTCCTACATATGTTTATGCATGTATACAGGAGATATATATATCGGTCGACATGACAGACGATAGCATTGTTCTTCTTGTTGAACACCACAGGGATGTAAACTTGCAATAGACTCAATAAGAAGAGAAGTAGAAGAGATAATATATAACTCAGAGAAAAAGTGTATTCAATTAATATATAATGAAAGTTCACAATGCTCTATAGATCATGTGCTTCATAGGATGATTCATTCTGTGCAATTAAAATGAGCCTAACATAAGTAGACACTACCAAGTGGATAGAGACATGTTTTTCCTCTTCACTCAATAATTTAGCAACAACCCCATTATTCACTAATAAATATAGAAAGACTTAGCAACCATCAACAGACCCCACTGACACTGGTGAATATATAGGAGGATTTAGCAACCATAATTAGAACTATTAACTTTAGAATTGGTCATGTAAGACCCACCTTGTGCTGGTGTTGTGATTTTAACATTTCTCGTATTTGATTAGTTAAAATCTTGGTTCATATATACGGAATCTCGATCGATCTCCATTGTCACTATAAGGGTTCATATTGTATGTGATATATGTTACTAAAAACTAATAAGCCAACCAAGAGTATAGTGTTGATTTCTAGTATGAGAAAGCTCTGCGTGATCTTGTATCAAACACAAATATGTATATAGATTTTTATATGCTTAGCTAGCTACCATGGTTCACTTTTGCGCAACTCTTTGCAAATTAATTATTTTGTGTTTCTTTTCTTGTGCTTTTAGTTACTGGTGGGAGATTGATGACCATAATCAATCAAAGAATATACTGTAATCTGAATCTTCTGATCGATAATAATGTTAATTAATGTTTGGTTTTTAAAAAATGGTAAATATTTGTTGTTTCCCATATCTGTATTAGTACTCTTGGCTTTATTATCTTCCAAATTAGTGTCAAGGGGTCGATCTTTTATAAATTTAAAATGTAAGCAAATGGGTAAAAGCCACATGCATCCAGGAACTGAAGGAAAGTGACATATATATATATATGAAAATTTTTTATTTAACTTGTATCAAATAAGTAGAGAAGTCTAGTGACTTCCTCACTTGTGCTTTTCCTTTATCCCCTAAACAAACATTCTAGAAACTCAATAAAAAAAATATATAAGGTAAATAAATTCACAAATTATGTATTTGCAAAATACTATCTCAATTAATTTATCCTATTTCATCATATTCGAGATGTAGTATAGTTTTGGAGGATGAAGCAAATATGTGTAGCTCTGTAATAAGATTTCAATCGTAAATAAAAATGTATTTTTATAAAAGAGATTTCATGGAATGGTAGATTAATTTACTTATAGAAAAGTAAATATTTTGTAATAAAACTTTTATTTATTATGCATCAAGCAAAAGTCAAGAACTCGAGTCAATTCTTCATCTTTTCACTTGCCCCTAAGTAAAACACATGAACAACTTAATAAAAAATGATAATGTATAAATTTATAAATTTACTTTTATTCCACAATTAACTGTGTGTAAATAATGTATGAAAATAGTAATATCACATGGCAACATAACCATATATGCCCACCATGCATCTACAAACAATGTTAATTTTAAAGATTCTATTTTTAAAATCTTTTATCAATAGTTGGCAGCACAAGGCTCAGGTAAAGCCTGTGCCTCTTTAGTCCACTCAACATTTTTGCATGAACTTTTGGCTGTTCCACCTCCTTCTTTGACCAAATTAATGTCTTGCAACACAATGCCATGACATGGAACACTCTTGCTGCATTGAAAATCTACAGCAATCTCTGATGCGCTTGTTCCTTTGATGTTCTTGTACAAAATGTCGCTCACTGCCACTGCAGATTGCTGCAACAAGTTTCCTTGAATGAGCATGAGTAGTTATTTATTTAAATAAACAAAACGCTAAAAATGATAATGAAAAACAATGATGGAAAATAATTTGCCTGTTCACCGCACGGTCTTTTAGAGTCACAATAGTTTTGATCAATAATTATTGGATTTTCAACATTATTCATGTTGATATTCTGAAAAGTAATGCGCTTCGCATATCCACTGCCTCCCTGTTCAATTATCGTTCAAGAGAAAAAAACAAAAGGTGAGATGTATGGTGATAATATTAACTCAAACACATTGATGTAATAATTAACAAATTAACTAGCTATTTGCCATACTCTCGATAGTCATTTCAGAAAATTAATGATATAATTATCTATCAGTTATTTTCTATAACGTAGCTTTTTTTAACATCCCAATTAACGTAAAATTTAGAATACATTGAATAACTTCAATATTGAGTAAAAGAATTAATGAAAACCAAGCCTGCCCTCAAGGTTGATCAATAAGTAATTAAATTATTTTAGAGATAAAAAAAATATCACTTTTGTAAATACAAATATATGAAATCAACACTATTAAAAATATTATGTATATAATTTTAATATATATCAACCCAGCAAATACCCTGATCTCGTCTTTTACTTGTAAAGCATAGGTAGTAAATGGACTTACAATAAAAAGAGGCAAATAATAATAATAAATAAATAAATTGTGCTTCCTAACCTAAGTATTTGAGGCTGTTTTAATGGACAAAATCCAGTATTTTTATTTAAAATTTTATTTTTCTGATAAATAGACAATAGAAAATTTTAAGGTGTCTTTTATATGTAAAAATTATCTCACAATATGAAACACGAGTAAATCGAATATTTTTTTAAATGCAAACAGATTGAATTTGTAAAAAAAATTATTTTCTATTTTTTTCACTCAAATATGAATTGATTCTTTGATTTGAATGAGAGAAAGATGACCTGCCAAGTCTTGATCCGAACTCCATTTTTTGTGCCAGTGAGAGTGGCTGTGTCCACGACCACATCAGAAACATAGGCTTCTGAGTCGTCAGATCCTAAACTTCCAATACTGTCACACACACACACACATATATAAACACATTATATATTTATCTAGTTATGCATGTTAAGAATTAATTAGGGTTTCTACAAACCTGATGCCATGACCTGGACCACAAGTTATGCTCATGGCTTTCACTCCTTGTGATCCACCAACTATTGATATACAGTCATCTCCTTCAAGGTTACAAACAAAATAAATCAATATATATATATACTTAGAGAATTCTGTATAAGATAAGATAATTAGATTGCCACTAAGTTTTATATTTGAATGAACTACTATTGAAAACATATTATTTTTGTCTGAACTTTATGATGAACTCTTGAGATTTTATTAAAGAAAAAACTGATAATTAATAAATATACACAAACTGTGAGCTTTTATATATATATATGCATCATGTAAAGAATGTGACTATTAAGTGTTTGAAAAACTGTATGAAATTACATGTGCATTGAAAGAGCGTTCAATATAAGATATAAAAGTTTAATGAAAAGGAGAGACAACGACCTTGGAGATTTCAATAGTAAATAAATATGAAAAATTAGAGTGCCAAAGGATAAATATGAATAATTTCGACATGTTTTTATTGTGCTGATAATTAAATTTGATAAAAGTTTGTACCTGTTTGAATGACACAGTTGGTTATATTTATGTTTTGTGTGCCGGTAACATGAATGCCATCAGTGTTTGGACTTGATTCAGGTGAACTAATTGAAAGTTGAGAGGCATGAACATTGCTGCAGCTTTCAAATGATACATGAATCTGTTGACTGTTTCTTATGCTCAAGTTATTCACCTTCAAATTCTTGCAACTTGAGAATGTCATTGCCTGTTTTAAAATATAATAATAATATGAAAAGACAAAAACATTTCATTAATTTCATGACCATAATGATCTTTATATATATCAGGCATAAAGATTCATTGAAACTTATAGTTTCCATACCGTAGGAGCATCGCGACAAGGCTGAAGAGGAAAAAAAACGCTAGATTAGTACTCATTTTAACAAATATATCTAAAATGATTGACTTGACAAATTTTAAGTGTCAAAATTACAAGTGATGTTTTGATCTTGCATGAGTTTTGCCACCATATGTTTCCATTTCCATCTATAGTTCCACCACCTCCAACTTCAAGATCATTTATCTCATTAAACAGCAACCAATGTCTTTCATCCCTTCCATCCCAATCCGATTGATCTGAAGAAGCTTCAATCGATCCTTCGATCTATAATTCACTCAATAAATATCACTATATTTAATTAAGGTATATATATATATTGAATGCAAGTATTTGCATGTATTTATGTGTATATCTCACCATCACTTTGACATTGGATTTACATGGCCCTTGGAAAGTGAGTGGCTTTAGTTTGTACTTCGTATCATTAGCAACCATAAAAGTAACTGGTTGTGATGAAGAACATGCTACTCCCCATGCTTTCTCAAATGCCTGAAATATTAACACAAATTAACCATCAATATATATAACTTCGTCAACATATATATATGAAAAAGGAAGCACATTGATATATATATATATATACCTCACTATCATCTCTTCCATCACCTTTAGCTCCATAATCCTCCACATCAATTACCACTGCTTTATTATATGAAGAGGAATCATAATCAAAACTATGCGTCATTACCCCTTCTAACCTTATCCCATATGAATATAAAGATAAATCATTAAAGGCAACAAGCATAAGGAAAGAGAATGTCAATGGAATTAGCTTTATCAAAGCCATGATGAGTTAGATGATTATAAATTTTTTATGGCCTTCATTCATGAAGAAAGACTTGAATTTATAGAGAATTAGTTAAAGAGAGAGGTTGCTTGTTATTTGTGGGAGAGTTCATGAGGTATGGAGTTTGATGCCACGAAGAGATTGAAACGTTCAAGGATCATTGAACTGAAGATGCAAGAGAGAAATGTTTGTTGATAAAAAACAGTGAGTTTTACTGTTACTGTTTGCTTTGTTTGTGACCAAAATGATAACTATGATGATGATGATGCATGTTTCATGAAAAACATATGATGTATATATGCTTGCCGTGCATGGTTGACTTTTATTTGTGAATTCTTGTTACTTATTTTCCCTATTTTGTAAAGAGATTTGAAAAAGAGTTTTAGGTTATGAGTTAGCGATGGGTGTGGAGTGGGCGAGAATAGTTCGTTAAATGTAATTTAGTTTTGGGAATCATTTAAGAACAATGATTATTATTACTACTTTTACTAACTTGCATGATTAATTATATATATTAAAATAGAGTTATTCTCTTAATTAAAAATATTTATTAAACTAATGTTATACCTCTCTGGTAACATTTGTGGCCCCTTGAATTAACTTTTTTATGGATTTTTTTTATGTATACTAATTCATGTGACCTTCGCCATTGTATTTATTTTTTGCTTTTATAAATTGCCTTAAAATTTGATGATTTTTTTGTTTTTTAACTTATGTTTGTATGTATTAAGTTAATGTATTTTCAACTTAAATTTAATATAAATTTTTATGAGCAATTTATTGAGATTTCGATGAGTTAATAATAAAGACATTTTGATTTTATAATATTTATAAGGAGATTCAAGTTTTGAAAAAATGAAACTAAGTTTATGTGTGATTAACTAATTAGTATAGCACATTTGCATATATATCACTCTATTGTAAAACAACATCATACATTAAATGTATGAAAAAACTAAAATTTTATTAAAGTATACTTTTTTACTATTTGAATTCAATTTTAAGCAAATAAGCTTATTTTTTATTTTTAAGTGAATAAATAATGATCCAATAAAACTAACTCTCAAAACACACTTAATGGTAATTGTATTTAGAATTTCTCAATAGGTTGAGAGATACTTAATTTTATCCTAATTCAACTAATTCTAACAATATTCTAACCTCTCCTCATTTGCTAAATGTTTACTTAGATTTAGAAGTAAGATTAGACATGAATCAATATATATGGCATGCGTTATTAAAAGAGAAATGAAGGCATGGTGTTACATAATAAAAACTTTTGCAACCTTTTGTTAAATTAATGAGTTTTAAAAATAACAAAATATGGGATTTAATTAATTAGGTCACATAAACGGAATCACAGAATGCTGAGATCATAAATTATTATCCAACAAAGAATAAAGTTGTGGGCTAGTTAAAAAGATATAACATTAGTTTAGCAAATATCATAGAAATAGTACTATTTTAATAATTATTTATTTAAATAATATTATTTTTGAAAATATACTTGACAAATTAATTAATAAAATAATAAGGTGGTATAATATTTTTATAAATCATGCCAAATATTAAAAATGTTTTATAGATACTTACTAACTTTATAAATCAATTTAATTATTAAAAAAACTAAGTTATCATGAGATCTTTTTATTTTTTTTCAAAAATATCACTAAATGAAAAAAATGGACGAAGCCATTGACACACTATAGGCCCTCATAAACTATTCACAATGGGTCTTTGATTGAAAAATAAACAATTATAAACTATTGATACATTTAATGATAACTAATACCGTGCAAATCATTTTTAAATATCATATTTTTTAGTTATATAAATAAGTTAACTTAAAAATTTATTAGTATGCTAATATATAAAAATTAAATTAAAGTTTTATCTTAAAAAAAAAAGTCTATTTTGAGATTAAGTCTTATTTGCTTGTGCGTAAAAGGAAAAAATTGAGAAACTAAGAAGGTGTTATTGTCGTGGAAGTTAATATATATATATATATTATAAAAATATTGTGACTCCGCTTATATCCAAAGTTTATAAAGAATATTATTTTGTTATAATTTTTCGTATATTTTAGGCTAGAATTGTTTGCTTAGGTTTGAAGTTAGGAGTGATTTGTGAATCTTAATTTATATATACAATGACTTGTATTGTTTCAATAAAAAAGGACAAAGATGGAATATATATATATATATATATATATATATATATATATATATATATATATATATATATATATATATATTATAAAAATATTGTGACTCCGCTTATATCCAAAGTTTATAAAGGATATTATTTTGTTATAATTTTTCGTATATTTTAGGCTAAAATTGTTTGCTTAGGTTTGAAGTTAGGAGTGATTTGTGAATCTTAATTTATATATACAATGACTTGTATTGTTTCAATAAAAAAGGACAAAGAAATTCCATCAAACCACCTTTATAATTAACATTTTTTGTGATGCTTCTAATAATAAATGAAAAGCAAATACTATTTCAAGGAATTGAGGATATATATATTCAATTGTTTTGAATTTAAAAAATTAAAAACCGCTTAAATGGAAGAGTAATCTATAGGCTTACGTCTCTACGCATGCATTCATGCACTCTTGTATTCCATGCAATTGTTGGTCAACCTACGTACTATACAGTTATCAAGGAAAGCCGATAATAATGAAAATAATAATAATTAATGGCATCACTCTCATATTATAAGATCACTTAAATTATAAAAAATAAGTACGTAGCTACCGTAAATTATACACGTGATTATTAAAAAAAATTAGCTTTTAGAATTTAAAATAGCACAAAATTATACTAAATTATTAACTTCTCTAAAGTTTCATCGATGGGTTTTTTATTTTTTATTTTTTTTATTTTAATAAAATCTACCAATTAAAAATAAATAAATATAAAAATGCATCAATTATAGTGGCTTAATTAATGACTTTATATCAATGATTATAATACCACAAAAGTAATTTCCTCTTATCATTCAACTTTAGAAGAATAGAGAATATAACTACTTCTACAAGAACCCACACTGGAACCTTATATATAATGAATTAACAATACTTTATAGTATCAATCTCCAGTAAATGATAAATAAATAATACTTTACGGGTGTAGAACGAAAGTTACAGTTTGTTTTTCATTTCTTCTAGATGAAGAAAAGAACCCAAGATAGGACATGGAAGATGAGAATGAGTCAGGATAACAGAAAGGGGAAGTAGCCCTCTTTCCTCGGTTGGCCTAGCTCAAGTTATTTTGTGGTAGAAATTACAAGCTAGAGGGTTGCGGTAAGATTTTCACCAGGAGGTTGACTTAGTATAATGCAATAAATGTAGTTTGTGTTTAATGAGCTTTTGACACATGTAACAAAAATAGGTTAAAATATAATAACTTTTTCCACAATACACTTATTTTTTTATTAAATCACTGATCACAAAATAAGTGTAAAAAATCTAACAATTAACTACATGAACTACATTTATGGTACTTCACTTGAATTTTTTCACTCAGCGGTGGGTTATCCGGTATTTTTCAAGGAATGTTTCCATCAAAATTTTTAAATTTTTATATTTATAAAAAAAACTAATTAAATAAAATATAAATATAAATAAAATAGGATAAAAAAGTCCCCCACCCTAGACGGTGACGTCAACAGCTGGCAAGGCATCCAAATGGTCACAAGGGCCCCACACGTCACTCCATCCAGCTCAGCACTCTCACACACGTCACTCACATGTCTATCAAGTGTTCGATCTTTTGCCACTCTATTCCCCTTCTCACAAACTCCGGCGAATCGCCGACGGCGGTGGCCACTCTTCTTCTCCATTCTCTCTTCTGCTTCCGAGAAGCCAAGCTCGGAATTCTCCAATGGAGGTGGACGGGGAGCGAGTGGTTGGCAATGGATCTATCTATTTATCTATCTAGTTAACACTGTGAATGTGTTTTGTTTTCTTTGTTGAATGATCTTTGTGGGGTTTTTGAAATCAATGTAGAGATCGATGAAGCAGCAGCAAGGAGAGCAGGTGTGCCAGATCTGTGGCGATGGCGTTGGGACGACGGTGGATGGGGAGCTCTTCGTTGCTTGTGATGTGTGTGGGTTTCCTGTTTGTAGGCCTTGCTATGAGTATGAGCGGAAGGATGGGAACCAGGCGTGCCCTCAGTGCAAGACCAAGTATAAACGTCATCGAGGTTCTCGATCTGGGCTTCTATTCGTCTGGTTTTCTTTGCGTTTGCTCTTTTTTTCAATAGCTTTGTTGGTTTTGTGCAGGGAGTCCGCCGGTGAGCGGGGAGGATGGGGGTGCTGAGGAGGGTGCTAGTGATGTTGAGTATTCGGCGGGGAATCAGGTCCAGAAGCAGAAGATTGCTGATCGGATGTTGAGCTGGAGGATGAGCCGCGGGAGAGGTGGGGAGACGGGGATTTCCAAGAATGATAGTGGGGAGTTTCCCAGGAATCACATCCCTTTGATCACTCATAGCCAGGGGGTCTGCCATTTTTCCCCCTTTTTGTCCCTTTGCCCTAACTTCTGTTTTTCAGATTTTTAGTTCATGTATTGAGTTGATGCATCTCATTGGTGTAGTTCTCCGGGGAGCTGTCTGCAGCGTCGCCGGACCATCATATGATGTCGCCTGGCGGTGGTGCTGGGGGTATGAAGCGTGTGCATCCTCTCCCTTATGCTTCTCGTATGTCGTGAATTCTTCTTGTGAGCGTCTTGGGTTGTAGATGAATGCTTGTTTATGCTTGTGAATTGTTTGGTCTTTGACAGCTAATACATCGAGAGAATTTTCTGGGGGATTTGGAAATGTTGCCTGGAAAGAGAGGGTTGATGGATGGAAGATGAAGCAGGATAAGAATGTTGTTCAAATGACTCATGGGACTAGTCATGCTCCTTCAGAAGGCCGGGGTGTTGTGGATATTGATGCAGCCACTGATTATAATATGGATGATGCTTTATTGTGAGTTCTTGACCTCAGTACTGATGGCAAGATGGTTTAGATTGTTTTCAAATCTGTTCCCTTGGCATAATCCATTTTCTTATGAATGCAGGAATGATGAAGCTCGGCAGCCACTTTCAAGGAAGGTGTCCCTTCCTTCTTCCAGGATAAACCCATACAGGATGGTCATTGTTTTGCGGCTGATAATCCTCTGCATCTTCTTGCATTACCGTATCACAAATCCTGTAAGAAATGCCTATCCTCTGTGGCTTGTATCTGTGATATGTGAGATTTGGTTTGCTATATCATGGATATTGGATCAGTTCCCTAAATGGTTTCCGGTGAATCGAGAGACTTATCTTGACAGATTGGCTTTGAGGTGATTTTTATATTGGGTTTTATTTGTTTTAAGGTTGATATCAATTATTCTGCAGAGAGCCTAATTGACTGTAGGAAGACCCTTGCTTTTAGTTTTCTTTATGCCACATTCATTCCTGCTTGCATGGCAGGTATGATCGAGAAGGGGAACCATCGCAGTTGGCTGCTGTTGACATATTTGTCAGTACCGTCGACCCTTTAAAGGAGCCACCTCTTGTTACTGCCAACACAGTTCTATCAATTCTTGCTGTAGATTACCCTGTTGATAAGGTCTCTTGCTATGTATCTGATGATGGAGCTGCTATGCTGACATTTGAGGCCCTATCTGAAACATCAGAATTTGCAAGGAAGTGGGTTCCTTTCTGCAAGAAATATAGCATTGAACCCCGAGCTCCAGAGTGGTACTTTGCACAGAAGATTGACTATTTGAAGGATAAGGTCCAAGCATCATTTGTTAAAGACCGAAGGGCTATGAAGGTAGGATTTTATGCATCGCATGTTTTCTACATCTTACATGTATGCTAAAGGTGATTGCATTTATATCTGGTGCAGCGAGAATATGAGGAGTTTAAAGTTCGCATCAATGGCCTCGTTGCAAAGGCACAGAAGGTTCCGGAAGAGGGATGGATCATGCAAGATGGCACGCCTTGGCCTGGCAATAACACTAGAGATCATCCTGGAATGATACAGGTTGGTGAATTCTATAATACTGCTTTCTAATGATTTTGTAAGCCACTGTCAAATGTAGAGGGAATTAGAACCTAACGTAGTTCACCTCTGGACGAATCACAATTATTTGAATGCCATTTGTATTGATGATTTAAGCATGTGAGGTGACTATAGCTTGAATTACAAGAAAATAATATGGCAGTCTGCATTTTCCCATGGATGTGCAGTATACACATCTATAGCTAACTATTGATGATCGCATATTTATCTAATTAGCATCTTTCACCGTAACTTGTATTCTCTTAATGTAGAGTGGTTTTCTATGTCATAGACACTACAGACTTTGCTTGAATACATTTCATGTTATTTTCCAGGTTTTTCTTGGCCATAGTGGAGGACTTGACACTGAAGGTAATGAGCTCCCTCGGCTTGTGTATGTGTCTCGTGAGAAACGTCCTGGTTTCCAGCATCACAAGAAAGCTGGTGCAATGAACGCACTTGTAAGTTGAATACTAAAAGCCAGATCTTCTTGTATTAACATAGTGCTCGCCCTCTTCAGTAACATATCCAGTCTGGTTTGTGTAGGTACGTGTCTCAGCAGTGCTCACCAACGGATCCTATTTGTTGAATCTTGATTGTGACCACTACATAAACAATAGCAAAGCTTTGAGGGAAGCTATGTGTTTTCTTATGGACCCAAATCTTGGAAAATCAGTTTGCTATGTACAATTTCCACAGAGATTTGATGGCATTGATAAGAATGATCGTTATGCTAACCGCAATACGGTGTTTTTTGATGTAAGTAGGCCTTATATGTCCCATTTTCAAATCATCTGTTATTTTTTTGTTGTGTTGTAGATTAACTGATTATCAGTCAGGGTAATACTGTCATCAGCTGTCTAGTATTATCTAAGCATTGCTTGATAATTCTATTGAATAATTGAAAGTCTCAAATTTGCACTAAAGATGCAAGTTACCTATGTAAAAGCCTTGTGATGGGCATGAAGATTATAATACTAGTGCTGGCTTGTCACAGTTTCAGTTGAATTATCTGATGTATGAGTGGTACACCATCTTCACTTTTTTTTTTCTTCCAATTGTTCATGGTAGATCAACTTGAGAGGTCTAGATGGCATCCAAGGCCCTGTTTATGTGGGCACTGGGTGTGTTTTCAACAGAGCTGCTTTGTATGGTTATGAACCGCCTATCAAGAAACAAGAGAAGAAAGGCTTCCTATCATCAATTTGTGGTGGTTCTAGAAAGAAGAGCTCAAAATCAAGCAAGAAAAGTTCAGACAAGAAGAAATCAAACAAACATGTGGACAACACTGTTCCAATTTTCAATCTAGAAGATATAGAGGAGGGCGTTGAAGGTAATGGACTTTCTTTTTTGACATTAAAGAAAAGCTAATGGATGCTAGTTTTCGATATGCACCTATACATTCTTAAGTTTTCAGTTCTGTAAAATTTCCTCCAGTTCCAATTTTTTTTGGAAATTATAGTACTTGATTGAATTGCCTGAAGATGGTAAAATTTGCTCAGGTCAATGTAATAAAGAGTGTAGATGTGTTAATTTCTGCTGAGTCAAAATTCAGCACATTCCTTTTCCTTTGCATGCTTGTCATTGCTGGTGTTCTTGAGTTGGTGAAGGTTTCATTACCTACCGAGCAACACATTTGCCACACACAGATGTCTACTACTTGTATCGAAATTGTCCTCATTATGTTTTTTCCTGGTATTTTTATCATTGACTTCATCAGAAGATGCCTTACTCTTATCAAAATAACTTCAGGTGCTGGTTTAGATGATGAGAAGTCACTGCTCATGTCACAGATGAGCTTGGAGAAAAGGTTTGGGCAATCAACTGTCTTTGTTGCCTCTACACTGATGGAGAATGGTGGAGTTCCTCAATCTGCAACTCCCGAGTCTCTTTTGAAAGAAGCCATTCATGTCATTAGCTGTGGTTATGAGGATAAGACAGAATGGGGAAGTGAGGTAACCAAAAAAATCCTGTTCATCCTTTCTTTCCATCTTCTTAACAGTGATTTCTTCAACAATTGAATGTAAGTGAAGAAAATGATGTCTTCTACCATCTGACTCCAATGCATGCAAGTAGTTTGTCAATGTAACCTCCATTTTGTTTGGTTTTCCGCTGAAGTTTGTATTTTGCCGCAGATTGGCTGGATTTATGGCTCTGTAACAGAAGATATTCTTACTGGATTCAAGATGCATGCTCGTGGTTGGCGTTCAATCTACTGCATGCCTGAGCGGCCAGCCTTCAAAGGATCTGCACCCATTAACCTTTCAGATCGTCTAAACCAAGTGCTCCGGTGGGCCCTTGGTTCTATTGAAATTCTCTTCAGCCGTCATTGCCCGATATGGTATGGGTATGGAGGAAGATTGAAGTTCCTAGAGAGATTCGCATACATCAACACAATTATTTACCCAATTACTTCCATTCCCCTCCTCCTGTACTGCACATTGCCTGCTGTCTGTCTACTTACCGGTAAATTTATCATCCCTCAGGTATGGCTCATTACTGTCCTTCTTTGCAAGGTATATCCTTACTATATAGCATCCTGACTACTGTTTGATTAAAAACTGTTATATATTAGAAACAAGTGCTTTCACTAATTGTTTTATTTATTTTTTCCTTCCTCTTAACACCAATTGAATTTCACAACCATTGTATCCAAATGCAGATCAGCAACTTCGCCAGCATCTGGTTCATCTCTCTCTTCCTTTCCATCTTCGCAACAGGCATACTGGAAATGAGGTGGAGCGGAGTTGGCATTGATGAGTGGTGGAGGAATGAACAGTTCTGGGTCATCGGAGGTGTCTCCTCGCATTTCTTCGCTGTGTGCCAAGGTCTTCTCAAGGTACTCGCCGGTATTGACACCAACTTCACAGTCACCTCAAAGGCATCAGATGAAGACGGGGACTTTACAGAGCTCTACATGTTCAAATGGACCACACTTCTTATCCCTCCGACAACTCTTCTCATTATAAATCTTATCGGCGTGGTTGCCGGAATCTCATATGCCATAAACAGTGGGTATCAAACCTGGGGTCCACTCTTTGGTAAGCTCTTCTTTGCCTTCTGGGTGATTGTTCACTTGTATCCTTTTCTCAAAGGTTTGATGGGTCGTCAAAACAGAACACCTACCATTGTTGTTGTCTGGGCTATCCTTCTAGCTTCCATATTCTCCCTTTTGTGGGTTAGGATTGATCCTTTCACTACCAGAGTTACCGGTCCAGATGTTCATCAATGTGGCATCAACTGCTAAATATATGTGTATATATATATATGTATATATATATATATATATCTGTGTGTGTACAAATATACTACTTTCAGTCTGTAGTGTTTTTGGTCTAGTGGATAATCGCAGATGTATTTAATTAGCATTTATGTAAATATTGTTGTTCGTCATGGCTGTGTTTTTTAACCTTTCATGGTTATTCACTGTCAGCATTTTTCATTATATTATTAAGGGACTAAGGCTGCGAGGTTTTCTCTTAGAAAATTAAGAATGCATGATTCACCAGTCTTATAATTAGAAAACTGTGGTCCTTAAACTATCCTCACAATCCACATGTTCCGTTAATTTATTACTTAAAACTTACATAATTTGTTTGTTTAATTATTGCATTAGTTAGTTACTTGGTGTGACCCATGTCTATTAATTTAATATAAACATTTATTATAAAATTGACCTTACGAATCACCATTCCGATTTTGAATAACATTAGTTACATATAAATATTAGATACCATATAAATCCCAATCTTTATAAATGATAAGAATAAGCCAACCCAAACCAAACGTGTTGGGCCAGTCTTCTAGAATCTAAACCCAAAAAGAATGAGCGCCTGGTGTTTGACGTAATGCCTCCAAGCCAAAAACGTCGCACCACCTGCCTCCCGTGCCGTGCCGTGTCGCGCGGAACCGGGCTACGCACAGCCCAACCGCGCGCGAGCGCGCGCTCGAGCATGTTCAAACCGAAGAAGGACTCCAAAGTGCGCGTTGACTCGCATTCCCCCGCCCTCCCAACTCTTTCTTTATTCACACCACGTTCCTCTCATTCTCATCTCTCGTTCTCCTTCCAAGAACCCTCCCCTTCTCCTCTCCTCTCTATTTCTCCCCCAACCCCAATCCCAATCCTCCACAATCCTTGATCCCAAGCTCCAATAATGGGGAACTGCTGCGTTAGGCCTCCCTCTGCTCCGTCGAAGCCGAAATCGAAGCCAAAGAATGGCCGGAAGCTGAAGCAGAACCGCTTCGCCATCGACTACAACCGTGGCCCTTCCCCTACTTCCTACGTCCCTAAGATCACCGTCCTCCAAAACCCCACCGGCGATGACATCTCCGCCCGGTACCATCTCGGCAAGGAGCTTGGCCGTGGCGAGTTTGGCGTGACCTACCTCTGCACTGATAACTCGTCTGGTGAGACCTTCGCTTGCAAATCGATATCTAAGAAGAAGCTTCGGACGGCGGTGGACGTTGAGGACGTCCGCCGCGAGGTTGATATCATGCGCCACCTCCCGCCCCACCCTAACATCGTTAGCTTGAAGGATACTTATGAGGATGACACTGCTGTGCACCTTGTGATGGAGCTTTGCGAGGGTGGTGAGCTGTTTGATCGGATTGTTGCAAGAGGGCATTATACGGAGAAAGCTGCCGCGTTGGTCACCAAGACCATCGTTGAGGTCGTCCAGGTTGGATTTCTTCTCAAAAATTTTGTCTTTCTTTCTTGTGATTTTGGATTTTGTTTTGATTTTTATGGTGTTTGTTGTAGATGTGTCACAAACATGGGGTTATGCACAGAGATCTCAAACCAGAGAACTTCTTGTTTGCCAACAGCAAGGAGAATTCTACTTTGAAAGCTATTGATTTCGGTCTCTCGGTATTCTTCAAACCAGGTATACCATTCTTTGAGCTTTTTCTCTGTTGGGTATTGATAAACTATAGAATATATGCGTGATGTTTTGAATCGTTCAAATTCTCATTTTCCCTCTGTTATGATCCATGTTGCTGATTTTTTCATTAAAAAAAAATAAAAATCAACAGGTGAGATATTTACTGAGATAGTGGGCAGTCCTTATTACATGGCTCCGGAGGTTCTCAAGCGGAATTACGGGCCTGAAGTTGATGTTTGGAGCGCTGGTGTCATCCTTTACATCCTGCTTTGTGGTCTGCCACCATTCTGGGCAGGTAATATGGTTTGAGAAATAGTGTAATACCAGCAGTCACAAATTCTATGCTTGATTATTCATATTATTGATGGAATGACTAAGAACTTTGCTGCTCTGAGTTTGTGATTTTCTGCCACTAATAGAATATTTACTGTGTAAGTGGTTTATTTGATGTGGTCTGTGGAGTATCTTATATTTTGGTGTGAAATATTGTGGTGCAGAAACTGAGCAGGGAGTTGCAGAGGCGATTATTCGTTCAAAGGTGGATTTTAGAAGAGATCCATGGCCTATAGTTTCTGATAATGCTAAAGATCTTGTCAAGAAGATGCTTGAACCAAATCCTAAGAGGAGGTTAACAGCTCAGGAAGTTCTTGGTGAGATTCAAATACTCCTCTTTTTCTTTCTCTGTCATGACGCTTAGTGTGATAGTCTAACATTTTGAATTGAGCATCAAATCATAATCTACTGCTAAAATTCAGATTACTCTGCATTGTTGGCTCTGAACATAAATTCAAATAAAAATCTTCGAAGATCCTACTTGATAGTGAATACTTCTAAAATAGACACTTCACTTCACTCTGAGTCTTTGCTTAGTACAAGACTTTCAGCAATATGACCAAGCTCATGCATTAGTTCTCATAAATCATAAGTGGTTTTTTTTAATATATATATATATATATATACTTTTAGGCCTGCTCTAGGTTTATTAGAATAGTTTCTGGAAAGCGTTCAAAAAATTTTATCTGGACACATCAGTGGGGAGGTGTAAGATCTTGCATATTTGGAAATACAAATGGAAGTTCTACATCCTCCATAACTTCTCCAGTCTAACCTTTGGCTACCATTGGCAGCACAGTTTTCTTGCTATCACCATTTTCATGTCCGATGCCTTCTGTGTTTAGCCATGTTGTTAAGCACCATCACCTCTCCTACCAAAATAGGCAGCCTCTATTATCACTTCAAAGTAGCTGCCATCACGATCTCCATCATATGAAAATAAATTCAGAAGGCTTGTGGCATATATGAATATACAATGTGTTGGTTCACCATCACCACTATAATTGTGATAAAACGAATAGAGTCTGTGGATGGACAAGCTCCAAAAGTAGTCTGAAATAAAAAAGAAGCCATTGAGTGTTTATATCGGTGAGAGTTATGCATATTGAAAAGGTTAAGGAGTGTCTGCGGGAAAGAGCATTAAAATGGAATTCTGGGGTAGATTGAGGGGATCCCCTTATAATGAAAAAAGAAAGTAGTGCAATATAAGAGGAACATGGCTATGCATGGGATAACTTACTGTCAAAAATTGCAATACTTTCACTTGCCTAAGACTACTGTATGAGTGTATTTACTAAGACCATTTAAAAGAAAAGTTTTAATGTGTGGACTACATATGTTGTCATGGTTTTGGTGTTAATGGATGGGTTTGGTCTGAATTAGGCAAGTTAGAAAGTAATTTCTGCATTTATCACACTATAATTCTGTTTGAGGCTTTGAGCTATTTATTTGCTGACAGTATTTGAGACTGGTTTCTTCCTATATATTGCAGATCATCCATGGTTGCAGAATATTAAGAAGGCTCCTGATGTTCCTTTGGGTGAAAGTGTTCGAGCAAGACTTCAGCAATTCTCTGTCATGAACAAATTCAAGAAAAGGGCTCTCAGGGTAAGTTTCTGTTGCATGGTACTTTTAATAATCTTTAAATATAGTGAAGACTTCCATGCATATGAAATAGACATAAGTAATGAAAGCTTCAGATATATTTTATATATGTTTGACTAATCTTCGCCCTCTTTTATAGGTAGTCGCCGATCATCTTTCAATGGAAGAAGTCGCAGAAATAAAGGAGCTGTTCGAGATGATGGATGTAAACAACAATGGGAAAATAACACTTGAGGAGCTGAAACATGGGCTACAGAAAGTTGGATACCAACTTCCAGATGCTGATGTCAAGATATTAATGGATGCGGCAAGTATCTCACCTGATAATACTATGTTATTCCATGCTCTTCATTATTAATGTTGACCAGTTGCATAGAATTTTCAAACAAAAATTTGTCCAAGGTATTTACCTATGCTCTACCTTTTTAATTACAGGCTGATGTTGATGGAAATGGAACTCTAGACTATGGTGAATTTGTTGCTGTATCAATTCATGTTCAAAAAATGGGGAACGATGAGCATTTGCATAAAGCTTTTGCATATTTTGATCAGAACAATAGCGGATACATAGAAATTGAAGAGCTTAGTGAGTCTCTGGCTGACGATTTGGGGCCGAACCATGAGGAAGTTGTCAATGCCATTATCCGCGATGTGGATGCCGATAAGGTCAGTTAGTTTACCATTCATATGTGTCACTGTTGAAAAATCAAATCTAGAAGAGTATTAGACCACAAATTTGAAGTCTCTATTGAAGTTGAATACTACATGACAATACTCAATACACAATTGTTTGCATAATTGTATCAGGATGGTAAGATAAGCTACGAAGAATTTGCGACAATGATGAAAGCTGGAACTGATTGGAGGAAAGCATCAAGGCAATATTCAAGAGAGCGGTTCAATAGCCTTAGTTGGAAGTTGATGAAGGATGGTTCTTTGCAGCTGAAGGCATAACATAAACTAAATTATATACCATACTAAATCAAAAAGAGTTCACTTTATTGGTTTACGAATTCTTCTGTTTTTTCACTTGTAATATGATTTTTTTTTACTCCAATAGGTCCACATATTTGGTGCAGATTTAAGAAAAAAGAAAGAAAGGAATGTAAATTTGTGGTTTTCCTTTTCCCTTAATTGATATTGTAATATCAATAAAAATATATTTCATATACTTTTTTTTGTTAATTTTGTACACATAGATATATAGAAAAAGGATTCTACGGACGTCTGTAGTTGGTAATGGTTGTTTTTATTTTTCAATTTTGTACTTTATAGGTGCTAGTAGAAATAGAGTTGAACAATTGTGATTTATTGATTGAACATTTTAAATCAAAATACTGTGCGTTTTTTTTATTGTACAACCATTTATCAACACAATGATTACTGTTTATTTATAGTGAAACTCGTTGAATTAAAATCCAACGGTCCAAACAAATATCTGTAGATTTTGAATCTACGGATTTTCATAGGGTACGTAACCTCATGTGTGTGTATATATATATATATTTCTGAAGCAGAAGCTCTAGAAGACCCAATGAATTTTTTAATGGCATGCTTCTGTTGATTTTTTTAAGGTGAGGTTTGATATGAAAGGCAAGCATAAGACGTTTCTTAGGTCAAATATGGGGATGTCATCTAGAAGATATTTAGTCTTAAGATACTTGTTCTTGTCAAATAGGCATCTTTTTATTAATTTGTTTGAGGCTATTAAGTCAAAATTGATGCAATCTTTCCACCAATTTGGTTGTGATGGATGATAGAAGGCCACTTAATTATTAGGTGAAAAATGTCAGCATGATTGTGATACATGTGAGATTTTTTTAGTTCTAGATTTGTGTTTAATTGAACTTAGATTTTACATATTTGTAAAAACTAGGCCCAACCCATGCAAGAAGTTCTAGTATTTTCATAAATTAAGCCCATTAGAAATGTAATTTTTTTTTTTCTGTTAAATGAGCAACAAAATAGCTGAGAAATGGTGTGTGTGTGTGTGTGTGTGTGTAAGACTAACAAAAAATAGTTATCTAAAAAACAGTTATCTTTACAAGCATAATAAAAAAAAAATTATGAAAGATTTTTTTTTTTATCTCATTTTGAAAATCTTTCTTATGTAGTTACATGTATAATATTGGTATTCTTTAATTACCTATAAATTAAAGAAATGATACTTTTACTTTAATATACTCTTTTTTAACTAAGATATGAGTTAATAATCCATTTAAAGATGGAGAAATATAGAAAAGAAGAGAGAAAACAATATATTCAAATAATGAAATAATTTTAACTTCACCTATACTTAAATAATATTTGGATTCTTTATTGTATTTATTTGTCTATTGTTAAATAAAAAATATTAACTAATAAAAATATTACTTAATATATAAAATGTAAAATGTTTAAAATAACAGTATTACCCAATATAAATAACTGTTTTTTTTTTTCTTTACACCCAAAGCATTTTAAATACTTGCAGCTAAATTTATAAGCGGTGGAAAACAAAATTGATGAATAGATGAGAAATGACTTGAAGACAAAAGAAAAGAACATCATATATAATAATCTATTAATCACAAACTTAGCAAACATATATATAAATACTGCTTCTATTCCAATATCTCCCTATGCTCATTCTACATAAGCTATGTAAAAAGCAATGAACTCAATAAATAATTTGAGTTTTGAATAATTTAATTTGAAATTCATATGACATTTGCACTTATATAGTTGATTGAGAAAATCGTTTAGAAAGAACAAGAAAATATGTGTAAAACATGGATCAAAGATGGAGCCGAAGTATTAAATAATTTTTTTTAATTACTTCGGAAAAATTTGAATATAAATATGTGCAACACGAGAATTTTAAATATTTAAATTTTTTTATTAAACAATCATCGTTTATTCGGATGCTTTTCAAACTTTATTATCATGCATCATCAGCCTCCACTTTGTAACTTTATATGTTCCTAATTAACATCTCCTTTGTCATCTAAAGTATAGTTCACATACTCATGGAATCATTGATTTTTTTATTTATTTTATTTTTATTATTATTATTATTATTATTATTATTATTATTATTATTATTATTATTATTATTATTATTATTATTATTATTATTATTTGCTTTGGTGTGTGGCCTATCAATTTGATACAGCCTTTCCTTCAATTAGTTGTGAATGGAGGACAGAAGGCCACTTGATTATATGAAAAATCTCAGCATGATAATGATAACATGTGACATTATTTTTAGCTCTAGATTTGTGTTTAATTCAACTAAGCCCAACCCATCCAAAAAGTCTTAACAATTATGACAATTCAACCCATTAGGAATGTTTTCTTTTAATTAAAAATGAGCTACAAAGTAACTAAGAAACGGTTAATATACTAGAATATGTAAAAGAAATAGATAGTGGTTGCAAAGAGAAAACTACTAAAATTTAAGATGTTTACACTTACAAGCATAATATTATTTTTTTCATCTCATTTTGAGAATGTTCCTTATGAACTTACACGTGACATTGATATTCTTTAATTACCTAAAAATATTGGTACTCTTACTTTGATATACCTTTTGAAACTAAAATAAGAGACAAAACTGTATATTCAAATAATCAAAATTAGGTCATCTATGGTTATATATGATATCTTGGATTTTTCATTGTATAGATTTATCTATTATTAAATATAAATAACTAATAAGATTACTCAATTATCAATGTTCAAAATAATGATATTACGTAATTTAATCAATTGTTTTCTCTTTACTTCCAAAACATCTAAGAAATCTGCAATCAGATCTATAAATGGTCAAAATTGAATAGAAGAATAAATGTATAGATGAGAAAAGTAAAAAATAGGAAATAGTGAAAATATGATTTACAAAACATCATAAATAATAATCTATTAAAAATGAATATAGCAAATATATATAAATACCAAGTATATTTCAATATTACAGTAAACTCATTCTACATGAGTTAGGTAAAAAACAATCAATCCAGTAAGTAATGTGTGTTTTAACTAATCTAATTCAAAATTTATATTACATTTGTATTTGCATAGTACTTTGAAAAAAAATCTTAGAAAAAAAAGAAAATACATAAAAAATAAATAAACAATGAAGTCGATGTATTTGAATTTACTTAATTTTTTTTAAAATATAACATACATGCAAACACAAGAATTTTAAATATCTGAAACTCTCCCCTAGACAATGAGGATTTATTCGGACACTTTTCAAACTTTATTATGATGCATCATTGGCCATCAATTTATTCTTTGTATTATTACACACTCATCTCTTCACTTCAATGTCCAAAATGCACCACTTTGCAAGTTAAAGAATTTTAATGACTAATGAATGTTGAGAAACACATTCCTTGTATTAAAGTCTACTTCAACCATATATAAATAAATAAATATATATATTGACAGCTCAAAAGAACAAACATTGGTTTCGTCCAAAAGCTCTATCACTAATGAGTATAATTAACTTTGGAATTAGATGCCAAAACCCTGCTTTTCTTTTCAATTAGTGGTCTCTATTACAACAATATCTCCACTTTTGTTTCTTAGCATTATTTTATCATGTTTTATAATATCAATAATAATTCATAAATATATGTTATCAATATGAACTGCAACATCAATAATATATTTTTTTTAAAATAAATATAGACAAGCGTACCAAGTGTTAGAGGGAACACACGTTAAAAATTAAACTCCATAATATTTATACTTTCCACCTACATAAGCTCAGATTGAAACTCACATCTATAATAATAAATTTTTTTAATAAATATGGATAAACTAAATTTTAAAGAATGATGCATGTGAGAAGTCCGTACCTTTCACCTATATAAACTGGAATTAAAACCCACATTCTCAGTGAGATAAACACTCTGTATAAGATATCGGTAGTATTAAAATCATTGGCCATCAATAATAGATTTCACATTTGACAACTCATATATTAATCATCAATGATTATATCTATACATATAAAAATCATATATGATCCTTATCAGCATTCAATCATGCACTAACCTAAAAAACCCAATCAAACACACATAATTTAATGCAAGGTGTCCAACAAGGCAAGTAAACATTTTAAATAAAAATAAATAATTTCTCAGATGATCATTCCAACAAGGCACACTAATGAATCCATGTAAGCAATTAATCACATGATTAAATTAAGTTAATTATCTCTTTAATTGATGATCATTGATGATGTGAGAACAAGACACGTTCCCAGAAAAATAATAATAAATTTGAAGAGGCCAAGCTTGCAATTCCAAAGAGATGAGGAAGTTGGCAGAAGGTACCAGAACATTGCTGGTGACGTGGCGTGTATTGGCATCTAAGATAAACCGACAAAAAAACATATGACTCAGATTGCCTTGCTGAAGTGTCAGTGAACATCTGTCGCTGTTTTTCTGGAATGTTTTGAGTTTGTGGGACCCGCTTTGCTTCTTTCAAACTCATTTCTAGACAAAAATATCTTCTTCAGTGCTTCTATTTACTGAGTTTGAAATCAATAAAAAATTTATGTTTATGTATATACTTTGCATTCCCAACAAACTATTTGATGTATTGGCACCAAATTAGAATGTTTATATGTTTATTAAGAATATAGTCCAATGGTATGACACTTAGGGACTGTTTGGTTCGTGATAATAATATATTACCACATAATGAGATTACCGTAGTAATATGGGTGGGAATGTTATATAGTTGGGAATATTGTGATAATTTGATATAACCATGTTTGGTTGAGAACTCTTATTACTGGGAATAGTTCATTACCTTGTTTGGTTCATGGTAATCACTTTGGTAAAATATAAAAAATTATAAGATTACCATGATAATCCAAGATAAACACCAAATTTGGTGGTAATAGGATTACCACCTTCTTGGTAATATTCTCATGTTGGTAATGTCATATTACCATCCAGATTACTAAGTAACAAGTGGTAATTTTTCTCAGTGCAATGCCAAACGTGGTAATCTTTTCAGATTACCACGTAACAAGCGGTAATATTTTCACATTACCGCGAACCAAACGCCCCTTTAAAGCATAAAAAAAAAGATCATGGGTTTAAATTATTTCCTAATAGTACTGTTTATATATTATTTATATACTATTTATGCACTGTTCATACGGGCTCCAATACTGTTCATATACTATTTATAAAATGTACATCCTGATTTAGTACTATTTTTAAATCCTTTAAGTGGGTGGCGCTTGTCACCTATTAATCCAAAAAAAAAAATCTCACTTCTTTATCTATGCATACTTCAAATATAATTTATTTATTTTATTAAATAAATACTTTGTATTTATTTATTTTCTACTAAAAAGATGAATTCTAGCCATAATTCACACAGGGTAAAGGTACAGATGGACTGAGATATTAATTTTTTTTTTTCTGTATTGACCTCTAACATACTTTATCCACTTTATTCAATATATATTATAAATAAATTAAGATGTGCCCATATGACCAATAATGTGAACAATAACATTCATGTAAAAAAAAAAACCACAAATATCAATATGTTACATTAGGGAACTTTTTAATTAACCAATCATTGCAAGATTAAGACTTATAATGATTAAAAAATTTTAAAAACAAATTAGAAGATAATACTACAAATTAACATCTTATTCAAAAATAATTCACAGATTTTTCTTTTGATGATTAGTTGACTTTCATCCAATGATTGGTGCTCAACCTTGAATGGAATTCCGATCCCGAGGCAATCATGCTATTTTATCTTAGAAAAAAAATAGCATTTTAATAACATTTTTATTTTTTTAAATAATTAATGACTTACTTATAATAATTGATGATCAATACAAGAATTTCTGGTCATAAGGCAGTCCTACGGCTAATAATCATTCCCACAATGCCACGCCCGACAAACAAGCTCCAACCACACACGTGTTCGCATGTAAGATCACGTGACGACCCCACCCGAATCATGCTACCATAAACCCAATCCCCCAAAAAACAATAATAATAATAATAATATATGAAGTTTTGTTTAGGGTAAAAAGGTGCACCTAGAGATAAACCCGTCAAACAACTTTTAAAAATAACAATAACTATGTGTGATTTCTTCTACAGAACTCTCATATTTATAAAAAGTGAATTATAATTAGAGACCTCTCAATCACAAGCACATAATAGTTATTAATAGACTAACTACTGTTTTTATAAAGTTTTTTTTTATAGAAGATCTAATAAGTAAATTGTAACTTGAGTTCTCTCAGTCACAAGCACGGGATAGTTACCAGTACATTGACCACTGTTTTTACGAAGTATTTTGTAAATGAAAATTTTGTTTATTTTTTTAATAATACATATATAATTGTAATTGATGAAACACGTGAATTTCTTGTGTTTAACAGGTACCACACGTTTCTTTTTATCTTCACGGAATACCTAAAGAAAAATCAATATATCATAATCTAAGCTATATAATTTTTCTTATTTATTTATTTATTTAGTTTTACACCTATATAAATAAACCTTGAATGCCACCTAAAGCTCTCACCACCCACGTCTCTAAAAAAACAAAAAGCTCTAACTTTGTCTTCTTCTCTGTTCCTTTGAATACTCTGTTTCATTTTCACCGCCATTAAAACACTCTTCTATATAAACCTCTAGAGCTCTCTTCTTCCTCTTCTTATGTATCCTTCACCATCTTAGTCATTGCATCACACTTCCCTTCTCTTCTTCACCTTCATCTTCATCTTCTGTGCTTCTTTGAAGAAGCAGGGGAAAGATGACTGTGACTCCAAAGATCAACGTGAGTGATGGCAAGCTTTTAGTTCATGGAAAGACACTGCTCACCGGAGTTCCAGACAATATAATACTAACTCCAACCTCCGGTGTTGGCCTTGTGGCTGGAGCTTTCATTGGTGCCACTTCAAATGATACTAAAAGCCTCCATGTCTTTCCCCTTGGCACACTTGAGTATGTTCTATTGTTTCATGTGTTCCTTTTGTTGTTCTTCTTCTTGATTTTTAGAGCTTATTTATTTATTATATTTTTGGTTGGATGGTTTTGCAGGGGATTGAGATTCATGTGCTTGTTTAGGTTCAAGTTATGGTGGATGACACAGAGGATGGGAACTTGTGGGAAAGATGTTCCATTAGAGACACAGTTCATGTTGTTAGAAAGCAAGAAGAATGATGAGAATGGAAGTGGAGAACAAGAAGATGATGATGATGATGATGATGATGAGACTGTTTATACTGTGTTGCTTCCATTGCTTGAAGGCCAGTTTAGGTCTGTTCTTCAAGGAAATGAGCTTAACCAGATTGAGATTTGTTTGGAGAGTGGTAAGTTTGTGATTTCTCTTGTTTTTCTTTTTCCCCTCTTTTTTTTTTTTTAATCATTTGTTTATTTATTTGGGGTTGTAGGTGATGAGGAAGTGGAAACAAACCAAGGGATGCATATGGTTTACATGCATGCAGGAACAAATCCATTTGAAGTTATAAACCAAGCAGTCAAGTAATGTTTTTGTTTCAGAAGTTAAAAGTTCCAAAAGTTTTTAATTTATTTTATTATTATTTGTTTCTTGGTTTTGTGTCTGAACAAAAGAGTCTAATTTGATGAACAGAGCTGTTGAGAAGCACATGCAAACTTTCCATCATAGAGAGAAGAAAAAGGTTACTTTGCTTACTATTGATTCTTTGTTTGCTTGTGAAAAACTAGTAAAAAAGTTTGTGACTTTTCTCATGTTTGTTTCATGAATGCCAGCTGCCTTCTTTCCTTGACTGGTTTGGATGGTGTACTTGGGATGCTTTCTATACAGAGGTCACTGCTGAGGGTGTTGATCAAGGACTCAAAAGGTCAACTTCCTTTTTTTGTTTGTTTGTTTGTTTTCCTTCTCTTCTCTTGTTTTTTTAAAGATGAATTATCAGTTAAATTATTAATTGATGATTAATGAATGGTGTAGTTTATCAGAAGGTGGTGCTCCTCCAAGATTCTTGATCATAGATGATGGATGGCAACAAATAGGAAGTGAAGTGAAGGATCAAAAGGATGTTGTTGTTCAAGAAGGAGCTCAGTATGTAGACTTAAAATTAACATTGTTTTCTCTTAGTAAATGATAGTTTCATTTAGATGCATAGTTTGATTTAGAATTTTCTTTTTTGTTTTAGATTTGCAAGTAGATTGACAGGGATCAAAGAGAACTCCAAGTTTCAGAAAAAGAATGCAGACAATGACCGATTTTCCGGCCTCAAGATGGTGGTCGATGAGTCGAAGAAACACCGTAACGTCAAGTAAGTATTTTAGACTAATGTTCTCTACTTTTAACTTGGTTCATATGCTCTGTTTTTTATATGTATTTATACAATGATTTATTATCTGAACTCGATCCAATCCAAAAGCTTTAGATCTTAATGTATCTATATTTTCTAAATTAATCAATGTAGAATTATTAATTACTTTGATATTTACTATGGTTCTTTATGCTAGGTAGTGTTTTTTCTTGTAACATTAATCTAATTCATATCCTCTATTCGTAATAGATATGTATATGTTTGGCACGCATTAACTGGTTACTGGGGTGGAGTAACACCAGCAGGACCTGGAATGGAACACTACGAGAGCGCATTGGCATACCCGGTGCAATCCCCGGGAGTGCTCGGAAACCAACCGGACATTGTCATGGACAGCCTTGCAGTACACGGTCTCGGTCTTGTGCACCCGAAAAAAATCTATAATTTCTTCAATGAGCTCCACTCTTACCTTGCCTCTTGCGGTGTGGACGGAGTAAAAGTCGATGTCCAAAACATCATTGAAACTCTCGGTGCCGGCCATGGAGGCCGAGTGTCTCTTACAAGAGCATATCATCAAGCTCTCGAAGCTTCGGTTGGGCGCAATTTCCCTGACAATGGTTGTATTTCATGTATGTGTCACAACACTGATGGACTCTACAGCGCTAAACAAACGGCGATTGTTCGAGCTTCAGACGACTTCTATCCGAGAGACCCGGCGTCTCATACTATTCATATATCCTCTGTTGCTTATAACACTCTGTTTCTTGGTGAATTCATGCAGCCAGATTGGGATATGTTTCATGTATGTTGCCTTCAGGCATTGTTCTTTCTTGCATGTTTGTTTTTTCTGCTGTGTTTGCTGAAATGCTGCCTTTTTATGTTTTTGTTTTGCAGAGTCTTCACCCTGCTGCAGAGTATCATGGTGCTGCTAGAGCCATTGGTGGGTGCCCAATCTATGTCAGGTGAGTATATCTAAGTTTAAATTGGTTATTTCAGTGTTAAATTGAGTTGAAATAATATGTTTGATTTGTATCCTAATTGTTTGTATTTTTGACAGTGACAAACCCGGACAACATAACTTTGAGTTACTAAAGAAACTAGTACTCCCCGATGGTTCTGTTCTCCGGGCACAACTTCCCGGCCGACCGACCCTGCGATAGTCTCTTCAATGACCCTGCTCGAGACGGAACCAGGTTATTATTATCATCGACATTTATAGTACAGTATTATGGCTCAACAACAACTGGTGATTGAATGTTACTGAATAAGGTTGATTTTGCAGTTTACTGAAGATTTGGAATGTGAACAAATGCTCTGGAGTTGTCGGAGTGTTCAATTGCCAAGGCGCCGGCTGGTGCAAGGTTGTGAAGAAGACACGGATCCACGACGCCGCACCAGGCACTCTCACTGGCACCGTCTGCGCGCACGATGTCGATGCTCTCGCACATGTTGCTAGTGAAAACTGGAATGATGAAGTGGTGGTGTACTCTTTCAATTCCAAAGATTTGATTCGACTTCCTAAGGGTGCCACTATTCCAGTGACACTCAAAGTTCTTGAGTTCGATCTTTTCCATGTCATACCAATTAAGGTACAAAACAACCAAATAATACATAATACATTTCACATCATATCATATAACTGAACAAATCTTGATCTGAATTGCAGGAAATTGCGTCGAACATATCATTTGCTCCGATCGGATTGCTCGACATGTTCAATGCAGGTGGAGCTGTAGAACAGTGCAGTGTTGAGACCGTATCCGATAAGTCTCTTGTGGGCGGGGACCGTGCACCGGTGGCAAACATCATCATAAAGGTTCGGGGATGCGGGAGATTTGGAGCATACTTGTCGATGAGACCGATGAAATGTAGGTTGGATTCAAGTGAAGTAGAGTTTAGTCATGACACTGCCACCGGACTTTTAACATTGGAGATGCCTGTGCCGGAGAAGGAGATGTACCAGTGGACTGTGGAGATTCTAGTTTAAAGAGCATGAGAAGGAGTAATTGCATTGATGTTTCATCAATATTGCTTGGAGATGTTATATGATCATCTACTTGTCATCTTGGAGATGATATATATGTAAAGAGGGAGGGAGAGAGGGAATGGTTTAGCTGTTTCCTTTCTTTGGTAGTTATGGTAGTTATGGAGCTCCCCTTGTTATGCAATAAGGGGTTGTTTGGTTCCAAGGAATGGAATTGAGAAGGAATGAGAAAGGAATGAGAAAGGAATGAGAATAAGGAGCAATGGATTAGGAATGAAAAGAAAACTGTGTTTGGTTGGAGGGTATGGGAGAGTAATTCATTGGGATTGGGAGAAGTAAATAAAAAAAAATATATGGAAAATGTCTTTTATGCCCTTATAGAATAAATATTAAATAAATAAATATATTACCAAATAATATTATTTTATTTGTAATATGTTGTCATTATTGTTATAATTATTTTTTATAATTAAGTTTACAAATTCTTTATTATTAATATTGTTATTTTGTTAAAATGTTATCATATTATTTTTATTATTTTAGAATTAATTTAAGTTATTATTATTATTATTATTATTATTATTATTATAATTATTATATTTGTAATATGTTATCATTATTATTTTTTTACAATGTTCTCAACAATTTTTATAATAGTAATAATAATAATAATAATAATATGTTATCATATTATTTTTATTATTTTAGAATTAATTTAAGTTATTATTATTATTATTATTATTATTATTATTATTATTATTATTATTATTATATTTGTAATATGTTTTCATTATTATTTTTTTACAATGTTCTCAACAATTTTTATAATAGTAATAATAATAAAAATAATCATAATTATTATTATTATTATTTATAGTATTATTTTATTTGTAATATGTTATTATTATTTTTTTACAATGTATTATTTTATTGTTTTTGTTAAAAGTATATATATTGGATGGAAATAAAATTAAAGTAAGGGGTAAGATGGTAATTTACTATTCCGTATTGGGCATTCCTCAAGAAAATGGGGGGCATCCCAATCACCTTTCTCCCCTCATCTCATTCCCCATATAATCCTCTCTCATTCCTATGCCTGGCAACCAAACAAAGGATTAGGCTCATTCCCAATCCATTCCCACTCCATTCCCAATCCAATGCTTGCAAACAAACAACCATCATCACACCTTAATGAATAAATTTCTCCTCTTTTCAATGCTCAATAAACTTCTTTGGATTATGTCTTCTTTGTTTTATTTAGCATACTTGTTATTAATTTTTCCGATTTCTCTAATTTAACTTTCATTGTAAAAATAGATAGCCAAATGGTATGAATGTAAAAATGAGGGAGGTCATGGGTTCAAATCTTTCCCTTGGTAATACTATTTTCTGACTGTTCTGTTAACCTGGGACTCTTGTATTATTTATATATTGTTTATACACTGTACATTCGGGCTCTAATATTGTTTATATATTATTCATGCAATGTACATCCTGGTCCAGTATTATTCTTGTACTGTTTACTACCTGGGTGTGGGTTCCGTTTCACCCATCCAGGTTGTAGGGCAGGGGGATTTTTTAACGACCGTAACTGGTGCACTTATGTATCTGTCTGTTCTTTTGACAAATTCTTTGAGTGAGTGACGTTTTTCGTCTATTAGTGTAAAAAAAAAATTGGAGATATTACGTTCAACATTGTAGTAGTTTAAATGAAATGATGCCTTGGATATAGTATATAAGTGGGTGAAATTGAATAATTTTTCAATAATGTAGATTATTAATAATTTATGATCTTATTAAGGTTGTGTATTATTTTCTTAAATTTTAATTTTACTAATTCAACCGGTTCATAAAGACTTTTGTAAAAAATAAAATGTTATTTTGTCATTTGGAATTTTTGAAAACCAACTAACCATGTTGTAAATATAAGAATAAATGGGGTCTTTTGTGCAAAATGAAGAATATAAACAAAGCTCGCCCCCTTTCATTTGAGCTTTGGCTGTTGGAATCGCTGTGAGAGATCAGGGATTTAGCCGCCGTCTCATCGACCTTCTCCCACCCGTCGGCGCTCCGGCGAAGGCTGCATCGATCACAGGTGAGCTCCTAGACTCTTGCCCCAGGTTCTTTGATGCCCTGAAACCCTAGATTGGTTGAGTTTGATTCGTTTGATTTGATTTATTTTGAGCTGCGATTCCTAAGGTTCTATCTCAAGTTTTAGTATTAAGTTTTGATTTTGAAGTAGTTTCATGAGAATTTGAGAAAAAATGGGCTTTTTTTTTCTTGTCTAAATTCAGCTCTGATTTAGGTAATCAAACACTAAGAATTGGAAATTTTCTCCCTTGTTGTGGATTTTATGGTGATTGTGTGCATTGGTGGAAAGTAGATCATCCAAGGAAAACAGCATTTCCATTTTGTTGATCTAGGGTTTGGAAGTTTGTGATTGTAAAATTCTTTTGGTTAATGCTTTACAACAAGCCCTGAAACGGTTAGCAAAGTTTTATTGATGCTTTACAACCAACGACTAAGTGGTCTATTGGTAGTCGGGTTTCTGTTAGAATCCTTCACAAATTGTGAGAATTCGAATCATGGGTGAGGGTCTAGGAGTGTAAGTAGTGGTTGTATGTGGGTGATTCTAATGCCCATGTGTGTGCAAATCCCGCCTTTACTTGCTCTCCTGAGACTTGTGCATGCCCATGTCTTTCTTAACAGCTAGGCCACTCATCTTGGTAAAAAAAAAAAAAGTTTTATTGATGCTCTTCAATGCCAGGTCAGCTATAGAAAGTAAGGGGAAAGGCTATTCTTTTTTCTTCCAGTTTGTGACTTGGCATGCAATAGAAAATATACAATTATTTTTCATTTTTTAAAACAATTTATACTATCTTGATGAAGCATGATTTGTCAAGTGGCCGCCATATCATTTTTAAACTCAATCCGAATGTAATAGGTCTCTTTTATGAATCAAATCAATGGAAGTTCCATTTATGTTTTCAACAATGACTTTAGTTTAGGGTGATCCAAATTGTTTATCTTCTGAGCTATTTAGTGTGTATGATTGAGTGTTTGCCTTGAAAGGTGGGTGGCGAATGGAACACTTGTTTGAATACTTTAGACCCGCCAATAAAAGTTCCAGATCATTTGATAAAATCTATTTTCATTGCCTACTGTCACTAAAAGAAATGGGGAGCTGCTCCCTTAGTTCAATTAACTGTTGCTTCCATCAGACACTGAGAGTTTCACGTAATCAGGCCATTTCGGATGATATGGCTATGCAGAAAAATTAGTTTGCCCGACATTTGGTTTATAAACCTTGTTGTTTTACCATTCATAAAGCCGTTATATTTATATGCTAATGATTTGTCTTTATTATTCATTTGTACATCCAATGCTTGAAATATTATGTTCAGCTTCTATGATATATCTGAAGTTGTAGTCCTGTTGGACAATTAAGTCTACTTCTTTTATAAGCGAAACTATCCTCTGACTTTTGCGGCCGTCTTGTGCTTAATCAGATTATGGGTAGTCGGAGAATATATACTTTCGTCTGATCTTTGACCTAATAATTAATGATTATTAAACAAATAGAGTACAGATATGGTTGATAGCAATTCATTCATTGATTTCCTACTAGTTTCGTATTGTGAAATCATAATTTGACTTCAAACGACTTAACCCTTATGTTGTATACTTGGTTGTGACTAGGGGTGTCATTGATCGAGTTCGAATCGAGCAGTAATCTCCTTGAGCTCGGTTGAAAACTCGTTGCTCGATATTCGCCTCGAACTCGAGCGAGTTTTGTAGCTCGAGTTAGACTCGATACATAAATCGAGCTACTCGAGTTCACTCGATTAAGCTCAATAAAGACTAATAAACTCGGTTTAATTATAGATATTTTTATACACTAGCTCGAGCGCAAACTCAATTATATATACATATAACGAACTAATATATAATATATACACACACAATAATTACTCGATTCTCGTTAGCATTCGAATCAAATATTATGATCCTCGAACTCGGCTCGCTCAACTACTTGGGCTCAAGCTCGACTCGACTATAAGCGAGTCAAGTTCTAGCTTTCCCCTAATCGAATGCGAATAGCTTGAGTAGTAGTGTATCGTTAACATCTTTGGTAGTGACAATACCTGGCTGTGTTTTTTTTCGTTTCAGGAGCTTGCAAAGTTATGACAAGTCCTCTCTCCAAAAGCACCATTTTCTCAAGCATGCGCACTCATCTGAGGAGAGAACCTCTCCATGTCCCACGCAGGGAGTACCATATCGAGCTCGGCCCTCGTGAGAAGGCACTATTGGAAGAAGACCCAGCTCTGAAGAAATTCAAGTCATACAAGAACAGTGTAAAGAGGGTGTCAAAAATCGGCGATGCCCTCACAATAATTGCTGCGGTTGCTTGTGTTTACCAGATCGTTTCTGTGACCGCACAAAATGAGTAAAGAGCCAACATCAGCCTGGTATTCGCAGGTCTCATTAGGCACTTAATTAAACAGGGTTTTGGCTGGATGAGTTGATTTCTCATTATGTTTCTGAATAATGGTGCATCTGTAACTGTATACAACAGTTAAGTCTTATGTGCATTTCAGCTTTTCTTCTTGACAAATAATTAAAATGGCTGATAATGAGCCAAGTTTGCTTTCGTAATGCTGTTTTTTTAAAAAAATTCAGCCTTACATTTAGTCTTACAAAATGTTATAAATTAGCATTTTATGAATTGTTTTGAAAACAAGTTTCCGACAGTTGCTAGCAAGTGGTTTTCACAGCATTTGCAAAAGAAATATTAGACTTTTAATCTTAATCAGATTGGTAAAATTAGAAATGCATGAAATTTAAAATACAATAAATGGATAAGAAATGTCATTTATTATATATATATTTCTTAAAACCAGTTACCTAGGAAACAAGAAAAAGAATGGAAAGCACACCCAAAGGATTTTTTTCATAGCATGCATATATTAGCATTATTTTCTGGCAAAGTAGCACCCATCACTATTGACCCACCACAGCTCTTGGCCAAGCATAACTATCTCCTGAAATTAAATTAAGACATCTATTTATGTATTTGATAGAATTCCGAGAGAACAAAAATAACAATGAGTAGCAGTATCAAATGGTAACTAGATGGCAAAACTTCATCTGGTGTTCTCTAATTGCTTTACTGGTTCCAAGTTCTAATTTGCCTAATGGACTACTCATGCGCTCTGAAAAAACAGTCTTGACCAAGCCTCCAGCAAGCTGCAGCTACTTGTTGTAAAGGTAGACAATTGTAAAGATGAAGAAACCAGCCATCTGCAGTAAAAAAGAAGAAGGATTTGGCAACAGTTAATAAGCAGGGAAGAAGTCGGGAAAAGAGATATCAAACAAATAATTGGATGATTGAAATCATTTCATAGTGGTATGTCAGATGTGATAAGTGTCACGAACTGCACAAAATGACTGATTATTCATGAATTCTGAGGCTTCGGTGAGGGAAAAAAAAAAGTAAAACATTAAGGTAAAGAATGACGCTAGCGTACTTACAGTAGAAAATGATGCCCCGTAATATGGGTAGGCTGCCGGGATAAATCTCTCATACTCATTGTGTCTAAAAGGTCTAACAGGAATCTGCAGTACAGTTTTAAGAAAATATGATGAGAAAATAGAGGTTACCACAGCAATAACAAAATAAATATATGAGAAACAGTAGAAATATAAAAATTTAGAGTTTTTCCATGTGGACGTCATGCTTCTTCAGATACAGATTTCAAGACTAGAGATTTGTGATAGTTATGGATAAATATTTACCAAAGTCAATTTCTACAATAGCATGCATTCATGAAAAGGGTAGAGAAACCCTAACACAACTCTCTAGCTCAAGATTGTCAGAGAAAAAAAAAATCAAATGCTCCATGAGCAAAGGATCTAGTGCTTGATAACTACAAATTATAGACTAAAAACTGCTTGTTTTCATTGATTAATGCAAACAATATCAAAGAATAATTGAAAAGTTATGCATTTTAATTATAAATTATCTAGTCATAAACTGAATTGGCGATCTTTCTCTGTAAGGTCTATGAACTCGATACACCAGTTTTCTTGAAATTGTTAAGGACAAGAAAGGCTTATTTGAGAAGTAAATTTCTTGTATTAACATTTATTAACAAATCATGTAAGCAATCAAACAAAATACATATCATTGTGACTAGCTTTTTGTGCTCTTATCATGGCTTAGGCAGAGATCAAGACATTATGACAAACCTGCTTGGCCAACGACAGGCTTGTGTACCCAAGCCTTTGATACTCCACCTTAAATTGGAAGACACCATATACATCAGGAACCTTGAATGATGTTGAATAAAGGCCCTGTGACCAAAGTAATAAAAAAATAAGTCAAAATAAAATGCACCATCTACTCACACCAAAGTATGTAGGGAACCAAGGATGCGTACCTTTTGATCATTGGACAATGTTTTCAGTACATAAGGACTCATCATGTAGAACTGAACCTGAACATCATCAGCTATATACGGTTTCCAGCTGGTTCCAGACCACTCATAGATCTCCAAGGAGTATTCCTTCAAAGCATATGCACCAAGGAGAAGATTAGTAAGCTTTCTAATGCAATAAATTGCATCTGGCGATGAAGGGAATAGGAAAAAAGTACCAGATCATCATTGATTCGGTAGATTGCAGGCTCACTAGTTTCTCCAGCTTTGCTATGCTTGACATTTACAGCCTAGAAGAATACGAGGCACATCATTAACTCAAATTAGTGCTCACATGAGCAAGTTTAGCTTGCTTGCTTTTCGCCACAGACCATAAAAATTGGATCAGATGTAGGGCAAAGAGGAATTGACTTAAAAATTATAAATACCACAATATCATATTGAGTTGTTTCACCTTAAGATGGCCTCTTTCATGGAAGACCCATTTGCTGATTTCAGTCACAAATTGCTCATTGCCAGATTTCTCATATCTGTGACAGCAGTGTCAGAAAACCTCAAATATTTAACCCTAGACATTTAATATATAATATGATAATATAACTGGGGAGAGTGAAATGGAAAGTTGTATAAAGAAACCAAGTTCATTTCAATAAAAGTGAAATCTGAACTTGATGTCTATGCGTGGCTAAATTTTATTGGAGTAGTACTTGAAAGAAAAACCCAATCAAAAACATCATCAGCCAACAGATTAAAACAAAACTATCATTTTTGAAAGTCACAAAGAGCATCCATCCAGAGAGAGAGTGTGTGTGTATAAAATTGAGCTTACTTCACAGAGCTTCCAACTTTCAGCACACCAGATCTCAAAAAGCTGAATAAGAACACAATTTGTCAGGAATATAATGAAATTTAAATGTATAACAAACTGCTCAAAGGTGTCACATACCGATTACTGAATAGAGCTAAGGATCCAGAGATAAATATCCGAGCATTATTCCTTGCCTAGAGAATAAGCCAAAATAGGAACTCATTACAAACTTTTATTTGCCAAACGATACATGCCGAAGGTTCCAGTATGATTCCACAATACAATAAGTAAAGACTGAACGTTCAAGCTCAACAAAAACCACCTCAAATATCTGTATCTCTTGTCACTAGTTGTGCAGTATTTGCAATCTGATATCAAAATTGCTAATAACCCAATAATAACTAGAGCAGTTAAATTATTTCATATCAAGCAAAAGTAAATGGCATGGAGTGTTAAGCATAATATAGTAGGCAAACTGCAGCCAACTACCAACAAAATATAAAAATATCATCATGGGGCAGCTACTTGTCATCTGGACCAAACATAGCAAGATGCACTAATCTAACATACTAATTTTCAGCAGGGCACAATGAATTTAGCAACATCTAGCATATGTAATAGGGCCATCGCAGGAAATTCTCTTAGCTAAACATTAGCCAAAGCAAGAGAGGAGCTCTTATTTGCAACAGCCACTGAATCTTTCCCGCTAAAGCAAACCACTCCAACAAACTAGAATCTAGGATAACCATAGAATATTGCTAAACCATCATGTGTAGATAATAAGGACTTCTTATTCATTGCTATTTTTTTCCTAGCATGATAAATCTAATCTACCACATTCTTCATTCTTTATTAAGAAAAAAAAGGGGTCTACAGACACTAGGTTCATCAATTTATCACAATTCCATGAGTAAATATAAGAGTCAATTCAAAAATCAAGAGGTTTCATTATGCTAGATATAACCTTGCACAGACCCATCTCATTAGACTATATAAACCATGATCCGCCAATCCATCAATATATCAATTGAGACCATGAATACTTGTACCATTTAGTTTTAGCCAAACATTAAAATAGTGACTAAGAAATAAAAGATAAAAACATTGTACAACCTGCACAACAGAAACCAGAGATATTGCAGATCCTGTGAGAGATGGTGGGCTGGACAACTTAGTCTTTGGATTGGCTGAATATGCTGATGGAGAGGCTGAAAGAACCTTCAAGACCTACAAATATTGCAATAGAGAAAACAAAGGGTTACCACCATAAAAATTAAGTGGAAACTAAAAAGATAAAGATAAAACCTCACATGTTCATCTAGTGTTACAAAAAAAAAAAAGAGTATTTACCAGACTATTAGCAGGATTCAGTGAGTGACCTATTCCCTGGAACAATACAGGTGCCTGTGCCAGAATTTGCTTGGCCCATTAGAAAGACAGCTAAGAAAAAAGTAAGCAATATAGCTAAAAATACAAATATGACATATCGCATTGCAGTGATGATGCCTCAAAAGACATAAATAAGTGGACATATACCATTTAGTTAGGAATACAATTTTAAAAGCAGAATATAAATGGACTTGCAGAAGTTACAAGCACTTCACACAAACATAGAAGCAACAACTAGTAGGAAGGCAGAAATACAGAAAGCCAAGTATAGCAGCAACAATGATATTGTTTATTTCACATAAAAGGCATAAGAGAAAAAAAGTAGTTAAAAACAGAACAAAAGAATGAGACAACTAGACTGGAAAGGAAAAACCAGAGAACACTTTGAACATCACATTATGGCGAAAAATATCTTATAGTTCTAAATCCAACAACCAATCTGTTGCTTAAGCTCCTCAACTTAGTAAATAGATGTATGATCAGTTGATCTAATAGATATCAAATTCACATTTGCTTCAATATTGAGTGATGTATAGACAGACTGTGTTTTAGATTTTCTCAAGCCAGATGATTAAACGCATATTTCACGGTCAACCTTAGTCACTAGCATAGCTTGGAATTGATACTTTCAAGTGTTTATCAAACAATACCACCCACACAGTAGGGAAAATATGAAAATATACGCATTGCATCATATGCTTGGCAATCATGGAAAGCAGACATGCCCATTGAAAATAAAAAGTAAATTTTACAGTTACCAGTGTACCATTAACAAATCTAGCATGGCTAGAAAAATATGGAAAGTCATTAAGTCTATTAGAAATTTGCAAAAGCACATCATACAAATGAAGATTCATAGTGTGAAATGAACTAAACCAGATCCCAATTCGCCCACAATTATGTTCATAATATTACTTTCCCTATAATAAATCAAATCACACATGATCTCCTTTTTACTTCTTACAGTATGTTGATGATATGACTCCTATAATGAGATTGTGAAAATTGTGTTATTCACAGAGGATTTCCGCAAGCCAATTATGATGCTCAAAGATAAAGAAATAGCATTTTCACAAACAAAAATGAAGACCAGACCTCAATTTTCTTGTCCCCCAAAATCACATTCGAGTTGATGAAACTATCACTAGCTATCAAAGTATGATCTCCCTCAGTCTCAGAAACCGCATAGCTAGTATGATCAATGACCACCGCTTCCGGATCCTGTTCCAGTGAACCAAATTGAACAATCTTCAACAACCGCAACACCATCCCACGGAAATATCAGGGAAATGGACCAAACGAAATTAATCAAACCTCATCAAAATCAACACCACACTCCGTAGCAATCCCTCTGACCAAATCGGAAGCCGAAGAATCAGCAGCTAAAATCAGATCATGCCCAGCGTCAACGAAGTCAAGAATCGCCGCCATGTCGACCGATCCACCAAACCCTGCAAGCAAAACCAAACAACCGATCGTTCAGCCACTAAAACGGACGGATCGCAAGAGATCGAGAGAGAGAGACAAGGCAGGGCCTACGCTGGGTCGAGGGGGAGAAGAGAACAAGCCCATCGTAGAGATAGTGTCCATAGCGCTGGAGTGTGAGTTTGGGATCATCGGAGAGCTTAAAATCAAGATCGAAACCGCGAGTCTCAAGGGACTTGAAGAAGATGGAATGGGAGGACCTGATAGCGAGATCGTCAACGAGGACCAAGATCCGGCGATCCGTGGGGTTCTCTTCGGAGAAGGAGAAGCAATGCAGGGGAAGGAGGAGCAGGAGAGCGAGGAGGACCCCGTGGTTCGCCATTGACGGAGCTCTAGGGTTTAGAACGAGGGGGTGATCTCTTCTCGAAATAGAGATGGGTTTACTAGAGCCACACCGGAGAGATCACGGCACGTGCGGTGCGTGCGCAGTCTGCAAACGGGTCGGGCTTATAGTGGACCTTGAACCCGGCCCATAGGGCTCGTTTATTGCATGTTGATGAGGGTTGTCAATTTACCCCGGACTCGACAGAGAACCCGATTCCCTCCCCGACAGAAGTCACAGAACCGGTGCTAAAATTCAAAGAATGGGGTTGAAGCTAGAGCAGAGATGTACATCCCCGTTAAGACGGGGCCAGGGGACTGAGAATCTCTTCTCCGCCCCGGCCATTCCAGAGTATATAATTTTAATATTATATATATACTATTACAAAATATATATAGGTTGACGTCCCTGTGAAATAGATTATATAATACAAGATTCATTCATACCAATAAAAAGTCTGAAAATTGAACTTGAATACAAAATTCAGAAATGCAGGATTGAGCAAATTGATCAAAAAAACAGTACAATTATTAGCAGAATAACTCAATGAAGAATATTTGGTACGTGAACAATGTCCTATGAATTTCTCCAGAAGAATATACAACAAAAAAAAAAAAAATCAGAATTGTTTTAGTACAATGAGAATTGCTAAACAATGTTAGTTTGATAACTCATGTGATATCAGCTCTATCATGTTATTTCCTGCTCTTTTAAAGTAGCAGTCCTGGCATTGTTTCGGTCTCGCTTGAATATAAGATATAAAGGACTGTAAAACAAGCAGCACAAACCGAAAGGAACAACCATCATCGATAAAAGGCCTCTAGATAGTGCAAAAGCCTGATTAGCTGATCCAGAAACCAAACTCACAGATTTCGAATCATAACCATAGATCTTCTCGGTGAGTATTCCCACCGCCGGGGCTGCAAAAGATGAGAATGAACCTTCAAATGTGCGATCAAAAGCGTAAATCATCGTTCGGTGTTTCAAGGGGACAACTTCAGCAAACATTGGATTGTTAGCACAAGTAGCACACCAACTAATGGTGAGGCCCATGAGGAAAAGTGTAGTGGCGAAGATGAACCAGCTATTAATCGTTTGAGGGATGACGGTGAGTAGGAACCATGAGAATGGAATGCCCATGAAGGCACTGAATTGTGCACACATGACACGGCCTGTGTCCGGGTAGAATTGAGAAATACGATCTGCTATCAGTCCGCCAAGAAAAGAACCCGTAGCACATCCAATTGCAAAAAGGCTGATCAAGGCAGCAGAACTGTTGTTATCAAAACCTGGAGAAGTTTAAATTGATCAGACATATCTAGAGGTATTAAGGAAAGTATAGATATGGTACATAAGTTTGGGTCTCTTGTGCTATCTTAAGCTTTTGGATTGAATTTGCTCTAAATGACCTTGTTTGCAAGCTGCAATGTGGATAGTTAAAATAGTTTAATACGTAACAAGGGAACGCACTAGCATAACTAATAGTAAATATGAATATGAAGTTCCCTTATGTTGTCATATTAAGTCTGAATTGTTTATATGTTATGATATCAAATCTGCACTTTCCTTGATATCTCTTGATAAACAAGTCCGTAAATGTACAAATGGATAAAGTAAAAGCGTTCTTCATTACCTATAAGTTCAAACCACATAGTGAAGAACACCATGGCAGTCCAAGGAAGAGATCCGACAATTCCCTGCAAGACAATTACTTGGAATGTTTGTACTTTTATTACAGATCTCATTGCTGTCCAGGAGTCCCTCCAAATGGAAGGTGAGACTGTGTTTCCTTTTCCAACCAAGTTAGCCCTGGCAAAAAGTAAAGTACCAGAAATAAAGGAAAATTTACATGAGTTATATTCTAGTCAATGTGGTCATCTAACGTTTATATAAATGATATATAGTGTCATGCAACAAACAAGGTACTGAACATCTGATAACAGGAAGGATTCACAGCCAATTATGTAAGTACATGTCCATATTCCTGGTTTCCGTTCTTATGGCTTGTTTCTTTAAGGGCTTAGAGATCAACTGCGAGTTCTATACTAAAAGACTCTTCCTTCAACTCATTGTATCATGTTACATGGGACCAAAGAGATCCAAACCTAGGCCTACTTCCTGTGACTATGGAACTCAACAAACAAAAAGGACTATGGTTGGCTTAATCAAGCAACTGGGGACAATAAGATAAGGTCCTGCACCATATACTTGATATGCGATTTGTAACACTACTGAAATTTCCAGTGAAACTATGAAGTTGGTTAAAAGATATCCAGTCAAAAGCACACTCGTTTGTATGGAAAAAAACAGTTGGACATACTTTGGCTTCAATTCAAAGCAAAAATTTGGGCTAATAGGATGTGGAACCCATCTTTAAAAAACTTAAACCATATTCACTAAATTGGCCTATGTGAGACTACTAGTTACTTCAACAGGGAAAATAAAGTTCTTTCACATAACTCTCAAAGAACTGCAACGAGAACTATATTTTTCAGGACAACAATAGCAAACATAGTGCCCTTCAATAAAAATTTAACAGAAATACCAAACAAGAAACTCAAGAAATTTATATAGTACCTCTCCGAGTCGCCATCAGTGACAGAAGCGATGCGCTTTGATCTTCCAGGATCATCAACAAATGAGTAAACTAAGACCCCAATTAGCAAACTCAACACTGCCATCATGATGAATGCACAACGCCATCCAGGAATGCCCCAATATTCTTGCCCTGCCATGATAGTTGCAAGAACACCTCCTCCTATCCCCCCAACAGAACCCACAAGGCTCAGCAATCCAAATCCTGTACCCCTCACATTGTCCTTGTAACTATCAGCAATGAATGATTGCAGTGCTGGGATCACAATGGCAAGCCCAAAGCCATTTAAAGCTCTCCAATACGCAACTTGGCGAAAATGTTGACTTGCTCCTACAGCAGCTGTTGATAAGGCCCAGAATGTAGTACCCATTGCAAGGACACTGGGGCGATCATAATGCAGCACAAGAATACCTGCCAATGGTGATGACAATGCCTGTACAAAATTCCTTATGAAAGTAAGGTACCCAAGATCAGTAGGACCAGCATTGAAGGTTTCACTAACTTCCTTATAAACAGATGGAAGAAGGTTTTCATCAGCACGCTCCATTATAGCCGCCATATTAATCAGAATAAGTGATAGAGAAAAACCAAATAATCTCCTTGCTCTGCCAGATTAGAAATAATTAGAGCTGGCCATGAGAGTTCCACACATGCAACACTAACCATAATTTTTCATTAACTTTTCTTTGCGGAACCACACAGAAATTGACAATTTGAGCTTTTGCAGACCAAAAAAGCAGATCACAGTTCATATGCAAGCCAAAATTGAAGATGTGCAAGAAGTGAGCATAAAATTGCCTCATTCAAAGTTTTGAGGGAACCAATCATCACATTTTGGACAATTAAAAATAAATAAATAAATGTCTGGACAATTCAGTTATTTATTGAGCTTTACTAAAACAACAGAGTAAAATAGTCAGTAAAGAAGAAAAGAGAGTGAAACAATTTTTAGTTTTAAAATTCAAACCTCAACAAACTATGCTTCGGGTTTTCTCTCAAATATTTAGTGTTTACTAAATTATCAAGCATATTTAAAAGTATATTTAATTTAATTATTTACTACAACTTAAAAAAAATCATTAGAAGGGAAAAATCTCGCTTTTAAGTATTAATCCTTCCTCAAAAAAAGAGGAAAATGCACACGCGCCTCCATCCCAAAACAAAACCTATGTGAACTATCAACAGTACACTATTATTATAATAATATCCGCCAACCAACCTTCTATACATGCATACAATCAATGCCAGCCCCTGCAACTAATTGGTATCACTTCTTGAATCACATGTGATTCAAGGAGCGCATGTCCAAAATTATCAATGCACCATTAAAGACAAGAAATTTATGGAAACATGGTGTTTAGATGACTAAATGCAACCTCAGTTGCAACCTTTAGATGGGTATAATTGCAAAAAAGAATATTTTTTAGTTTTGACAGTGAATAACCATTCTTTCTCCAAGATCAAACACTCCCACTTTCCTCTAATCATCCTGTAAACAGACATCAATAAAGAGCACTCAAAGAGCAAATACACATCTAAACATAAATATATTAGATAAGTTTACTAAAGCATGGTGTTCAGATGACATAAGCCCAAATTCAGTTGCAAACTTAGGATGGGTATAAATGCGAAATAGTAATCTTTTTACAATAAATAGCAATTATTTTCCCCAGGTTAAAAACTCCAATTACTTCTACTTTCATCTGATCATCTGGCAAACAAAAATCACTAAAAAGGACATATATCCAAAATAGATTTATTAGAAAAGGATACAAAATTTATGCAAGCGTGGGTCTCAGATAATATAAATCTAAACTCAATTACAAACTTTAAATGACAATAAAAATGCAAAAAGAAAAAAGGAAAAAAAAAACTTTTTTTACAATAAATAACTATTCTTACTCCAAGGTTAAAAAAACTCTTATTACTTCCATCTAATCATCCAACAAGCAAGCAATCACGAAAAATACATGATTCACGGAATCGTATTCCTTTTCAAAGATTAAACACTCCGATCGCTTCTACCTTTCTCTGATCATCCAATAACCAATCGATAACTAAAAAGCAAAAGCAGATGGAATCTAAAACAAAGGCCAAATCAAAAAGGAGCAGAAAGACAAGGGATAAGGATCCAAAGATCACTCACTTCATCTTCCGAGGAGATCTAGAAGACCAAGCCCTAGCGCTGCTACGTCCCATGAAGAGACACTAATTGGATTGAAAGGAAGCGATCCAAAGCCTCCGGCACCCGCTCCATCATAGATTATATAGAGAAGAAGAAGAAGAAGAAGAAGAAGAGAAGAAATAGAAAAAAAAAAAAGAAAAAAAAAAAAAACAAAGCAAGCACGATGGTGATTGAATTGTTTGCAATTATTTATTTATTTATTTATTTAATTTAGTGTTTTGAGATTCGGGTTCTGCCTCGTGATGAGTACCTTGAGGACTTGATGGGCATATAATTACCGGGGTGTTTGCCACGTGAGTTTGGTGGCGCGAATGATGGTCGCAAAATCATGGTCACGTGATCGTTGTCGAGCTGTGATGCTGTGAGCTTGGATGCCAGCTGTCGCTGTTTGAGGGCCCACCTTTGGGGGTGTGGGGTTAGCATTTTAGATATTTTTAATTTGAACATTCTTCTATATTTTTAATTTAAATTTTTTATTTTTTTAACAAAAATTTCAATTGATGATTTATTCAGTTTTTTCAAAAAATAAAAAATATCAATTGACATTACCAGTACATAGTTTAGTGAAAGTCACCATAAGTGATGAATAGGAGCGGAACTACATATAAAATTAGGTAAATTTTTCGTGTGATCATTATGGCCGATTTTCATTTTAGTTATTATGTTTCAAATTGTATATTTTTGGTTATTGAATATTGATTTATTTTAACTGGGAGGTCTTTTGGGGTTTCACGGGCAATTTTAAATAACGTGGCAGCCGGAAATTGCCACGTCACACTACTTTAATGTTTTCTCATCCCAATTGAAGAGAACACATCAGCCTGATGCTGACTCAGCTTACTTAATCCAAACTATGACATGACATTTTCGGTTGCCACGTCATTCAAAATTGGTCAAAAAAACCCCAAATGACATCTCGGTGAAAACAAATCAATATCTAATGACCAAAAAGATAAAAATTGAAACATAATGAAACTCACAAAAAATTTAAAAATGTTTATTATATATACATATATGTATTTAGAAAATTTATTAAATTGACTCTATTAAATTAAATAATTTAGAGTTAATATATAATATTTAAAAAAATTTAAAAACATCAGAGGTATTATATAAATATTAAAAATTTATAAACACCTATATTTTAAAACATATATTTTTGGGTTTGTGCTTTGTTTTTTATAATAGTTTTAGAAAACTTAAAACTAAAACTACCATTTATCCTCGTCATTTTCATTATTTTTAAGTTCTTCTATAATATTTTGTCCAATTGGAGAAAACACTATTAAAACTTTTGTTTTCTTAATTAAAAAATTAAACTTTTAAGAAGGTAATATTTTTGTCCTCTTCACCGTTCAAACTATATTAAACAATCTAATTATGTTATAAATTTTTTAATTATTTGAAATAACTTTTTAAATATAATTTTTAAATGAAATTTCCCCTGTTTTATTTTGTTATTTATATTTTTAAACTATAACTGTATATGTATATATGATTTTTTTATTATAGATAATAATATTATACTTATATATTAACCACACTTAGTAACTGTTTGGCTCCACCACTGATGGTGGGTGAGTGATACAAAGTCAAATTTTTTATCTGTAGTACCGTATAATATGGTGCAAACTATAGAAATACTATATCGACGATGTCACTCACTTTTCACGGGGTCCTCTATAGGAGGAGTCGTATTCTCTATCCATCTACAATTGCAAAATAGATGGATTTATTATTATAGAGTTGTGGTCATTGATATATCATCTTTAACACATATGACAAGTCTCAGTATGTTAACCCGTCTCACATAATAGGTCACTAAGGTATTATAACTGGAGTATCACCGTTTACACCTCTGTGTGGGACAACACTTGTCGTGTCATTAGTAAAAGAAAAAAAAATCTCTATCAAACTCTTTATAAATAGTCAAAATTAATTATATTAAAAAAAATGATTTTGATTGTTGTTGACTGTTAAAGCAACGATCCTATGGCACGTCAATAATTTTAAATGAATGATTTGGACTTGTGTGGCAAAAGATAATGTGATAGCTTTGTATGGCAGGAATATACTAGTGACGAGTTTATATCAGATGTGATTTGATAATTTTTATTAAATTTTAAAAATATATATTTATTTTAATGGACTAAAATGACAGAGTGATGTGACACATGTCACATTAGCATCTTTGTTGTTACCACAACATATCCTTCCACGAGACAATTGCTGGCACGGAAAGGGTAAAAATGTCATTTTGATGTTGACAACATCGTTTTCGAATTTTTATGAATTTTTTTGGCGGGATATATATTGAAGGTTAATTTGACTGTTTGATTAGGATTAACGTTGGTTAATGAGATTGAATTTAGATTGAATTAAAACCATGACTGAGTGTTTACATTATTTTATAATGAAAATACATAAATACCCCTCCAAGGCTACCGATTGATTTTTTTCTTTTTAACCAACAAAATGGGTGAGGCACTCAAAATCCTACTCAAAAAATAGTGAAAGTTTTATAAAAAAATAATTTTTTTACCTGTGCTTCCACAAGCCATGCATCTCAGATTTCAACCAACAGATCAACTTTTATGCTAACGACCAAATTATATATTGGTATTTGGGTCTCCATTAAAACTCTATATAAGTGGTAAAACTTCGAATTATAAGTGAAGACATATTTTTAGTAGTGTAAATAATAATTGTGTATGAGAGGTTTCAACGCGCTAGTGTATACATTCCCTACCCCCACTTGTTTCTCTGGAATTTGTGCACACTCTTGCTTTTCTTAGCAGCCTAACCGCTCATTTTGATTAAAAAAAAATAATAATAATGGAAAGACTAAATTTTAGTGATGTTTACACAATCCATACCTCTAGCATTTGATTCAACCCCAATTCACTTTGGTGTCCCTGTTCAATATATATATTTATCAGGAGAGAAAATATTAGCTGAAAGGGCAACATAGGAATAATAACAGCAGTAGAGATCACCAAATAAAACTAATAGCACAAGGAACACAGAGCACAAGAAGCTAATCAAACAGCCAGTATCCATTCATGGAGGAAGTGATACAGTTGGGTCCTTTGCTCTCTAGCAAACAACCTTTAGGAGCTTACAGTTACAGCATCAAAAGGCCCAACAGTCTGATAAAAATGATTCAACAGAACAAACAATATCATACAAGGAAAGAAACTGTGTCTCTTCTCAGTAATGAACAACAACAACAACAACAACAATATAACATCTTGACATAGTTTCCCCTGCCTCGTTCTTCAAACATCAACTAGTTTTCTGGTAGATCAGCGAAAGCTATTTCGTCTTTTGGGTGCGGTGAGGTCCAACCAGATGCGAGAGCTCCTACCTGTCCTTCAGTGGGAATGTAGCCCATGGGGGAAGGCAGCCTTTCAAAGGGGAATGCAAGATGAGAGAAGACGCCGATAACTGCTTCTGGCGCATGGAGATGGAGGATAAGCAACTGAAAGTAGCACGAAGCCTTTGCTTTTCTCCATCACAGTTTTCATACTCTGGTTGACGAACAGTGGTAGTTTTAAGGGCCTCGGGTAGTAGGCAGTTGCACAATGCACCTGCAATGCAAATAAAGCAGGCTCCTAAGAGATATATATATAGAGTACAGCTGAGGTTCAATGTTGAGATGATATGGCTTGAGAAAAGACAGGAGAATTAGCGGAAAAATGAGATAGAATTAGGGGATATAACAGTTTCCAGTTGCCACTACAATCTTTAGATGTGAAAGGCAAGAGACAAAACAAAATTGAAAATACTACCATCATGAGACAGGAAAAGACTGAAGATCATCAAAACTTTAATTCAATCTAGGTCATCGAATAATCACTGAGAAGTTTAAACTGCTGCATACTCAGAGCACTGATTTGCTTACAAGCCAGCGAACTCGGTGTGAGGTTCCCAGTTCTGACTACACTACCTTGGCACATCCCATCATGCATAGTTTCCAAGTTCAACACTGGGAGTTTTAGCTCAAACTTTTGGTGAGTGTCAGTTCTGTTGTGATTTTGAAATTTGATGATTATGCTCAATAACTAACACCTATGAAATAACTGCTGATAGTATAGTCAAATATTGCATTAATGTGAATCATGTAGTTCAGTATGAGCACAACCATCTTATCCACTTAACCCTATCATGTACCACCATCTATTTAAATTGCTATGCTTAACTACACCACCAAGATGATTTAGTACACATCTTGCCCCAAATGCAGAACAGGAATCCGCCTTATCAGTGTAAAACCTTGTCAGAGTCTCACAAGAATGAATCCTAAAGAGAAAACAGAATCAGTATTAATTCCTGACTTTCTAGATTTCCTTGTATCAATAAAAAGCCCATATAAGACGTTTGCAATAGAAGAGTTGATTTTACATTTTCCCTTTGCCAATCAAAGGACGAGGGTGTGATCTGTGGCTTGTCCGCACTTCTCAAAAAAATAATAAATAAAAAGTGCACATGATTCGTAGAATATCTGCAGCCTACTGTATTCCACAAGGCAGGTAGGCCTCCTATTATATAGTATATGAACTAATAGCATAATTTAATGAATGAACAGCATACTTTAATGAACAATAGCATGCCATTGGCAACCAATTTCAGTTTTAAGGTAATCCAAAATCTTCTCCGTAGACATTTGGATTCAGGTTTGAGCCAGACCTTCATGAACATATCAGCCAATTTTACCAGCACTGCAGTTAGGGTTCAAACATTGCTCCCGGAAAGATCCTCCAGCCAACCTCAAAGTTTATCAAGAATACTTTTGATGGAACTTCGAGCCACATTCCGCCAATCCATGACCAACTCCACATGTAACATTTCAATCTATCAGGACACTTTTCAAAAGTCCACTAAATTATTATTCACTCTCTAACAATCATTGAACCCAAAAGTGCTTTAATAATCTCCAAAAGTGCTAAATTAAGCCTGTTTTGTTCTCACCGTGATGCCAAGCTGCAGATGTTGAACCTGCACCCTTACACTTCTCAGACCTAGTAATGTTTACCTTTTTTAAACCTAATTGCAGTTAAAATATGGTGTCATTGATGAACATATCAAAATAACTTCTTTATCCTTAGCCCAGATTTTCATGAATGCTATATGCATACATGAGTAAGAGCTGAGAAAGGAGAGAGTTCGACAGTGCCATAATCCAAGGTTAACTTTTGGGGAGGCAGAATTTTCAATGGAAATGGCCCAACAAAACCATGAAAGGTGATAAAAAAAATTGAATCAAACAAGAGGTGAAATTATGATGAAGTATGAACCTTGTCAAATGTATCAAGAACAAGTAGAGTAGTAGAAACATGAAAAACAGAAAGAGTAAATATTCAAAAGCAAGCAAGATTGGATATCTGGTAAACCCAACAGACAAGAAAATCTAGCCTCAAAATTTTTCAACATTGCTCAAATCTTCTTTGAACTCTTTGCAAAGTGCCTTTTCAAACTTAGGAATCATCATGAACAAAATACTAATGGCAAATTAGACATAATTTATCTTTTAGTAAGGAAACAACTTTCCCTGGTATGAGTGTTTTCTTTTTCCTGAAAATAATGAATGACTAATAATGTATCCTAGATCACTCATGTTTCTTTGAAAGCAAATAGCAGCAAATGCCAATGTAAAAAAGAAGCATACCAATCCTTGCAAGGCGATTCACCCATTTTGGAATTCCATTTCCTGTCAGCCTATAACAGATATCCTTGCAGAAATGGTTACAGTTCTTTGTGATCAAATGATAGGTATCTCCATTGTAGTTTACAGATTGAAGCTCCATGAACTCTCTAACTTGCATTGGGTCTAAGCATGTCGTGCCCATGAATATTGACTTCCTAAATCGGAAACCTGGACATTGTCGAGGTTCAACCTCAAAAACACCACTAGTTGGATAGTCATGAGCACCAAAAGCATACTCCACACCATGAACTGCAAGCATATATGCCCAATGATTGATTACTAAAGCACATATTACTTGACAATAAGAATGTCATGAAGAAATCATTTTAATAAGGAAAAATCAAAGACTTCTCAAATTAGTTGGTTTTTCAAATCAACAAGACTAGTAAGACAACGTATGAGATTCCATTTCGGTCATAGCCAAAAGAACATCAACATGGCAGTTCCATAAAACTTACTTCCAGTCAGACTAATTCAGCGTAGACTCCTGCTGAAAACTGATTATGTTTAACATGCACATAATACAGGCTAACTGCCATTGAATATGCTTTGTTTGATGCAGTTGATGTGTGATAGCTAACACATTTATTTTCACAGTACTAGAAATGTGAAGGAAAGATTGGAGATTTCTGATTAGAATGCTACAAGGTGAAATTGGGTTTCAGATTGGTCTAACACATCAAATTTCTCACGACATAACTAGCTTCAACATCTGGAAAATTTTCTGGAAAGCAATTTCTAGCGTAAAAATTGTGGTGATGCAGTATGCATAGTTGCAATTGGTTTTCAAGCCTATCGCCAAGCCAACCTTGGCTATTACCAGAATTGATCTCCAAGAAGGAAAACACTCTAGAGAGCAAGGGGGAGTAATGGTTAGAAAGCTTAATGAGGCATGAAACAATCTTGACAAGGATTTTAAAGGCCTTACTTAGACTGAGTCTACTCATGGAATTGAACAAGTTAGAATTACCTTCAACCCCAGAGTGGAATATCCCAAGGCCTGCCCAATATACATAGCCATTCATGGGTGTTAAGTCATATACATTGAGATAAACTGGTGTATTGCCCTGTGTATGACCTGCAGACCGGACCTTTGGAAATATACAGAAACGGGTGGCGGACTTCCCTCTGATGCGAAGAGGCACAAGAGACTTCCATCGTTTTTTTGAGCCTAACTTCATATTTACTTTAAAGATGGAATGAAACAATTGATATCCAGCAGTTCCTAAGCACATGAAGCAAGAACATGAACAACTCAGCAAACATAACCAACAAATAATACTGACATGAAAAGGTAAATGACCAGCCCAAATTGCAACCCACTTGTAAGTTTCACAGAAAATTATATTGAAGATCAGGATACTTGCAGAATATAATTAGGTCATTCAAAATTTTCAAAAAGATGAAAGGTTGATGACATGCATGGGACTGAAGACAAGGAGAACAAAGGAAATACAGAAAAAATACAAAAATCAGAGGGAAAAAGAAACACGGGCAGAGGTTCAGATCATGCCACAACAAAGAGTGCTAGAACCTATTACTCAAACTGATGAGCTTTTCCAAGCAACTAATAGCTAGATGAAAGTTAAAATAGATTATTTTTAAAGAGAGCAAAAGCTTAGCAGTACTGCTTTCAAGAAATGAGCTTCTATCAAACAAGTTATCTGCTGATAGAGCGTCCTAACATCTAAATCCTCAATGCTCCAACAATACCAAGAAACCTGTGCAACCACGCAATTATCACCAAACATAAATTTCTAAGGGGGAAAAAGGCACATGAGATGTAAAATGCAAAAAAGTACCAAAAAATTGAACAGTGCTAGAAACAAAACATGATAAAAATGACTTTATGTCATTTCATTTCTCCAGTTCACTTTCCTCAATCAACCAAACACAAGAAACCAAATTTCCTTCTTGTTTCCATCTAATTTCATATATTTTCCGGCAATCCAAATGTAACCATGACTAAATGCCCATTTGCAGCACAAAAGTGGAAAATCAGCACGCCATAAAAGGTTTAACAAATTCTTCAACAAAGAAATCAGTGCAACCATGAGATTATCACCAAACCTAAAAATTTTTTTAAAAAAATGCTCTTGAGATGAAATATACGAAAATATACCAAAAAAATCAAACAGTCCAAGAAACAGCTCGTAAGAAAAATGATTTCATTTCATTTCCTCTCCGGTAACTAACTTCTCCATTTGATTTTCCCCACTGGACCAAACACAAAGAAAACAAATTTCCTTTTTTTCACCTTCTAATCACATCTACTTTCCGTCAATCCAAACGTACACATCAAGAAATGCCCATTCGGAGAACAAAACCGGAAATCAAAGACACCAGATCTACATTTCCAAAGAACCCGGATCCACACGACAAAACAAACAACATATTCAACACACTAAACAGACGAAAATCTCAACCAAAACTCACAAAAATCACACATTGAACTCCATTCTCACCAAATTACAAGAACCCATCCATCCCCAGACTCCCATCAAAACCCCCAAACCCTCATCCACTTCCAATGACCCAGATCAAGATTCAAAGAACCAAAACATCAAAGAAAAGCAAGAAACCCACATACCAGCCAAACCACAACGTCAGTCCCCAATAATCCCATCTCCACCTTCACAGAACCCCGCCATTCTCCACCGCCACCTCCAAATCCTCACAACAACAAGCACATTGTCTTCAAATCAAGAAAGCGAAGAGATCTATCGTCAAAAACCAAAGCTTTAGCACTCCCTCCCCTCCTCCTTCTCCTCCCCCTCTCTCTTCAGTCCTCCTTTAATGGCAGGAGGAAAGAGAGAACGAGAGGGAGAGAGAGAAAGAAGAGATAGCTTTAAGCTTTAGACCATTTTATTTATTTATTTATTTAAATATTTATTTATTTATTTATTTATTTAAATATTTAAATATTTATTTATTTATTTATTTAAATATTTATTTATTGGGTTCACGCATGAGGGTGAGGGGAGATAAATAGAGGAATAAAATAAATAAATAAATAAATAAATAAATAAAAAGAAGGAAAGAGACAAGGCTTTCTTTATCACGAAGTGCGCTTTTTAGTGCTTTATTAACTGTTAGTGAGAAATGGCACTGAGATGTGACTTGATTATTATTATTATTATTATTATTATTATTTGGTCTGGGATTTTGTAATTATTGTTTTCTAATGTCCTGACAATTTTGGAGTGTGATCCTAGTCTGGAGCTTTTCCTTTTTCAAAAACTTTTTTCTTTTTTTATTTTTATTTTTAAATTTTATAAAGGACTTTAGTTTTTTTTTTTTTTGGGTTACAACTGTCTTGAATGGACTCTGCTTACATCCAATCACTTGTCAATTTTTTTGTACCAGGTTTCAAATTTTTTTTTTTTTTTATTATTGAATGTTGGTAAGTTAAACTTTGAACAACTGATTATTTTATATTTTGCATATTCTCTTTCTATTTCAAAGAATTTTTTTCATATATAAACATATGTATAAATCAATTTTAAGTCGAGATAAATTTGAATTTGGGCTTTCATTAGAGAAGAATGCTTACATCTTATTGAAAAAACAAATTTGAATCTCAATATGTATATGATAAATGTACAAATATATTAGTTGATTAACTCGATATTTGTACATGTTTTTATGTGATTTATTAATATTTTATAAAAAAACAACTTTGTTATTGTAGAAATAGTAATTTGAAAAAAAAATTGCTATGTTTATTTATTTAAATATTTATATAATTAAAATTTAAAGATAAATAAAGTGAAATAATGTTTTTTTTATCAAGAAATGCAAGTCACAATTAAAATTAGAACTCCTAATTTTTGAGTCGAAGAAAAATAAAATGCAAATTATTCTATTGGAAAAGCTGTAAAAGAAAAGAAAAAAATAGTTTATTTTTTTAATAAATTTTAAGTTGACTATAGACTATATAAACAAATAAAGATAATTTGTGGGAATATATTAGTAAATATCATTATTAAAATGCTATTTAAACAATCGCATAGGGTGATACAAGCAAAAAAAACAATAAAAAAATACTTTATATAGAACATAAATAAATAAATAAAAATTAGCTTAGTTTAATTAATAGTTTATCTTAAAAAAAGTTAATTTTATTATAAACTTCTTTCAAAGATAAAAAGTGGAATAAACCCAAACCACATGGATTAAAAAAAGAATCAGATTTATGTAACAACTTTGGTCCATTCACTTTATTTGAGAATAATCTCAAAATTTTATTCCTTTTTACTTTGAATGAGAAAAATCTTTGAACACACAAATTAGAATAAATGAATATTATTTTCCTTCAAACATCAAATTAGTATAAGCATGGAATATATAATGCTAATCAAATTTTCACAAAAGGTCTTTTTTATTTTTTTATTTTTTTTTCTAAAGTGCTCAATTCTGAAAATAAGAAATAGTGATCTTATTCTAAAGGAATATATGAAATTGTAATATATATATATATATATACAGGTAATTACCAAAGAAACCCCAAAAGTTTGCAATATGCACAAAAAAACCCCACACATTTTCATATCCCTAAAAACACCCTCCTTTTGATTTTATAGAAATTTAAACCCCCCAATGCTGTAACGGTGATTGACGGTGTTAAGTTTGAATATATATGACGAAATTGCCCTTACGTGGGATGCTGTGTCATTTGAAGCGTGGATTGACTATAATGCCCTTGTGTGCAATGATGTTTCCGCTTAAAGAGGAAGCGGTTTATTTTTATTTGTTTAATCACTGGAGAACACCATTACTGGCGCCGGTTATTTCCTATCATCGCCGCTTCATCGGTTGGGCATCTTGCTATCATCGCCTGTTCGGCAGTGTTTCGAAGGAGAACTCCCGCTCTAGTCTTCGTCATTTCGTCGATTTTCCAACCAAGGTAATGAGGCGATGAAGCTGTGCGGTTTTTCTTTTGTTTTTCGCCATTTCGTTTGTAAAGTATCGTCTCTGTTGTTTTTTTGGCCATACATTTTCATGGTTTCATTATTGGATGATATTGTAGTTTGCAGTGAGATTTTCCGTCTAGGGTTTTCTTTGTCTGTGCACAGTATCGAGAGCGAGAGTGTTGTGGTGCAGGAGATTTTTCGATGGTTATGCAAACTCATTCTGTTTTCAAATGATTATAATGTGTGTTTCCCCGTTAATTTGATGTGGGTATGAGTTGTGTTTAAAAGTATCAGTGTAATGGTTGGATTTTATGTTGAATACATGTCGTTTCCGTTTAACAATCGTACTCTCCGTTTAACAAAGGAAGTTTCTGTTTAATTAATAGAGTTATTGTTTAATAAATCACTCTAAACAAATGTATTGTTCTTCTTGTAGTGTATTGGTCATGGCGGTCAACCTAGTTAACGGCCGATGCTACTTGACACCGGTGGTCCAGACTTTGAATGAATTGAAAGTTCACATGACTGGACGACACTGGGAGATCATCAGAAGGACACCGTTCGCGGCTTTGACCGAGATTGAAGCCGTCCTCCAAGAGAGAGCCCTCCTTGATTCTCTGCTGCAGAGGTTCGATGGCCGCAGCAGCAAATTCAGGATCGGGGCCAGCCTCGTGAGTTTCAGACCTCAAGATGTGGGTCTCATCCTTGGTCTACGCTGTGATGGGAACGCAGTCGTATTCCAGAAGAAGAAGACACACTCGCCGTTCGAGCTGAGGTATTTTTCAAGATCTTACGAGAGAAATAAAGACTCCATCAAGAACACACTTGAGCGGATAGTTCGCGAGAGGGGGGAAGAGGAGAATTTTGTAAAGCTCCTCATGGTGTACCTCATGGGTACTATCCTCTTCCCTAACACTTCCTGCTCTGTTCCTGTTTGGATCGTTGACTACGTCGACGACCTACCAGCCATGGGACGATTTGCATGGGCTCAAGCGACCCACAAGTGGATAATGGAGGACGTTCCACAAGCGGCCGCTCGAGTGCAAGCGAGATGCGCCGGGAACAAGACCAACACGGGGTACGTCAAAGGTTGCTCGGTTGCGTTGACCACCTGGTTCTATGAGCTCACCGGCACCGGCAAGAAGTTGCATTTCGGAAAGACCCCAAGGATCCTGTGCTACGGTGAAAACAGCTACCGGAAGCAAGTGTCGACGGGGACTTTATTTTCATCACTTGAAGGAAAAGAGGTAATGAATCTATTTAATGAATCTTCATTTAAGTTTACCGTTTTTGTGTTTGACAATCTGTGTTAGTGTTTAAATATAATAATTCGTATTTAACAACTATGTTTACAATTTAAATTATTTTCTTAACATTTAACTCGTATGTTTATTGTTTAAACGTATTGGATTTTTACAATTGTTAGTTTCCCGAACTGGTCGCCGCCAACCAGGACGAACAAATATTTGTTGGGGCCATCCGCGGAGCTGCCACCGGCCACGGAGGTGTTATTCCTCCCGCTTCCGCTCCCGTTCCGCTGGCGAGCAAGACTCCCGCTCCGCCTGCGAGAAAGAGAGATGATCGGGCAGCATCGTCAAAGCGCGTCCGACGCCGATCACCTTCTCGGAGCCCGCACCGCGCACGGACTGCTCGCCGACGGGCAAGCCCCCTTCCACCCCCCTCCCCGACACCAACAGGCGACGAGCTGACCAGACGTCTATTGCAGACGTGCGAGTTAATGTTGCAAGAGATCCCACGTCTTTGTTGCTCGCGTTGATGCTCTGGAGGCGCGTTCGCAGGCCACGACGAGGCCGGATGACTATGATACGATCTCCGGCAGCCCGAATGCAACGGACGCAGCCCCGGCGATTGCCAGAGACGACGTTCTCGCGAGGGCATTCGCGAGAGTCCCGCGCAGGAAGAGGCTTATGTGGAGGACTGCAACGATGTGTCTCCCTCCGCCGGCCGACGTCGAGGCAACAGAAGTACCAAATGCTGTCGAACCAACAATGGCGGAGGCTCAGCCAACTTCAGGTCCGAGCTCGCCATTGGAAAAAGGACAGGCAGCGGTGCCGCCGGCTGCAATGGATGTGTCTCTGCCCGATGATGCGACTGCCGCCGTCGACACGTTAATTGAATCCCTTGTCAGTGACCTCCCTGTGTTGGAGGCACCGGCGCCGGCGTACGATTGCTGCGCGACGAAGGCAGACACAATCCTGGCGCCAGTGGCACCAGAAGTGAATAAAGACTCCGTGGCATTGCCGGTGTCGAGTCAGCCCACGTTAGCAACTGAACCGAAAAAAGACGCTGTCGCCGACGCTGTGGCCTTACCGGCACCGTCACATGTTAAAGACTCTGTGGCAGTACCGGAGTCGAATAAAGAGGCTGCCAAGGAAGGGCAACGAGACGTCGACGACGCTGTGGCCTTACCGGCACCGTCACATGTTAAAGACTCTGTGGCAGTACCGGAGTCGAATAAAGAGGCTGCCAAGGAAGGGCAACGAGACGTCGACGACGCTGTGGCCGTACCGGCACCGTCACATGTTAAAGACTCTGTGGCAGTACCGGAGTCGAATAAAGAGGCTGCCAAGAAAGGGCAACGAGACGTCGACGAGGCGCAGAAAAAATTCGTTCCGAAGAAGAAAAAATATGCCGGAATGTCGCGTCTCGACCAATTCGAAGAGAAGATAATAAGAATCTTCCTCAACTGTGTCATGGACTCGTAAGTATATTTATGTTAACAGTTAAATAAATACACTTGCGGTTTAACTATCTCCTTTAATATTTAATTGTTTGTAAATTGTATGTAACTATTTAAGTTATCAATTAACTATATCATTATCCACTTAACTATGAACGTTATTGTTTAACATCAGGACTACCGTATGGAGGACTGACGCAGTTCAGACGACACGCGAGGCCGTGTTCACGTTGGTCGAGGGTAAGGAGAATGTGACAGACGATGTCGTCGATGCCTTCGTCTGCATCATCCAGAAGTCGCTGAAGCTTCAACCGTATCCTTATAAGAAGCGCGCTTCCATTACCCGTCCACTTGCACTATTCCTCTCCCAAAGGGAGGACACGGCGGAAGACGCTCTCCACATGATAGACGATGCTGCGCGGAACGTCCACGAAGTCGACATCGTAATAATGCCTATAATTTTGCATGACCATTTCCATATCGTCGTTCTCGACAACATAGCGCAAGAGTACAGGCATTACTCTTCCTGCCAGAGCGAGGAATACGACGAAGACGCCGCCGAAATGGTAAGCTCCCGTGTTAACTATAACGGAAATAACTTACTTCCTAATTTTCCATCTCGACTTCAAAATTTATTTGTTTACAGCGGAAACTATTCGATAATTGCATCGAGATGGAGCTTGGCGAGGCGGCGACGTCCTCGTACGCCCTCATTCACGACAGGAGCACTCCAAGACAAAAACGAGGAAGTCTTGACTGCTCGGTGTATGTGATGCGGTTCATTGAGCAACTTCTTGCTGACGAAAAGCTTCGGGTACCGCAAACGGACGTGCCGTACTTACGTCTGAAATACGCCGCACGCATACTTTTGGATGGGAGGGCAACCGGCGTCGGGGATAAAGGGGAGACGTCCTCGAGAGTCAATCCTGTATAAAGTTCTTTCTCAATTTTACTGTAAAGTTTGTAACATACATTCTTTTGCAATAACTAAGATAGTTAACATTTAACGAAAACCTTTAACTATACATACGATAAAAACTCTCTGTTTAAACTAAGATAGTTAACATTTAACGAAAACCTTTATATTATAACTATCAGATTCTATGTTTAAATATAAAATCCTTCGTGTACGTAATCAGGCTTCTGTGTGACAACACTGATTGAGAGAACGAAACGTTTTTTTTTTTTAACTATACATGAGAAGTCGTGGGCGGTTCGTAACGGGCACTGCAATAACTTGTCCGTGTTAGGCGGAGGTTGGGGATTTTGAATATATTCTCTTTTCGCCACTGTACGACCGGAATTAACCTTTCGAACATCGTCTCCACGGAGGACTTATGGCGACAACCCTAGTTAATGGGCGATGCTCCTTGGCAGCGGTAGCGGAGACGATAGCCGAATTGAAGGTCTACATGAATGGACAGCACTGGGAACTTATACGAATGACACCGTTCGAAGCATTGACTAAGGTGGGAGCGGTATTCCAAGACAGGGCCCTTCTTGATTTCCTATTGCAAAGTTACGATGACCGCACAAGCAAATTCAGGATCGGGACAAGCATGCTAAGTTTCAGGCCTGAAGATGTCGCCCTCGTTCTTGGTGTGTGTTGCAGTGGAGAGGAAGTCGTCTTTCAGAAGAAGAAATCACGCTCATCTTTCCAAGAGAGGTATTTCTCGAGAACGTACGAGAGACACAGAGACTCTATAAAGAGAACTCTTGAGCAAGTTGTTCGACAAAGTGGACAAGAAGAAAATTTTGTCAAACTCCTGATGGTTTACCTCATGGGTACGGTCCTCTTCCCAAATACGTCATGCTCTGTTCCAAATTGGGTCGTTGATTATGTCGACGATCTACGTGGCATGGGCCGATACGCATGGGCGCAGGCGACACACAAGTGGCTTATGGATGACGTCCCACAAGCTGCCGCAAGAGTGCGAGCAAGATGCGCCGGGGAGAAGATTCAGGCGGGGTTCGTGAAGGGTTGCTCGATCGCATTGAACATATGGTTTTACGAGCTAACCGGTTGCGGAAACAAAGTGAATTTGAGCAAGACACCAAGGATGCTTTGCTACGAGAAGCAAGGGTCGATACAAACCATTTTGCCATCTCTGGAAGGAAAGGAGGTAATCATACCGAATTCTCCGTATAATTATGGATATTACCATTTACTATATGTAGTCTCTGTTTAACTAGAAGCATTACTATTTAAATATTTCGTTTACCGTTTACATATTGACGTCTTTGTTTAAGAAAACATGTTCTCTAACCTTACCTTGCATATGTTAGTTTCGTGAGCTGGTTGCCGCTAATGCGAATGAAGATATAACTGTTGGGGCCGCCCGACGGACAATGCACGATGAAACTACAATCTCTCCCGAGCGCGTAAGCCGTCATTCACGTACTACGAGTTCAACGCGCCGTACGGGAACACCCCCCTTGACGTCGGCTGCCCCCCCGACGACGGCAGCCACCCCGCCGGCTGAAAGGGACGATGTCAACGAACGTCTGCTGCAGGCGTGCCAGTTATTAACATCCGAATTCCGAGGGCTTGTTGCTCGGGTTGATGTAATGGAAGGACGGTCACATTCGAATGAGCCGTCCATACAAGCAAATGAAGTTCCCGGTTCGGATGCACCGGAGGTAGACCAGGCGAATGCGGGGGCCTTCACTGAGACGAGCTCGGAATTTGACGACGATGAGGTCATTGCGGTCGCCATTCGAAGACGGTCAAATTTGAAGAGACCCGCGAGAAAAACCAAAAGAATAAAGCTGATCGCTCGAGAGGCTGACGACGCAACAGTAGCAGCGTCGCAGACAGACACAAATCCGGGGACCGATGTCGTGGTCGCCGCATCGCATGCGGACAATAGCAACAATGAACCACCCGAACAGGTACGGCACGATTTCATTCCGCACCGGAAAAAATACCCCGGCCACACGCGGCTCGACATATTCGAGCAAGAGTTAATAACGATCTTCGTCAACTGCTATATTGACGAGTATGTAGGAAGTTTTTACATCAACATTAGCCTTTACCATTTAACTATAATTGTTACCGTTTAACCATATCTTTTAACGTTTAACTATGTCTGTTGTCGTTTAACTATTTCTTTTACTCGTTAATTATAGTTTTCTTTCTCTTACTGTGTCTGTTACCGTTTAACCGCAGCACTATCGTTTGGACTAATGGCTTTGTCAGCACTACACGGAGACAACTATTCTCCATGCTTGAAGGACAAGAAACGGTTCCCGACGATGTCATGGACGCGTTCGTATGCATAATTCAAAAGTCACTGAAGAGGGTACCATACCCTTATAAGAAACGCGCGTCCATCACACGTCCACTGGCATTGTTTATGTCCAAGCAGCCTGACGCGTGCGAGTCGACGCTCGCTATGATCGGAGACGCGGCGCGAAACCGGCATGAAGTTGACATTGTTATCTTCCCAATCATCATGATTGGCCGCTTCCATGTGGTGGTGCTTGACAATGACAAACAAGAATACAGGCATTATTCGTCATGCCAAGGTGACGAGTACGAGAGAGACGCGTTTGAAATGGTAAGTGCCTCGGTCATTCAGAGGAGACTTTTTAACATCAGTAGTTTATTAACATCAGTTTGTATATCTCAACAGAGGAGACTTTTTGACTATTGTGTGGACATGGAGTCCGGCGAGCCGGCGACTATACTGTACCCTCTAATTCACGACGATGCCACCGCACGACGGAGACGAGGAAGTGCCGACTGCGCCGTTTATGTGATGAGATTTATCGAGCAAATACTCGAAGGTGACAAGCTACGCCTTCCTCGAAAGGATCTACCATATTTCCGATTACAGTATGTTGCACGCATACTCATTGAAGGTCGAAGGACCAGAACCATAGAAAGAGGCGAGTCTTCGACTGGGGGGGGGGGGGAAACCGACTTGAGTTATTGTTTTGAGATATTATGTTTAACTAACTATGTTAATCTTTAACAAATGTTATTTATGTATAACTGTAAGTGTATATATTTAAATTTAAAAGTTTCTGTTTAACTATCAGCCTGGCCATTGTACTATCGGCATTGTAGTCCTTTAACATTAATACTTAAATGGTTAAAAGTAACCGTTTCTGTTTAACTATTAAACATAGAGACAGTTTCACACATGAAATGAAATATGTTTATTGCAAATACGAGAATAACTCATTACATAAATTGCAAATACGAGAATAAATATTAAACAAGGACACGTTTTAAAACAATTGATAAGATATCTGATCCACCAGGACATGAGCAAGATGCAACTCGGCGACGTAATCGTAGGAATCTTGCACATCAGAGGCTTCGCAGGCAGTTGTTCAAATTGCAAGTTGAACAACCACCGGGGAAGCCTCTGATATCGAAGAAATCCCCGATTACATTGCCAAGATGCATCCCGCCGATCCCCTGGTCGAGCAGATGTCACATCAATTGTTTTTGGTAACTTCATCCCTGGCCATTGTACTATCTTCGCCTGCAAAATCTGTTGGTGTCTAGAAACCTTCATAAAGTTTTAAAACAATTGATGGGATATCTGATCGAACAGGGGATGTCCAGGATGCATATCAGTAATGTCATCGCCTCCGGATTCTCTGATCTCGAAGGATGGACCGATTACATTGCCGATATGTGTCCCGGCGATCCCCTGGTCGAGCAGATGTCGCATCAATTGTTTTTGTAACTTTATAATCTAATCACTCCACTCCAAGGCAATTTATACAGTAGACGGGAAATTGAAGGGTCGTTCAACTTGGCTGCTTCGATTCAGGAGATACATTAAATGTCTTCGAATGAGAATTCCAAGGGTCGATCAATTTTGACCGGACAACTACGCTTTGGTGTGATATGTACTACATTTCTATGTTATCCTTCAAACAAACCGTTCTCCATTTAAATATAACTTAAACCATTTAAATAGTAATGTCTCCATTTAACGAACATTGGTACTCATTAAAATAATATTTTTCTGTTTAAACTTACTGTGTAAATATCAAACATATAGACATAAATATGCTTATTATGAGTTAAGACAGGTGTTTATTTACAATGCCTACTCGGCGACAGGTTCAGTACAAGATCTACGATTATGGCCGGACGCGTGGCAGCGGCTGCACCGTAACTCGCGGACCGCGGAAGCTTGCGACTCGATCCTCTTCCGTCTGGGTCGCCCAGGTTGCCTTCTCGTAACCGGCGGACGCAGATGGAGTTCTCGATTGTCGTCTGTAGGCTTGTCGTCGTCTGGTATTGGGAAAATAGCTTCCCTATACGCCAGTTTGTATGTCTCGACGGTGAAGTAGTCGCTAATAAATTGATGAACGTTGGTGTCTGTCTGCATTATTGCAGCGCAAGCGTGTGTGCACGGGATACCATAAATTTGCCACCTGCGACATGAGCATGTTCTACCCGATAGATCGACGGAGTTGCTGCAATGGTCAAGGACTTCATAGCGATCATCGACACAACGACCAACATAAAGATTTCGGCTTTCCGCAACCACTTCGTCTACCTTCTTATGTATATCGGGGCATAAGTAGGTGTCCCATTTGTTCGCTTGCTCACGACGGGTGCATATCATCCGCATTAATTTGAACCTGTATCATAACAAATTATAATTGATTGTTAAGGTAAACCAAGAATAGTTAAACATAAACGTAATTATTTAAACAGAGAAAATTATAATTAAACACGAACCATCATAGTTAAACAGAAACCATTATAGGCAAACGTAAAGCACACGAAGTTAAACAGTGACGAAGAAGTTTAAACCGAATGAAAATCAAACATTCAAATACCGTATGGAGTCGACCATTCTCGTCACTGGTAGATGGCGAGCTTCTTTTATCCACGCATTGAAGGACTCTGCGACATTTGAATACATGTTGCCCCAACGTTGACCTTTAAACAAATAATTACACCAATGTGACAAATCTGACTTTTCAAGCAACCAGCGGTGCGCTTCTGGTGATATGGCCCGCAATTCATTCACCGTATCATCAAATTCTTTAGCCGTTGACGCCCACGCAATACGAAAACATATGGACCAGCACTCGTCCTTCAATGCCTTCCCAAGTCCGCCATTTGCTTTCATAAAATTCGCCTCCAAGTGTCGAAGGCAATAGGCATGTGGGGACGAGGGGAAGACCCTTGCAATGGCGTTCACAAGCCCCTTAGACCTGTCCGACACAAATGTAATAATCTCTTCATAATCGCCGTCATCGTATAACGCATCACCTAACTTGGAAATAAACCACGTCCAATTCGCATCTGTCTCGTTGTCGACGATACCGAAGGCCAAGTGGAAAAACCCATTGTTACCATCTTTGCCTGTGGCGCCCAGCAACGTACCACGATATTTTCCAAGAAGATGGGTACCGTCGACAAACAGCAGCGGCCTACAACCCCGCTTGAATCCCATGATACAAGCACGGAACGAGAAGAATGCGCGTTTAAAACGGTCACCGTCTCTTTCTACAATCGCAATGCTGCCGGGATTTGTCTCGGCCACCTTATCCACGTACCAAAGCAGCAGATCATAGCTGGCGACGTCGCTGCCGTCGAGAATCACCCGGGCACGCTCTTTACCCAACCAAGCTTGCTTGTATGGAATGTGGACACCGTGTTCCCGTAACATGTCCTTCTGAATGTCGATAGGCCTGTACAATGGCTGGCTTTTAAGCTTGTCAATCACTCGTGCGCTTACCCATTTGTTCGACGCTTTCGGATGTGACACCGAGCCAATTCCACCACCGCAATTGTGTGACGGGTGCATTGTCTTTATTCTGAACGTATTTTTATTGTATTCCTTCGATGCATGAAGGCGCCAGCCACAACCAACGGCAGCGCATTCTATAGTCACCCTGTGTTTCTCATTCTTTATGAATTTGAAGTCGAAATTCCTCTTGATTGCAAAATTCCGAAGCGCGTCTCTTAAATGGTCAACGTCTACGAAACGTTGTCCGATATCCAACGACAGCACTTCGGGATGATCCGAGGAGGACGGAAGACATGCTCCACCGTCCGGGTCGCCATGAGATGGAACAGGTGCGCTGGCAGAATCAGAATTCCTGCCAACACTTCAGTTAAGCGGAAAACATCAGTAACTTAATCGGAAACAAAATAAGTTACCTTGAAACATGTATATTTAAACAATAAAATAATAAGTTAAACACAGAAACTATTTGTTAAACGGAAAATGGTGTAGTTAAATAAAAAATACAATATTTAAACGGTAACTATAATAATTAGGCGAACACATATGACTTCAAAAGTAAAGATAAAGGATAAGAACTTTACAATGACAAGAATTCGTTTTGACTATGATGCGACAATGGCACATCATCTGTCTCAACAACGAGATCGACTGCAGCGCATTTGAAGAGTGAGTATACATGACACATGCGCTGGAAGTCAACCTCATTTTCTATTGGACAAATCGTTTTATGTCCATCGGGTGTGATAAACTTCACCCTAACATGGGAAACATCAAGACCCCATCGGTCACATATCTCCGCTAAGATTGAATCCCAAGAAGTCTGTGCCGTGAACACTAGCACTCGTCCCTCACCGTTGTATCTTGCAATTGCACAAAAACTCTCCATTAAAAACCTGAAACCTGCATATAAATAAATATAAATTGGTACTCTCACTTAAAGGATGATCAAAGTGATGGAAAGGAAGACATTCTCACCTTATCTCAGCTTATCGGCCAACCGGCGGAGTTCAAACGAATGCAAACGATGAATCTTCCAAACTTTATTTCAGAAAAATCAACGCAAGCAGGGATAAAAAAGATTGACAAAAGCCAAATAAAAAATGTTTAACATGATGTGACTGGGCGGTTTTTTTCCCACCATTTGCAAGGGCACGCACGGTATTTCACAGCATAAACCTTGTACAAATGAACGACAGGGGGGAAAAAGGAATTCAAACACTAACGGAAGGGCTTTCTGGGGTATTACAAACTTGCAGGGGCTGTCTGGGAAGTTTTGCAATTCGCGAGGGGTGAATAGTAATTTTCCCATATATATATATATATATATATGAGAAAAAAATGATTAAAATAAATTACACGTCAAATAACTAGAATTGACTAGCATTGACTATCATTGTCACAATCAAATCAAAACCTTATCCTTAATTTTTTTATGTGAGGTGATCTTTGGATGACATTAAATTGCTATAAATTAAATAATTTTTAATTTAAAAAAATATATCTTTTAAGAGATAATAATAATAATAATAATAATAATAATAATAATAATAACAATAAAGTTTGTGCAATCAAATCAAATTAGGGCCCCAATTAAAAGGTCTACATAATTATTAATTAATTACTAAATTAAGATTTCATTATCATTAAATGTCGGCGAGTAGGGTCCCACACAACAACCAATCATGATGTCACACGTGTAACTACGCACCCGCCAAAATCCAGCGTTTTAAAACTCTCCCGGGGATCTCTCTGGAACCTTCTCGAATGTTCGAGATCTCTCGTTTCTTTGGATCTCGGCTTCGAGCTCGCTGGAATGGAGGCCGGAGAAGAGAGCACCGGTGCCGGCGGGAATGGTAGAGAAGCTCCGGCTACGCCGTGGAAAGCCAACCGGAGAGCATTGTTTAGGGTTTATACTTAGCGGCCTCCATCGTGACAGCCAGGTCGGCTACCTCTCGTCTTCGATCGCTTCTTTGCTTTATAATTCTTGTTGATTTTCATGGTTTTGAGAATGGTGTCACACTTCACGGCGTTTAGATCGCCGATCCTGGTCTCAATAGTGTATTCCAATGGAAGGATGTATGCTCATCCTTCCTTGGTGGAAACCCAAGCTAGGGTTTTGATCATTCGTCTCGCTGCTTTTGGGGATTTGTTATTGTAGGGCATTCAACTACATTTTCCCGTCGGGAAGGACGAGAGGAAGGAGAAATAAGGCTGGGGTTGGTGGAAGCGCTGGAGGGGTTGGGAATGGAGGTGGATCCACCTCCGATTTTAGAGGAGAGGAGGGTTCATCTCAGCGGTGATTTGATTCGAGGTTGTAGATTTGATCTTGTTTTCTCGAGAAAATTTCCGAATGTTTTTTTCTTTTGATTATCTTTGTTGTGCTTGCATGGTCATTGTAAACAGTAGATACGAGGGTTCGTTGGACCTGGAGCGTGAATTGAAAGCAAGGAATTGCAGGTATTCTTTATTGTATTTCATAATTGTTACTAAATACTGATGATGATAACTAATGATCAAGTGATCTATTGGTAGTCGGGTTTGGTAGTCGGGTTTTTATTTAATTTTTTCATAAGTTCTGAAAGTTTGAATCACAGGTAATGCATATTTTTTAAAAAAAAAAAATGTGAGTAGTGATTGTGTATGGGTGGCCCTCTTGCTCATGTGTGCACGGACCCTATCACCACTTGATTCCCTAAGACTTGTGCACACCGTTGCCATTTTTAGTGGCCTAACCACTTTCTTAGCATGAAAAAAATAATGATAATGATATACTTGACAGAAAGAGAGGGTATCTTGTTTCCATCTCTTGGATGGAAGCAACATGCTTAATTTGATGCATTATTTTAGATGAAAAGATTTATTGGATCAATCACTTGAACAATTAATATTGCCTGATGAGGATATGACAAATAAGTCTTGATTTCTTATGTGTGAATTCAACAAGTAATATGAAAATTTGCTGAGTAAATTATAATGAGTTTATGCCACAAACATAATTGGATTCAAAATGCAACACCCAAGAATTTGTGTGGGCACACACTTGTGGATTTGCATAAAATTATAAATCTCTACTTTTGCATGATGTGAAATTGAATGTTGCCTTTGGGGCTAAAAAATGCCTTTTTGATATTTCATGTGGCCATCACATCAGCTTTTGCTTGTCATATTTTTGTTAATTTTCTAATCTCTATGTGGGGCTTCCTAATGTTGACATCTTGAACTTCGAAGTCAAATCCGCGCCTGCATATCATGTGATCAACAAGCCTGAATTAAGTCACTGTTTGGATTAGTAATTTGGGTATTTATTGGAGTTGAATGTTGGATTGAAACTTCCGCTTGAGTTTGAGAACCGCTACTGTTTGCAAAACTTTCTTAAGGATTGGACCTGCTAGCCTTCTCATTAATTTTCTGTAGCCTATTCTTCTTTACTAGTTACCCATAAGAAGCTTCCAGCCTGATCTGCGAACCTAGCTCGTCTATCCTTGAAAATGGAAAATTAGAGAAAAGTATCCCAAAACAATATAATATATATATATATATATATATATATATATAGAGAGAGAGAGAGAGAGAGAGAGAGAGAGAGAGAGAGAATAAATATCATCTCCAAACATTTTTTATTTTCTTTAATGTTTACTTATCTTTCCTAACACTCAATTCCTCGCCCTTTTATTTTTTTTTATAGGAACCAAATATTGGGTAAGGGAAACACTGACACGAACACCTTACCATAGATCAATTTTAGCTTGTAGTCCTTCAATCAATAATTCGGTATTTTGCTTTCGCTTGATCGAGTGTTCCATCTGTCCATCATTGACATTTCAGGATGAACGTAAATTCAAAAAGGAAAAAGGAACCAATATACTTCTTTCAGATACTTTTAAGCAAATAAAAGTTCTGTAATCAGTTTGGATTATTTATTTATTTTTTCTTTTTTTTTGCATTTGGATATTAAATCCGGTATAAGAATTAAGACAGATTTTGTGTAGTATTCAGGTCATGTTTGTATGGTGTAAGATGAACAATTTCAACATCCTATATTACTTTCCTCTTTTCTTATCACATGCAGTTAGACTAATTAATGCATCAAGAAAAGAAATAAATACTATGAAGGATTGGCGATATATGATATTGTTCCTAACGCTTGTTTTGCACTAAATAGTTCGATTAGGAACACTCACAATTTAGCAAGTATTCATTGTTTTGCCCTTTTATGATGAGAAACATTGATTTCTTTAGCTATCTATTTTTAACTTCTCTGTACAAAGGCTTCTATTTGCTTAACTGATGTCTTCTGGCAGTAAGTGTATTTTATCGGAATTTTGAGATAGACACTAATTTAGTAGTATTTATCATGATTTGGTAGAAGTTCTCTTATGTATGTATGTATGTATGTATGTATGTATCCGTTCAACATGCTCTTTTTGACAGTGGACCATTCCATTTGTTACTGAGTTTCAGTGTTTCCTATTTCAGAAATAATTATATATCAATTTTGTTGAGTGGCCATCCAAGTTGATGGAAGAAACCTCAGTTAACTCTCTTCTTTCACCAGCAAGAGCTTGAGGAAATGTCTTAGAGGATTTCTGAAATAAAAAATGAAAATCAACAACTCAAACAGAATATCAGAGATATTGAGGACAAAGACATGCATGCGACTTGAATCAGACAATGGGACAGTGCATCCCTAGTGGTCCGTATTCTCATTTTTTCTTCAGAATGTTATTGCTTTAAGGTATTCCATGGTAAGTTTTTTTTTTTTTTTTTTTTTTTAAGTTGAAATTTCGATTCTCGTATAAGTGTGGCAAACCAAGTATAGTGAAGAATTAAATCAGTTCTCATTACAAATAAGCAATGAGGTTGAATTATTCAAGCGTACACCTATTTAGGTTGATCAATCCTTTTTTTTTTTTTTTATAAAGAGCATATTTCTAACACAATGTGATTATAATCATTGGCAATGGTTTGCTTTAACTTAAATAGGAGAGCTACAACACTTGGCTGGACCTGAATCAGCATCTGTATTTGAAGGTATTGGTATCAATGTGTCAAAAGGTTATTCACCTATAGATAAAACCATCTTATGGCCAAGAAGGTGAATTGGGGACTTCCACCAGTACTCCCATGTGAACTGTGAGAAGGTATATGAATTTACTTTGGCATAGAAAGGTAGTACAGACTAGCAGCAGTATCTTCATTGTGTGGTACAGGAGATTTACAGTAGAAACTTACTAAGTAAATGCTCCCACGAAGGAGTAGTTTCCTACTTTTCACTGACCAACAGTGCAAACTTGAAGATTTTATCAGTGCTGAGATTCTCACATTCCACAGATTTGTGACCACTTGAAGTGTACTGGGAATTCTGTCCTGTAGTGTGCTTCACCTGTTATTTATTTATTTCTCTTGGGTGGATCACTGCAGCGCAGCGAATCAGCCATTCTTTTAGTACTAATTTTTTATTTGAAAATATTTAGGAAGATTATAAGCATTTTGTTTGTATAAATAGCATTATTCCAAATATTGAGTAGCTTTATACACCTCCCAGATCACCAAAATCACATCGCGGGATTAACTTAGAATAATCATCTGACAAACCTGAAAATTGCAGTATACTTAGCAGAGCAAGTTTTAATTCTAAGTTTTGAAAGGAAAAAGTTTAATAAGACCAAAAGATGAAAATATATTAGCTATGTCCAAAACCAACCAATCATACAAGAAACTCATTGTTGTGCTAAGAGTTTTGATTGTGTATAATGCTAGAAATATTCACCATCAATACCTATAAAAAGTAGAAAAAATACAAATCATACAAGAAACTCATTGATGTACTAATAGTTGATTGTATATAATGTTCGAAATATATATCCTCAATACCTGCGAAAAAGTATATCTTTTTAAGGCATACATACAAAACAAACCAATAATTATATTTCACTTCTGATCTAGGGGTCTTATTTGAAAAATAAATATAAAGGTCTTGATATTGAATCTGCTAACAATAAAACAGTAGCAATACAAACATCTAAAGAAGCCCGTCAAGTCCAATTTTAAGATTTCACAGCAATAAAGATGATCTTCACACAGATCACCAGAAAATTTTGTGCATCGTATGCTATTCACAGATGGGCACAGCAGATGGTCTCAACTCAAACACTAGATTTTGTGATATAGGACACCACTACTGTAATGTCATCGAGCTTGCCTCCATAATAACGATATCCGGCATCCTGAGCTGCAGTTGAGAATGGTGTTTGCCTGTTTTTATCTTGTGCTCGTTGCCGGGCAAGTGCAGCAATCTTCTGCGCTGTCACTTGAGGACCCAATCCGGCTCTCGTCGCATGAACTACAACAGCAGTGACTTCGTTGTTGTACAGGTTATCAAACAGACCATCTGTTCCTGCGATAATCACATCACCAGATGCTACCGGGAAGGTAAACACCTGCCCAAAGTTCAAGAACAAGTTTAATTTCATTATAAAGCATATGACATGGCAAATATCCTAAGGTTATCTTCACAAGTAATATTCAGCAGAAATGGTACTGATCATCATACTAAGAATATAATTTCAAGTTTAGTTATGTCTCATGCACCATCTGGATTGCCTTATCATGCATGCCATAAATGCATTGATATGAAAACTGGACTTTGACTATGAACCCAACCCATGAAAGCTTCATACATCCCATGTGAGTATGCATGTCTAGTTGGACTTCCAAGTTACTTTGAATTCATTGGATATGATAAAGCATCACCAAAAAAAAAAAAAAAGACCATCGAGAAGAATCTAGAGATCACAGCTGACCTGTGCAGAGCTAGGAAGATCGCCGCTATTACCACTCTCAAGCTGATAAGTGAAATTAAAATCATGTTGTTGTACAGGTGATCGGAAGATGGTGCATCCCTCTCTGACGACTATGAAGCCACTGTCGCCTAAGTTGACTGCGTGAATTCCCTACAATGGAAGAAACATTATTATAATAAAATAAATATAGTACATAATGTGTAAGCGCTTAAAAAAATTCCGTTAAAATGCACAAACAGATGGATGGCATCACATCATTGGGTTTCCTTCTAAATCTGGTCCTCTTTTTGAATTTCACAGGCGTAAATACCTTATTTCACAATCCACAATCTCATGTGCTACTCACTCCAAAGTTTAAAGAACCTTAACAACACAACATTGAAGCAATGAATAAAGATATTGACTATTCAAGACATAAAAGCATTTCTACAATCTGAAAGATTGCAATAAAAGCCTAACCAAACAGCAAACACTGACATGATCAATGCATAAAATAAAGCATTTTCTTGTGAAATTGAGAAAATCTAAGAATGGCGGGACATCAAAGAGAACAGTCTATGCAGATTTTCAAAATATATGTCCAACTCTTCTACTTTTTCGTGAAAATTTTGAACACTCGACATCAAAATCACAAGACGTTAATACTTGTCCATGCCATAGGAATATTACTATGATAAACATATTTCAGCACTTTCAGAATAACTAACACTGAGATCATAAGATAAAAACAATAAATTACAGAAAGTTTTTCTTTGGCAGTACAAGATGATCTGAGATAAACAAGAAGCTAAACAAGCTGGTGTTTCCTTGACAAGCATCACAAGATAAACAATGACATTTCGTAAATAATGGATCTATTAACAAGCAGAATAAAATCAACATCTAAACATAAGGGCATCTAAACAAGCTTTTGTTGAAGGAAAAAATACATTTACAAGGATATGACAGACCTGATCAGTAAGGGCTATAATGCAAGCTGTTGAGGATCCCCTAGCTTTAGTGCTTGAATGAGCTTTCTCCAACACTCTTGCTGGATCAATTGAACCCTTTGGCTCTTCTTGAATTGCATTTACTGAATTAGACATCAGTTCCCTAGCATACAGTCCAGCATTAACACCAATGTCCGCCCAACCACCAACACCATCTGCAACACCAATAGCTTGCTCATTTACACAAATGAAATGAGCATCCTCTCCACCAGTTTCCTCCTTATCCGGGTGAGGTAAGTAGCATGATCCGGAAAAGAGCTTCAAGGAACTATCTCCAAGAATCTTACTGTAACAAAATGCAACATAAGTTGAACTTTTCAAACAGTTTCAGTACCATAGAATATTTTGAGTGGTTCTTCCACTAATCAGATTACACTATGATAATTTTGATTAGACGTCCCCATACAATAACTTTTATGTTATTCACTTAATAAAGTAAAACTCCTAAATCTACACTAGCTTATACCACTCTGGTACCAAACAAAAAAAAAAACATTATTGGAATTTAGTTATCAAGAGCACAATTATTAGAAAGAATAAATAAGACAAAAGGCTCATGTTTTGCCAATAATCCACAGAAATATGCCTAACTGTGATTAATCATTTATAAATACAATGAGAAAATACTAAGTCCATTTATTAAATAGAATTTAAATGCAGCAATATAGTTCACACATAAACCAAAAAAAATAAAAAAGGTGCACATAAGCAAAATTATCATCTGTTATGAAGCATGACTGTTTGAGCAAAGTTCCACATATTGGAATTTTCTTCATAATATCCTTCACAGGCATCTGATGGATATGCTTTCATACCCTTGTCTCAAACAAAAAAGTAGCTTAAAAATAATCACAAAAATTCAAATAGCCACCTGTTGCACAAAGCCCATACTGTAATTGTTCCATGCCCTTTTTATTATCAATCAACATCATCACACCAGGCTGAATCATGTTAAAACTCCAACTTAAAATTAATAATAATTAAAAAAAAAAAAAAAACAATCAGCAGTTCTCCTCTCAGCCTATTCTGAGCTGTATTCAGCCAGACATATGTCCCTGATGCGGTACATACTAACAATTCAAATAATATTCTCCAAAAAAAAATACACACAAGAAATTGGAAGAATTTATCTTTCATTTCCAACCCAAATTTTGAAGAAGCTATAACACAAAGTAGTTATCACTAGCCAATTCAAAATTTAAACAAAAAAAAAAAAGCAGAACTGCACAACAGGAGAGAAGTTAAAACGTAAACAACAAAATAGCTGCTACGAAACAGAGAAGTGTCCACATTCAAAGCTTTTCAACGCATTCCACATGTATCACCATTAACGAGTACCACTGTACTAATTCTATTGAGATGCATATGTAAATCATTTAATAGGCTATAGGATACTGATAATATATCCAATTTAAGCAAAACAAAGCTTACAGTTCAGAGGGAACGCCTTGATTCTCAAGTTGCTCGTCTCGCACCACACCATCAAAAGAAACATCCGGAGCGGCTCCAGCTGAATACTGTGAAGTGCAAGATGAATGAAACTCCCTAATCTCTGAATCCACCAAAGAGTCAGACTTGGAATCCCTCCCATTAGCATTGGACCAGAAATGCCTATAAACCATGTTCTTCCCCCATGGCTCTCGATTCTTCAAGCTCCCACTCACTCTACTACAATAATCAAGACCCTTACTTCTAAAACCAACACCAGCCCTCGCCATCAACCCACTCACCTGCCCATCGCTCCCACTCAAAGATTGAAAATTTCGAGCACCAAGCTCACCTTTACACGATGAATAATTTAAAGCAGCCATTTTATTCATCCGAAACAAACAATAGGGGAAACCCTGAGAGGTTGACTCGGAGATGAAGCTATCAACAGGACAAACGGATGACCGACAAGAAGGGGGGCCAGTAACGGAAGGCAAAGAGAGAGCGCGAGCGAGAGTCCCGGTGATGGAATGAGCACCTTGGGCACAAGAAGCAGCAGAGCGAGGGAACAAGGCGCTGGCGAAGGGGAGAGAGCGGGGCAGAGAGAACCAAGCGTTGGCGTAGAACAAGGTTCGGGTTTGCAAAGCCTTGTGCGTCGATGGCATCGTACGCAGGGTTCGCGAGAGAGGTATAGAGCTTCAAGCTCAGCGAAGGAGCATGGGATTTGGAGATGGAGGAGAAGGAGGAGGAGGAGGGGATTGAATTTTCGATCTTCGTAGAAACCCTAGAATTTTATGAAAGGGGAAGCGAGGATTTTGATCAGATTAAGGGGGACGGTGGCGAGTTGCTAGCCAATTAGACACGTGGGGGATGGACTGGAGCTACATCGGGATCAGGTAGGATCAATCCAACGGCTGAAGATAGAGATATGGAATGTGCTAATGCAGCTTTTACATGTGAAAAATATCTAAAAATGCGTCTGTTAGTTACCTGTTTGATTATATAAATATAGATATATATATGCATGCATTAAAATGGCTGTACCTAGATTGAGTACTTTTGAAGCAACATGGTTTGGTTGGCATTCTTAATCCAAAGAAACCGATTCCCATAATCATGGTGCTTGAGTAGGCCTCAAGACATTGAGTTGTACTTCCACTTTTTTTAAAAAAAAATTATTTTTTTTTATTTTTGGACAAACCACAAGTAAAAACCCGAAATATCTATCCTATTTAAAAAGTGGTTTTTTAAAAAAAAATTTAAACGTGATAATATATAAGTACCACAAAATTAAAAAAGTTCACATAGAAAACTTTAACAAGGACTGAACCCATCTAGCATAAACATAACAAAAGAAACATAGGAATATTCAAATGGAAACTTTGCTCAGTTCCCAAAATTAGAGAGATACAGGAAACATAGATCACACATGAAATCCCACCGAACATTAAAACAAATAAGGTTTAAACACAGGCTAAGTGTAACAATTTATATCACACAAAGCTGGTGCCCACATGAACCTGCAAAGAGCCAGCAGTAAAAACGATGGAATATACAATTTACTAAAATAGAAAGAAAAAAAAAGTGGCGGTAGATTGATAAGACCATGATGCAACCAATTATTAAAACTTTTCTTAAGAGTCATATTTCAACATGCTACGCACACATAATGTCTTGAAACGATAACAACAGCTTCAAGGTATATGTCAAAATAAATAAGAAAAACCTACGAGCATGTCTCTAGCTACAACCATTGAACATTAAAATGTGTTTTGCTGCTACTTTGGAAACACTAATTGCTACTGAAACTATGGGGAGTGATCAAGCATATTCTCCCTGAGCAAACTTGTTCTCCGGATAAAAGACGGCGACCACTGTATTCCCACCAAATTTCCTGCCATTCAATGCTTGCCGGGCTTTTGATGATGCATCTGTGTCTGCATATTCCAGGAATACCTGAAAAGAGAAGTTATTCGTATTTTTTTCAGACATACGAGAAAAGTTATTTGGTAGTAAGTCACCAAAAACATGTAACATGCACAGTATTTGCCAGATATAACAAGGTCTTGAATATCTGAGGCAACAGACCAACAGAAGGGATAAGACACATATCACCAGCAAACCATATTGATTTAAGGATGACATAGAATATTACCAGTCATTTCACTAAGCAATTAAGATCCTACTAGGTGGTAAAGAATAGAAAAAAATTAGTATGATTGGCATTCACAAGCAAGGTGATGCACAAGGATCTATAGGCTGTTTTTCCATTTATATAATAGATGAAACTGCTATTTGACTTAATATCCTCAGACTTACCTTTCCAGCACCTGGATATGGTTCATTATTTGGGCCTGGCCGGGGGATGACTACATTCACCAATTTACCTGCAAAAACAAATATCTTACAAGCTCTTAAAGAAAGTTCTTATATAAATTATTTGAGCAATATCAATTAGAATTCAAAAGGGATAACAAGGTGGGTACCATATTTTTCACCCTCGCCCCTCATATCATCCAGTATATCTTCATATTCTTCATCATCCTTCAGTTCGTCTTCATTAATAGCTTGTGATAAACATATTACCTTTGTCGGAAGGGTTCCAGCTTGATACACAAGCCTCTACAAAAAATTCAGGAAAACATAGTATACAGATCATTCTCACTATCGTAAATAGATAAGGCAGTCCATCTGAAACAAAAGCTAATTGTTCAGATAATTAAGCTAAAGTCAAAAGATTGTTCACACTAATAAAGGGTCCATATGAGGTCCAACACAACTTCAAAAGATTATTTGCAGCAGTGAACAACTGTGGGAGAAGTACAAACAAATGAAGGGCTTGGATATTCACATCCAAGAGGGAGATGGTAGAATTTCACAACACATGCTTGAGTTTGATAGATTTCAAGTTAGAAACTTCAAAATTAGAGTTACAGACAGCCTTAAAAGACTATAAAAGCTAGAATAATTCAAACAACACATGCAACTGAAGAAAATAGAACTCCAATCCTCTAATAAAGCCCAAAAAAAAAAAAAAAGGTTGACGCCAATCCAGGAACCAAGAATTGTTTAAACATGGAACAGTAGGAATAAGCAAAAGGCTATTAACATGTTTTGGCAGAAGCAATAACATCACATACACTACTGTCAGATAGGAGTCAAGGCCATGGCTGCACCTCAATTAAGCATACATTATCATACAAGCAATAGCTGCACATAAACAAATATCTGTTTGGGGAAATGCAAAGTACATGATCACTATGTTTCTAAATATTTTTCTAGAAAGTGTGCAATACTTAAATAAATTTTATTCAGATCAAGCAAAGTGAAGTAACTGCTCTAATAATATTTTTTAGATATGATTCTCACTGAATGATTGGATCTATAATGCCAAAAATTGGTTAAATATAAGAGAGAAGACTTCCCAAAACTGGCACCTGCAATTGCCGTAGTCCATCATTGACAACATCCGCAGCCTACCCAGACCAAAGACATCATTCCAAGTATTTTAACGAGCATGTATTGTTGGTTTAACCAAATTAGAGGAATAAAATTGAAATACAAGCTACAACAGAAGCAAACAAGTTTAAAGGCATCTGGTGAAGCATCAGAAATGAACCATAAGAGACAAAGGCACCCATCACAATATAGTGATGAAGAACATATGTTCGGATTTTGACAGTCCATGCAGTCACAACTCAGTGCTACCCAGTAGACAGTCAATAGGAGGCCTCACTTATAATATCATGTGACACAGTTGTAATGTACCAGAATATTAAACTTTCTGTGATTTACCTGCAAAGCTACTTGTTGTTGAGCCTGTAGCAACACACTTTCTTGCTCTGGTCTAGGCTGAGCAGCACCTTGGTTTGCTCGTCTAACAGTAAGTGTTTTATCTCCCATTTTAATACCATTAAGAGCCGCACATGCAATGTCGGTAACAGAGAGGTCTTGGTAAACACAAAAAGCATAGCCTTTTGAGTTTCCAGTTTCCCTGTCCTTTACCAGATCAAAACCTCGAAGTGGCCCAAAAGATTCAAGCAACTCCCTGACCTGTGCTTCAGTAAAATAGTATGGCAGCCCGCCAACAAAAATACGATCAGGCCCTTCAAGCCCACCAGCGGAACCTGGTGTCAGCCCAACAGCAGCAAGGTTCAGATTTGGGTTGGGTTGGCTAGGGCCAAGTGCAGCAGCAAGTGAAGGATTGTAGTCACTAGGTCTTCTAACCTTTACTGGTGCACCCTGCACACCAATAAATATATAGATATATATGATTTATTAAATCAACAGCAGATACATAATTTTCAAAAACCTCATAAGCTTAATGGTTAGCTTATCTAAGGGAGAAGACTAAGAGCGTCTTTGACATGACTTTTTATAGCTCTTCAAAATACAGCTTTCAACGAGTAGAGTTTTTCATAAAAAGTTCTTGATAGACAATTTTGTTTGGTTATGTCATGCAGAAGAAGGCCTTTTACATGTGTTTCCTCAGTTTGAATTACTAAATAGTACCAAAATTTTCTTTTTATTTTCAACTCTAAATAAATTTTAACAATGCTTAGTAAATAAAAAAAATCAATAAAAAATAAATAACAATGTATACTTTCAAAGATCCTCATCATCCATACTACTATGATGAAGCTAACAAATCATGGTATAAGATGGTGTGTCATCTTGGTTTTTATCACTAATAACGAAATGATGAAGATTTATATATATATACACAGACTTCTTTTCTCAATTTAAGCTCAAAAGCTCTAAGTTTTAAGGGTAAAAAGAATTATCTTCAAAAATAAAATTTATTTTAGTAGCTGTGGCCGTGAGGACATTTAAGAATATCCCAAAAAGATGAGGATAATTTAGAGATGAAAATCTGAATATTAGCTTTTAAAAACATCTTCTATCCAAAAGCTATTATTTTTAGCCTTGACATTGTTCCTGATTTAAAAAAGAAGAAACTCTTTTCAATAGCCAACCAAACATCTTTTTCAAGGTTGGGAAGAGCTTCCAACGATTACAGAACTGTTTTTAAGCTTCTCAAGCGCAATGCCAAATGCCCTAGGGCTTAAAGCATAAGGTAATACGCACAATAAACTTGTTTGTTACCACTTGCCAATGGATGTCAGTGGGACTATCCAAGTTTCAATTGTTTTGAATGTTATTATATCTTTTATCCAATAAATATTGCCTAAAAAAACCATTTCATTACAAACACATGACTATAACAAAAAACCTAAGCTTGCTATAGGTATTTGACAAAAAGGGCCAACAAGTGTATGGCAAGTGGCCACAAGCACGTGATTTGGGCATAGGGAGCTGTAAAACCTTGTACCTTATCTAGATAGAATGTATTCACTTAATTCAGGAGTAATCCCTACCTCAAAAATGATCCCATCCAAGGCCATGGCATTACTTGCTTCTTCAACTGATCTCATCTCCACAAAAGCAAACTTCTTTTCATGATTTATATACACATTAACAACAGCATCACCTACATGATTAAATAATAAATAGATAAAGATGATCACTGATGTATAGATAAAAGAAGCATCACTAGTAAAACCCATTATAAGAAACCAAACCTGGACCAGCAGTGTTCCCTCCAATAGCAGACATCACTTGGCTGAAGAAAGTAGCAACCGACTGCAAACAAATCAAGTATATTGGATAAAATATTAGAATCCCCAGGCAAAAAAAAAGGTTACAAAAAATCTAATATGTTACAAGTAGAACACAAAGATATGGCAAAGTGATTGTTAATACAAAGAAAGGATGCATCTACAAAAGTCACTTCACAAGAACAGGACAAACAAAATATTAAATTCAAGGTGAACAAAGAACCTGCTCATTTGCAGTAGGTGAAAGACCTCCAACATACACACGACGAGCATGTCGAGTTGCCTGTCAAGAATACAATTTAATTAGGAAGCAATCAACATGAAATTGTTAACCAATATGACACCAACTTAAAATTGTTATTACCATACCTGTTGTGTCATTGCCTGAACTGGCATCACAGATAAAGCTGGGAACTACATGATGCACACAAGAATTTTTTTAATATATACATATAAGTAAAAGGAGTAAATTTCAACTTAGTGACACAAAAAGAATGGATCAATAACCTGGCCAGTTGCCAAAGGAAACATATTTGGAAACATCCCAGGAATGGCAGTTGGAGCACCAGCTATCTGTCCTGTAAATCTAATCACATTAAGACAAAGCACAACAGAAAGAATAATTGATTAAGTTACGCAGCAGAAGATATATACAACGCCAACTACAAATGCCAGCTCTGCAAAGTATTAGGCCCTGGCCTCCAAACAAGACAATAGAAAAAAAAGAAAAATTAACACTTTCAGGTAGCGGATGAAATATTTGCAGGACTACCAAAAAAGAAATAGTTGCGAGTTGAAGAACAAGATCCATCTAACCGGTGCATTGATTCTTCCTTGCATAAAAGCTACAGTAGTCGGCTCACACCCATTGGCAGCACAGTGGGACAAGTGGCCCAACATTGCCTTCTTACAACAACATATATACACAAAGAAACAAACAAACACAAGAAAAGCAAACAACCAAAATTGTGCTCAGTTTCAGAACTAAATCACTGTGTAAATACATAAAAAATGTAATTGCCTAGCCATTTATTGCAGTTTTAATATAGATGTACCCATAAAAACATTTAAATGAAAGTATAGATAACTTTTGCTTACACTAGCACAATGTCACCTATGCATCTGGAGAAAATTTGCCTATCCATATGAGTATTAGATATGGTATGATTCATGCAGACACATTTGGATTACATGTTCCCTACCTGGTCCTATTGGTGAATTTTATCTCCTTTCAGTCTCATTTTCATCTTAATTTTTCCTTTTAATTTTCTATCTTAATCTTCTAATTCTTTCAAATTACCTTAGGTTTATATTATCTTTTTAAGCTCCATAATTGTTTAAATTTTTCTTATTTTTATAAATTAATTCTTATATTTCAAATCTATTTAATAGCGATTTTTCAAGATTTTAAGAATTTTATTTTACTTTAATTTAAATTTTTATACAAGTTAAATTCCTTGTCCGAAATTATATTTATTATTTAAAAAAAAAACAACTTGTTTCATTACAATGTCTTCACCCTCCTCCAAAAAAAGAAGAGTATAGTTCACAATATCTAAATACACACACACACACAAAGACACAAAAACAAATTGCTTCACTAAAACATTCTCCAACCTTCTAAAAACAATGTGATTCATATGTCTATATACACACACATGTACATATATTTACGACTGTATCCACTTATCTGATTTTCTTTAAATTCTCCAAATACTTGGGACATTCATACCCATATCCGTGCCCCAGTAACACCATGAATTTTGATACAACTTGTCCTCCCTAATTTCCAAAAATAACACACCAACACAGAAATAGAAAAATGGTAATAATCAAAGTACAGGTAAATGTACCTGTTGCAGCCACACCAGGCATCATAGCAGCTGCAGGTGGTGCCATATCAAACCCACTGATACGCTTGCTGCATGAATTAAGCAATTTAAAGTTTTTTAAATATATTGACATAAACAACACAACCATTAAAGCAAGATATAAAATATATAAATATCGTCACAGAATGAACTTGCCACAAAGTATTAAAAAAAAAACATGAACTGAAAAATTCAAACCAACACAAAATTGGAACAACTAAAATTTGATAACCTCACACAAAGTAATAAGTAGTTTATCTATTTTTATTGGTAGTGGAAAACCAACATGGCTTTGTTTGGGTGTAACATGGACAAGAATGAGTTAAAATTTGAAGTTAAATCCATAACAAGAGATGACTTACAATTCCACCAAGTCAAAGTTAATTATTCATGCACACAAAAGCATTAACATAATTAGCTATTCTTCAAGCAAGCCATGACAAAATAATTGCTTGGGGCAACCAAATACAAATTATACATATAATAAGCACACCATAAAGAATCAACACACCATGAGAATTTCAACAAATTGGTAGAGACAACAAAAATTGTGTGCACTTGGCTAAGCAAATGGACTCGACACCTTTCATTCAAAGAGCATATAATGAAAAGTTAATTCTAGCAACCAGTTTTAAAAATGTTCAACATTATCAACTCCTATCTAGGCAATATTACAGCTGTTAAAATTCAAGCCAAATTAAAACTTCTATCTGAAATGAGGTGATAATTTCTTGGTGAGGAACATATACTTAAGGATGTGTGGTTGGGAATAAACCTCATTTCCCGACCAAACAACCCAAAGTTATCCCACTAACATTCTTCCACAAGATTTAATTATTTAATAATTGAATCTAATAATTACTTTTTAAAAATTATTAATATTAATACATCCATCATTATTAGAAATTTAGAAAAGCAATCTTGATTAGCATTAAGTCAAAATTTTCATCAACTCCAAATAAATTTTCCCCCGACACAATTTCAAAGACTATTACCTTCATCACCTAACAAAGCACACCAAAGTAGTTTACCATACATTTTGGAGGTATCCTTGGCCTACTATTGGATATTTTATACCAAGAAATAATTGCCCACATATGACACAAGAATTCATCCTTTGCACGGTGAAAACATAATTTAAGTCATAAAATAGCAATCCTTAATTTTGCAATAATATAATTAAAGAATGACCAATTGCCTAATTGTGTGTCTTCTTGTTATGATATCTTACACAGTATGCTATAAAATTCAGCATTCTACAATTACTTTCAGTTCAAAATCAAAAATAAAAAGTTGAAAGTCTATAATTAACCAGATCACAAAATGCAACCCTATAGTTTTACGTTATGAATTACCTCTTTGATCTTGAGCGAGATCGTGATCTTGATCTGTGATCAGATCTACCTTTTGACCTAGATCGAGACCTATGTCTACGACGCCCATCCCTTTCCCTTTCAAAGTCCCTGTGCCTGTCATGTTCATGAACTTAGAAAAAGAAAACTTGTACAGTATAAATAAAACACAAAATGGGCAATGCATATGAAAAGGTAAGCATGATATACAAAAGACAAAATAAGCATTACAAGGCTTGCCTCATAAAGACAATAATCAACCAAACCAACATTATCCCATTAACATATCAATTAAAAACAGAAATAGAACAGTTTGATAAAAATAATAATAATAATAAAGAAATGGTAAATTCAGACACATACCAGATATAGAGCACACACTAACAACACCAAATGAGCACAATAAGGCATAGAAGAATTTTAAGCTTAAAGCTATTACACAAGCAAAGTTTAAAAAGGAGAACGAGGCGTACACCACGAGGCATGCCTCAAGGTGAGGCGGTGACCGCTTGCCTTGAGGCGTACGCCACTGTGACCAGTGGCGGAGCCTACGTTTCAACCAGGCGAGGCACTCCGTCTCAAGGCGGTGAGCCTCGAGGTGGAAGAAGTGTACGACCATGAAGAGAAGAGAAGAAAAGAAAGTGGCCAAGTTTCGGAAGGGGGCGGTTGCGGAGGCCGGAAAGAATGCAGACGATGGCGGATGGGGATGCTAGTGGTGGTGGGAGGATGGCTTTGAGCTGGTGGTGGTGGTGGGTTACGTTGGGGACCTGGGGTCTGCTTCAGGATCAGAAGAGAGTGGTGATGATGAGATGGACGGATGCGATGAGAGGAAAAGGACACTGTGTACATTGGAAGCTAGGGTTTTTTAACAATCATCAAATCATCAATGGGTGAGATTATTCCAATAATAATAATTAATTATAAGATATATATATTTTAATAATGTATCAAAGATGTTCACTAACTATCTCTCTAGTTAAAAATTATTAAAAATATTTATAATTTAAATTAATTTAACACTAACGATTAATATAAATTAACTATTATTCTTTATTCATTATCTACAAATTATTTAAAAATATTTCCTTGATAACATGTTATATAAATAATTATTTTTAATGATGATTGATGATCATCTCCAACCCAATGAATACAAAGATATGCAATCAAAACAAACTTTCTAAGTACAATGAATCAATTCTTTTATTGAATTTTATGACTATTGAGTCTATTTTATCAATTATTATTAACACTTTTTAGTTTTTGTTGAGGCTTATGCCTCAAAACGCCTCGAGGCTTGAGCCTCGCCTCATAAAAGTAAAACGCCTCCTTTCGCCTTTTAAACCTCGCACGGAAGTATCTTAAACTTACCAGATAGTTAATTTTAACTCATTGTTGGCTCTAATTACTCTATAACCAACAAATTGCTTGGATAAAAGAAACTTTTGGTGGCTGAAAAGGTATAATAAGGGCTACCCACCCATTGTAGAACTAAAATAAAACAAAATAAATAAATGCCACTCATAAATGGAAAACAAACAAGTATAACACCAAGGGGAAAGGCAAGCAATATACCTATCATAATCTCGACTATGGCGCCGGTCACGGTCATCAGATCTCTCACGGCCGTGCTCCCTTCTCTCACTCTTCTCCCGGTGATGGCGGTCACGATCCCTGTCCCGTTCTCTATCTCTATCCTTTTCCTTATCCCTATCCCTGCCCCTGTCCCTGTCCCTGTCCCGCTCCCTATCTCTCTCTCTATCTCTCTCTTTATCCCTATCTCTATCTCTATCCTTATCCTTCTCCTTTTCCCTCTCCCTGTCTCTGCTTCTTGAGGACCCCCTTTCATGTTCATGAGAGTCATACTGCAATTCAAGAATTAACTTAGCAATCTTTGGAAAAAGAAAAAATAAAAAGAAACTCCCCTCCAAAAAAGGAAATCTCAATTCAATCACCCGTATAAAAATTTTAATAATGAATAAATAAATAAACCCATAAGTGCTAATTAAACTCACCCGCAATTGCACAAAAGTCTTATAAACTTCTAGGAAAATAAAAGAGGGATTTCAGTCATAAACACAACTTATAAAATCTTCAAGAAAAAGGGTATCTGGCAGTAAGAACCGAAGCTATAGAAAACTATATATCCTAGCTCATCCAAGATTATGTTAAAACAAAGGAAAAAAAATGTTTTAAAAAAAAGGTAGGAAGAAACTAATCGGACATAAAAACAACGAAGAAACCCAGAACCCTAGTTCACCTTTCACACAATCACACAAAAGCCCCAACTCAAACAAATTATTGAAAAAAAAAGACACAAAATCGGCACATATAAACATCAAACAAAATTCTCTTCAAAAAGAAAACTCCAGTGCTAGAATCGCCTACAATAAAGCACAAGAAATCACAAACCCTAGTTCATAAAATTCACAACTCTTGCAAAAAGAAATCACACGATTCGCAAATAAAAAAATAAAAAAATAAAAATCTAAGCGAATATCACACCCTCAAAGAACAAAAAATCAATCGAATTGCAAGATATAGAGAAGACGATTACCTGGGATTTGGGATCTCCAAATTCATCAAAACCGCTGCCGCCACCACTCCGTTCGCTGGCACCATAGTCTCCGTAACCATCACCGTTGCCATCGTACCTCCCATCATGGTCAGCCATGATCCACCACCGATCTCTCTCACCGCGGCTCGCACCGCTGCTCTACCTTCGCCGAGCGAGAGAACGCGAGTGTGTAGGGTTTGTTATTAGGGCATCGAAGGCTCAACGAGTCAATCCGTTTGCTTTATTTATCAAGAGTTTACTTGTTTATCGGGTTCGAATTATACCCGAATCCGACCCGTTAATGTGTCCCTAAACGGGTCGGATGCGAGTTCAGGGTCCCAGTTGCAAGATCCGCTCCGACTTATATTTTTTAATTTGAGGGCCATGTTTGGCTAAGGATTATAGCTTCCTTTTTAATAATTATTAAATTATATTCAAATAATAGTATGAAGGATAATATTGTTGAATAAACAAACCAGTGATTTTTTTATTTTAACTCTGTATATAAATATTTTTACACTTTTAATTAAATTTTGATATTTTATAGGTATAAATATCAAAATGTCCCTCTATTTTGTGATTTCCGCCCTTTTAATCCCTCTAATATAAAATCAGCCCTTTTGGTCCTTATAATTACACATTTTCGTTCTTAAGCTGTAAAATCCGCCCTTTTGGTCCTTGTATTTGCACATTTTCATCATTTTCAGTCCCTCTAATTTATTAGTTGAAAGGACCAAAAAGCTGATCCGTCAATTAGAGGGACTAAAAGAACATAAATGTGCACATACGAGAAAAAAAAAAGGCGGATTTTATATTAGAGGAATTAAAAGGGACGGAAAACACAAAATAGAGGGACCATTTTGATATTTTGATCTATTTTATTAAATATATTCCATCAGAGTTTATTTATCTTTATGATTTGATTATTATTATTATTACATTTCAGGTCATGGTTGCAAAAGTGTTTGATTTATAGAAAAAATAAATAAATTTCAAGCTGTCAAAAAGTGTTCAAAAGCTGGTAAAACACTGATCAACTGCTAACAAAAAGTTACATTTGAGTCTCGATCTGGTTTATGAATGGAATATTTCCTTCAAAATTGGGAGTCTCATTCTTTGGGTTAAAATGCCATTTTTGCCTTTGTTTTAAATAATTAAAGTAAATTATTGAAATGTGTTAATGGTTATATAATTTATTTTATTTAAATATTTAAATATAATGAATTATTTTATTTAAATATTTAAATATAAAATTTAAAATGCATAATAATTAAACGGATTTATTTAATTAAAAATATTTAATTATAAAAATTGTTGTGAATAGTTACATGAATAATTTTATTTAACTATTTAAATAAAATAATTAATAATCATCCATTATTTTCTACATTATTTTTCGCTTTTAGTAAAGGATATAAAAAAAAATTTATCACATTTCTCTTTCATACTTTTTTCTATTCCTTAATCACATTCCTTCCAACCAAACACATATATATTACTATTCTCATTTCTCCCATTTTCATTCTCATTCCCATAATCCCCTTCCTCTCATTCCCATTCCACAAACCAAACGCACCCTCTGTGGATAATTCCGTGACTAGTGTTTGATTGATGTGGAAATAGGGGTAGCTAATAAGAAATTTAAGGGTATATTAGATTCTATTTTTGTTTTTATGATTTTTTTAACAGTTTTAGAAAATTAATTATCACGCCCCGAACCCGAAGCGTTGACAAACGACAGGCTACCTACAAGGCCGTAACCAAGTAGGCACGCAAGGCCTCAAACCTGTCTCACAAATATGAATAATATCTAACAAGAGTACTGATTTCAAAATAAAAGAAACCATAAAGTTTGTAACACAAAGAAACACATAATCAAAGTTTGACATCACTCTTAAACAAAGACAAAAGAACTAAGTTCACATCAAAGAAGTTTTATTAACTCGATGAAAGCTAGACGATGACTTGCTCAACGACTCCGCTAAGCTGTCCACCACCCAACCTTACTCATGATCTGAAAAGAAAATCAAACAACTTAATGAGCTTGAGAGCCCAGTAAGTAACCACTAAAAATATCGGGATCACAAAAATATTCAATAATTTTAATAAACATACAAGTATGCATAGTGATATAAAAATCAACACGAAACCCAGAAATCAGAAATAATTCACACAGATTTAATTTTAACAAAATAAGTATCATATAAGTCCCCCAACAACTAATGCCAAAAACAAAACATCAGAATTCATTTATTTAAACTCGGTGACCTGAGTCACATTTCAGAGTTCATATGTTTACCCTCGGTGACCCGAGCCAGAATATCAGAAGCCGTTATTCTTCACCGACGGAACGGTGGGAAACTGCAGTTTCTATGTCAGAAGTACGTGTCGACACGGTCAATGATTAACCCCTAGTGACAGGGTTATTGCACAGTTAATTGGGGACTACGAATTTTATAGCAAAAATATGTCAGACCTAAAAATTTATCGTCAACATAGTAATACTGAAATTTAGTGATCCCGGTTTCTAACAAAAATAATTCCAATTATATTTACAACAACACATTTAGCAAAACGATAATTAATATGTGACAACATCAATTAATATAAATAATCAATACTATCTACACAATTAAGATTATATAATATATATACATATATAAATAATTTCTGAAAAGATGCCACATTCCATATTAGGTTTCTTTTAATAATTTGATAATAAAATAAAGTAAAATAATAAATGATAACCAAGTGAAAACTCATGGCAGGTTAACATATACAATCCGTACTATGATAAAATATCATAAATTAAATAACATTAACATGTTTGGATGGAAAAGAAATATATATCAATAATCAATTAAACAGTTTGTAAATAGTATAAGAATAGGTTTTTTTTATAAAACAGTAAATTCCAAATTAACCAAATAATTATGTAAATCACTATCAAAAATCAAAAGTTTGCATATACATATATATATATACAGATTTATACGTGGTTTACTTACCTGTCTAACGCCAAAAACTCGCTAAAAATTAAATACACCCTGAATTTAAGCTTCCACGAAATACCTTATCTTTGAGAACACATTCCAAGGATATCAATAACAATGACCACATAAGCCTAAAAATTATACCATACTAACCTCACTCATTAAAAGACAACTTTCTCTAAACTAAGTCTTATGGACAACTATGATAAAGTTAAGCTATGGAGCTTAGATATGAGTACTAAAATCTCTAATACTAGTTTAATAGGTTTAAGATCTCACAAATATATAATAAAACCACAAAAAGATACACAAGAAATCAATTTCCTACCCTAATAAACACCATACTCAAAATGTCGACAATTTAATATAAATACACAATAAGTGGACACCAACATTGAAAATTAAACCCCATTATACATCCAAACATATATATACACACCCAAATCAAATAAATAAATAAACAAATAAAACTTATACTAACTATGGGTGCCAGAACTCCTATATATATATATATATACACAAAGCATGCATAGACAACTAAAACAACTAACAAATAAATCAACTATAACACACACACATATATATATAACTGGCTGCAAAAATAACCTATATATATATATATATATATATATATATATACATCTTAATCAACTAAACCCAACTTTTTTTCTAAAAACCCGTGGAATATATATTTTAACCAATTAAACCCAAATTTTTTTTCTAAAACCTGCAGAATATATCCTAATCAATTAAACCCAATTTTTTTTTTTAAACCTATGAAATTAAAGCATATAATCAAAAGAAAGAATAAAAACAATGGATTCTAGGCATCAATAATACTTCAAACAAAATAAATAAATAACTAAATTTAATCCCTATAAACAAACAAGAAGTCAAACCATGAATCCGAACATTCAACATCAATAGAACAAGATCTAGAGAACAAGAATGCAATTTCTACCACTTGACCAAATATCTAAGGAAGAAGTGGCTTACCTCACCACGAAAACAACACAAAATCTGAGACGAAGAGATCTATTTCCGCCATCGCCGCCGGCACCACACACAAACAAAAGAAACAAAGGGAAGAGGGAAAGAGGCTAGATCTCTCCTTTTTTCTTAACCCAACCAGAGATTTACAATCATAAAGATGAGGAGTCGGCTAGGGTTTGGAAACTGAAAAAAAAAAATATATATAAAAGCTTCTTTTTTAATAATTAACATAAATGCCAAAACCAAAATTTTTTAAAAATAAAAATAATAGTAATTAACGGTGTGGGGCCCATATTAATTTTTAAAATAAAAAAAATTGTTTGATCAAAATATTTTTAAAACGGATTTAAAAGTAAAACCAAAAAGAACTAATTTGGAAAATGTTTTTGAAACATATTATAAAAACAAAAAATATAAAAATTTGTTTGATTCATGTTGTTTTATGTACTGTAGTTTTACACTAATTTAATAATCATATGATTTCAATAAACTAGTATAATAATATATATTTTTAATGTAAAATAAATATAAAATAAATATAAATATAAATAGAACTGAATATGATATTATAATGAATATATTTAATATCCAATACCATTTATATATAATTCAAGCATAATTTCAATGTTTACAATTATTATAATGTAGATACAACTAATTTATAATATAATCGCTATATTTTGCCGAAATTACCTTGAAGGCTTGTATGAAGACATTAATTTTAAAATTAAAAATCAAGTTTTTAACGCACCAAAACAAGGTTCAATTGCCATCTCGAATGTTTGAGATTAAAATACTTTTTTTTAACTTTTTGCTCATCAACTTTTACGTATTTTTGGATGTGCTATGTTTTACATGTAACAAGTGTTAAAAAAACCTAAGCAAATGTATCCGAAATCTTTAATCCTAAAAGAATGAAGCCTTAGATCATGTTTTATATTTAACTGTTTGTATTTTTACATATTTAGATAATTTAAAATTTTTAAATTTTAAAAAAAATTAAAATGTTTTTTTAACTTTTTACTTATTGACTTTTGTTAGGTCTTCTCCATATAATATCTTTTACAACTACCAACAAATTGTTAAAAAACCTACATCTAGCTTTTAAAATAAAATCAATATATAAGGGTTTAACTAAACCGGCTGGAAAAAAATATCTTATTTTATTGTAGAGGTGGTTTTTTAAAACCACCCCTCGTTTAAAACCCAAAAATAATGTAGTGCAGCGATGCTAAGTTAGTGTCATCCCTTGATCATTTTTCTACTGAGGAACTATCATGGTGCTGCATGCGACGACCTCTCTCGTTTTCTGCCCGGTGGACAACCAACTGATCCAGTCACCTACTCAAAACCTGCCCGTGAAGATGAACTCTCCTCATGACTAGTGGAACGGAGACCACGAACCCTTTCTTGTCCACCCGGACGAGTAGTACATCCACGTGATGATGATGAGCTTGACTCGGCTTGAAGAAATCCTACACCGGAAGGAAGGACGTTGAGGTGGGGGATTTTGACCACTTTTTGTTGATACAAGTCGGTAAGGATGCAAAAGAAAGTTGAGGACTATGACACGATACGACACAGATACGGTGACATGATAAATTTTTAAAAATTAAGGACACAATACGGCAGGACACAGTTATAAAAAAATATTATATATTTATTATATATATATATATATAGTTTTCATGTAACAAATGTCATATATTTACTTATAGATTAATTTGGTGATTTTGTGTATTAGGAAGTAATTAGGAAATATACATGAGTAATTTAAAAAAATTATTTACAAAACATATGAGTATCTGAAGATGTCTATTGTATGTCTGGGTATCCATATGTCTGATACGGGTACGACACTGATACACCAAGCTTTCCGGAGTGTCCGTGCTTCATAGGTTGAGAACCACCGTCAACATCACCTCCTCTAGGAAGTTGAAGTTGTAGGAACAAGTCAACATAAGAGTTTATAGATGGAGCATGCCTGAGTTGAGTACTATGACGCTTGCTGGCTTTGAGTCTTCCATGATGTTGTTGATCAATGTGGTTGATGATGCTGCCTTTGAAATGATTGGTATGAAGAGTCTGGAAGGATAGGATATTAACTTTAGAAAATTCTTGCTCACCCTCTTCAGCTTGTGTAAGGTTTTGGGTGAAAGAGAGAATCTAGCTCTAGTAGACAGTTATCTGGTACCATTATGGTTAGGAAATTCTGTTAGGTAGTGTTTGTTTGGGGGAATTTGGAGTTACATGTAATTTGAGTTACTTTGTTTTTAAAAATTTAGTGTTTGTTTTACAGGATTTTAAAAACCCATGTAATTCAAATTACATCCAATGAGGGATTTGGTTTTACGCACAGATTGGGCATAAGTCGAAATCCCGGGAGTTGAAAATCCTTATGTGTGTATATATATATATGTGTACACACACATATACATATACAGAAATATATATATACACACATATGTATATGCATATATACACATATACATATACATATGCTAATACACACACACTTCTACATATATTCATATTTACATATGCATATATGTATATACACACACATGTATACATATATCTATACATAGTATGTTTACATATGTATATACTCATATACATATAAGTATATGTATGCATATATTGACACACATATATATATATATATATATGTATATATACATGTACATAGAATAGTTAACAAAAGTTATCATGAGATTACAAGATAAGATTTTTTTTTTTTTTTTTTACCAACCTTATCCATGAAAATGGCCGTTTATTTAGGTATTGAGTTGAGAAGTTTTGATGTTTGCCACAAGGATGAGAAAATTGTATTTTTTGAGGTAAATCTAATTTGGGTTAAACCATGTGCTTGAGCTGAGGGTTTATTTGGGAAAGTAAAGAGATGGTTAACGAGGGTAAGGTAAATACTTTCTTTGTTTAGATAACTTTACATAAAAGGGATGATTAAGAAGAGTAAGATAAATTTTAAAATATATGTGGTTTATCAATTTTATTAAAAAAAAAAAAAAAAGCTAAGATAAACACTTCCAAATGGTGCACGAAGGAAAAAAAATTCTAAAAATTGTATAAATTTTTAAAAAAATTTTAATTCCCTCAAATTTTTAATAAATTATAGAATCTTAATTTATAATCAGAGTATTATGAGTATATATATATATATATATATATATATATATATATATAAACAAGATGTATTAAATAACCCATTTTTCTTTTCACAAGTATAATTTGATTTTCCAAATAAAGGCCAATCTTTTCCTTTCTTTTACTTTCTTTTCCCCTCTCCACTTCTGCTTTTGGATACAAACAATATTTAAGAGAAAAAATATTTATTTATTTTAACTATAATCTACACAAATTTATTAATGTATTTTTTTATTTTTTTAATAAAAAATTATTAATTTTGTCTTTGAACTAAAACTAGGACCGAAATAAAAATTTTAAGAAAATAGAAAAGAAAATAAGGGTATCCTCAAACTAACTATTTCAAATCTACTTATTCCAAATTTACTAAGACGAAATCACCAAAAATATTATTAGGAATAATATCCTGAAATTAAGTTTTAAGATGCAATAAGAAGTTGAGCACCATCACCAATATCGCCTCCTCCAGCAAGTTGTTGGTATAAGCCAAGAAAACAAGTTCAAAGATGCAATGGGAGTTGAGGATCACCATCTAGAAGTTGTTGGTACAAATCAGGAAACAAGTTTAACTACTTGTTTAATTGGGGCTTTTGGAAAGGTGAGGAAGAGTTAAGGGGTGAACTGTGTTTGGAGGAGTGTCATAGGAGGAGTGTTGTCCATCTCCATAACCTTCATATCCGACTCTAAATTCAAATTGGGTTTTTTTAGAGGAGTGAAAAAAATTTGTTACGAAAATATATAAGCTTTTGACCAAATTATTCATTTAATTTTTTGTCTTATTTAATTTTCTATTTTAAAATATAAAATTAATTTTAATTCAAATATTTACTTTAAAGTCTTTTAATTTAAAGTTTTACATATTGGTTTAAAATTAATAATAATACAAAATTATGTAAAATCATGTAAAAATACAAAATATAAAAAATGAGCAATCATGGTATTAGTTTTTATTACTACTACTAATAATATAATAATAAATTTTTATTATTGTAAAAAAAATATAAAAATAATAATGTATAAAAATAATAATCATAATTCATTTGGTCAATATATGTCATAATCCTCTTTGAATTAAATAAAAAATATATATGATCCCTCATTATTTCCATGGAACCAAATATAAGATTATTTCAAATTAACCTTCCCCAATTGATATAGTTAACAAAACTAATTATCACGAGAATACCAAGATAAGATTTTTATTTTTTTTTCTTTTTTGAACAATTATCAGGTTTATCTATATTAAACTAATTTTATCAACATTTGTTTCAGATTTATATATTTTGTGATTTCTTGTATTTTATTCTTTTATTTTTTTTTTATTCACGAATGAACCATTGGATATTTAGAATTTAGAAAAATAATTAAAATAAAGTACAATTGCTTATCATTTATAGAACTTTTAGATATTATTTTCCATCCTTTTTATGAAAACTTTATATATATATATATCAACGAAATAAGTTATACTTATGTGTCTCAAATCATATTTATATTTTGAAATTGATATTTTGATTAAAATGAAATTTTCGTTATGTTAGATATGGCTCATACTAGATAACGGACAGATGCTGGAGTGGAGCGGAGTGAGCGAGCGGAAAGGAGAGTAGCTAGTGAACGGAGTGGAGCAACAACATCTGTCTAATTGGGGAGTTTCGCAGAAAGTGGGTTGGGGGTGCGTGGGCAACGCCTTCGCAGTATGGTACATGATAAATTTGTAAATTGTACAGGGGGTTTTTTATAAATATGCATTGTATTTATAACCCTAATTCATCTTTCCCTTTGAATTAATAAAAGAGGTCGCCGCTCATCGCTCCCGAGGACGTAGGCACATTGCCGAACCTTGTTAAATCCTTGTCTTCTTTATTCTTGTGTTTATTAGCCTTATTTTTCTCAATAATTGGTACCAGAGCGTGGTTGAGATGGCTATGCCCGGTGCAAAATTCGAAGTGGTAAAGTTTGATGGAACTGGTAATTTTGGATTGTGGCAAACAAGGGTAAAGGATTTGTTGGCGCAGCAAGGGATTCTAAAAGCTTTGCGGCCGAAGAAACCAGATAATATGGAGGCTGAAGATTGGGAAGAACTGCAGCAGCGAGCGGCAGGAACCATACGGCTATGCCTGGCAGATGAGATCATGTATCACGTAATGAATCTGAAATCTCCAGGTGAAGTATGGACGAAGTTGGAAACACAGTTTATGTCCAAATCCTTAACGAATAAACTGTATCTAAAGCAAAGGCTGTATGGGCTGAAGATGCAGGAAGGTTCTGATTTGGCGCAGCACTTGAATGTCTTTAATCAAATAATCACAGATTTAGCTCGACTTGATGTGAGTATTGAAGCCGAAGACAGAGCAATGATTTTGTTGTGTTCATTACCTCCTTCTTATGAACACCTGGTGACTACTCTTACATATGGGAAAGAAACAATCAAAGTTGAAGAGATTACTGCAGCCTTGTTGGCTCATAGTCAGCGGAAGCAAAGTGCAGTGGAAAGCTCTCATGGTGACAGTTTATATGTTAACGCTAATCAAGATCGTGGAAGGAAGTTAGAGAAGGAGGGCTCTGGAAAACGAAATTTCAGATCAAAGTCTAAGGGCAGAAAGACGATTCATTGCTTTAAGTGCAAGGAGCCAGGACATATGAAGAGAGTCTGTCCAAAGTTGAAAAAGCAGATTGATGAAAAACGTGATGAATCATCCAAGTCTGCGAATGTGGTGCAGAGTGACAATTCAGATTGCAGTGATGGTGATATGCTTTCAGTTTCAACAAATCAGTTCATGGATGCATGAATTCTGGATTCTGGATGCTCTTATCATATAACGCCTAACAGGGAGTGGTTCTCATCATACAGGTCAGCTTATTCTGGTTCTGTTTATTTAGGTGATGATAGATGCTGCAATATTGTTGGTATTGGTGAAGTCAGAATTAAGATGTATGATGGTACTGTTAGAACACTTTGTGATGTTAGGCATATACCAGATTTGAAAAAGAATCTAATTTCCTTGGGCATTTTGCATAAGAATGGTTTCATTCCTAAGGCAGATGAGGATAGGGAAACTATTCGAATTGTTAAGGGTGCTTTGACTGTGATGAAAGGAAAGCTAACTGCAGGGAATATCTACAAACTGTTAGGGAATACAGTTGTAGGTGGAGTTCATTCGGTTGAGTCATATGATGATAATACTAAATTATGGCACATGCGTCTTGGTTATCTTAGTGAACGTGGGATGACTGAATTACATAAAAGAAATCTGTTGCATGGTGTTAAAAGCTGCAAGCTTGAATTTTGTAAGTTTTGTGTTCTTGGAAAGTAGTCTAGAGTTAGTTTTTCGACTGGAAAGCACAAAACTGACGGGATTCTATATTATGTTCATTCTGATGTGTGGGGGCCTACGAGGGAATTGTCATTGGGTGGATCTCAATATTATGTTACTTTTATTGACGATTTTTCTAGAAAAGTTTGGGTGTATTTTTTGAAACAGAAATCTGAAGTTTTTGCCAAATTCAAGCTATGGAAAACTGAGGTGGAGAACCAAACTGGTAGAAAGATCAAGTATTTGAGATCTGATAATGGCACAGAGTACACAGATTCACAATTTCAAAAATTTTGTGAGGAGCATGGGATTCAGAGGCATTTTTCAGTGCGCAAGACACCACAGCAGAATGGTGTTGCAGAAAGGATGAACAAGTCTTTGACTGAAAGGGCAAGATGCTTGAGACTGAATGCAGAGCTTCCTAAAAGTTTTTGGGCAGACGCTGTTAGTATGGCGTGCTATCTCATCAATAGATCACCACGGGCATCATTGGGTGGAAAGGTTGCAGAAGAGGTATGGACAGGTAATGCAATTGTTTTTGATCATTTACGAATTTTTGGTTGTCCAGCTTATGTGCATGTACCTGGTGATGAAAGATCAAAGCTTGATCCAAAATCTAAGAAGTGCATCTTTCTGGGTTGCTAGAAAGGTGTTAAAGGATACAAGTTTTGGGATCCGATTGCAAAGAAAATGGTGATCAGTAGAGATGCAGTTTTTGATGAGCAGTTTATGTTGCAGCAGCATCAAGACAAAGTGCCAGAAAACAGTTCCAGTTTAGATACATTACAGATGGATTTAGAATCTCATCCATTAGCAGTTGAAAGTTTAAATCCAACATCTAGTGGTTCTAATACAGATGATCTGCAAAATTATAATCTAGCTAGAGATAGACAGAGACGCACCAATGTAAAGCCTCCAAGCAGATTTGGTTATGAAGACATGGTCTCTTTTGCACTTCTCATTACTAGTGATGATCCAGCTACCTTCCAAGAAGCTATAACTAGCCAGGAGAAAAAGGAATAGATGAGTGCAATGGTTGAGGAGATGGAGTCTTTGCAGAAAAATCATACATGGGAGCTAGTTCAGCTTCCTGAGGGAAAGAAGGCTATTGGGTGCAAGTGGGTGTACAAAAAGAAACCAGCAGTATCAGAAAAAGAAGGGGAAAAGTTCAAGGCTCGATTGGTAGCAAAGGGATTTTCACAGCAGAAGGGGATAGATTATGATGAAATTTTTTCTCCTGTGGTTAGGCATACTTCAATCAGGGTTGTACTTGCATTAGTGGCTTGTTGGGATTTGCATTTAGAGCAGATGGATGTAAAAATTGCTTTTTTGCATGGTGATCTAGAGGAGCAGATTTACATGGTGCAACCAGACGGGTTCACTCAACCTGGACATGAGCATCTGGTTTGCAGGTTAAAGAAATCGTTATATGGGTTGAAACAGTCTCCAAGACAATGGTACAAGCGGTTCGACTCCTACATGATTCAGATTGGCTACAGGCGATGTGAGTATGATTGTTGTGTTTATGTTAAGAGCCTTGATGATAGTTCTTTTATTTTTCTGTTACTGTATGTTGATGATATGCTGATTGCTGCAAAGAACATGCATGATGTCCTTGGTTTGAAAGCTTTGTTGAGCCAGGAATTTGACTTGAAAGACTTAGGTGCTGCAAAGAAAATTCTTGGAATGGAGATTCACAGAGATAGAGGCTCAAGAAAATTGTGACTATCTCAACAAGGCTATGTTGAGAAAGTGTTAGACAGGTTTGAGATGAGCAAAGCAAAGGCAGTGAGCACTCCATTGGCAAATCATTTTAAGCTTTCTTTAGAACAGTGTCCATAAAACAGATAAGGAAATTGAAGACATGGCAAAGGTTCCATATGCCAGTGCAGTTGGTTGTTTGATGTATGCTATGGTATGTACTCGTCCTGACTTGGCCCATGCTGTTAGTCAAGTTTGCAAGTACATGTCTAAACCAGGCAGGCAACATTGGGAAGCAGTCAAGTGGATTTTCAGATATCTGAAGGGTACTGTAGGGTATGGAATTGTTTTTGGCAGTCAGTAGAATGATCCTGTGATTGTAGGATATGTGGATTCAGACTATGATGGTGATTTGGATGACAGAAGGTCTACAACTGGGTATGTGTTTACTCTTGGTGAAGGGCCTATATGTTGGAAATCAACAGTTCAGTCTATTGTGGCATTATCTACAACTGAAGCTGAGTACATGGCAGTAGCTGAAGCTGCTAAAGAAGCCTTATGGCTTACTGGGCTAGTAAAGGAACTGGGTGTTGAGCAAGGTGGAGTTCAGTTGCATTGTGATAGTCAAAGTGCTATTTATTTGGCTAAGAACCATGTGTATCATGCTAGAACTAAGCATATTGATGTGAGGTTCCACAAGATTAGAGAGTTGATTGCATCTGGTGAGATACTATTGCAGAAGGTTCATACTAGTGAAAATGCAGCTGATATTTTGACCAAGCCGGTTACTATCAACAAGTTCATGCATTGTTTAATCTCCTAAGAGGCTTGATATTCGCATTTTGGTGTGTGTGAAACTCCATGGTTTAATCTCCTAAGAGGCTTGATATTCGCCAAGATGGAGATTTGTTAGGTATGGCTCATACTAGGGGCTTGTTTGGATCAGCTTATAGCTCATCCAAAAGCACTTATTTCATAAGTTAAGTGCTTATGATGTTAAAGTTGGTGTTTGGATGGGCTTATTAGGATAAGCTCAAGCTGTAAAATAAGCTGAAAAACTGCAAAGGATCAGCTTATGAAAATAAGCTGTTTTTTATAAGCTGAGTGGTTAAGTACAATTACTAAAATACCCTCACTCAATCCAAAAAATTACTTGCTTTTATATATCTCCCCAAATCCTCTCATCCAAATCTCAAATCATTTATAATAATAATAATAATAATAATTATTATTATTATTATAATTATTAATTATAATTATTACTATTTATAATAATAATAATTATAATAATAATTATTATTATTAATTATTATATTATTATTAATTATAATTATTATAATTATTATTATTACTATTTATAATAATAATAATAATAATAATAATAATAATTAATAATAATAATTATTATTATTATTAATATTATTAATTATAATTATTATAATAATAATTATTATTATTACTATTTATAATAATTATAATAATAATAATTATTAGGGCTTTTAAATAAAGTAGCCCTATTTTATTTTTTATTTAACCAAATGGCCCTAAAGCCATTTTAATTGTCAAAATGACCCTAGAACCTTGTGATGTGCTGACTGGGCGCTAAGTCAGCGTTGATTGGACTGCTGATGTGGTATTTTTAAATAAAAAAATTATGATTTTTTGTATTTTAACCCCTGAATTATTTTATAATCAATAAGTTGATATATTCTTGGGGTTTTTTAACCAATTTTTTTTAAAAAAAATTATTAGTGTTTTAAAATTTATTAAACTTTTAAATAGCTTTTTAAGAAATATATAAGTGTGTTTTTTTAATTTAAATCCCTTATTTTTTTATAATTAACAAATTATTTTTTTCCTTTGATTATTTAACTCAAATTTTTTTTTTAATTATATATTTTTTTAATTTATTAAAAAATTAATTTTAAAGAATATATTATTATGAAAACACAAAGGGCTTATAATTTATTTTTTTAATTAAATCATGAAATCAATAATAACCTGTAAAATTATTTGAAGTTAAAAAACATAATTGCATTTAAATATAAATAAAGTTACTTCTAGTATGATCAGGGATTCTATCTATATGCGCAGGTACAGGCTGTCAAAATTGTGAACTCGGTACCGGATGAAAACATGGAGCATAAATTTGTCTGTATGACATTACAGTCAACTAATGGAGCATAAGTTATTAATACTTATTATTGATTTCATGATTTAATTAAAGAATAAATTATAAACCCTATGTATTTTCATATTCAAATATATTCTTTAAAATTAATTTTTTAATAAATTTAAAAAATTACATAATTTTTTAAACAAAAATTAGGTTAAATAATCAAAGAAAAAAGATAATTTGTTAATTATAAAACAAATAAGGGATTTAAATTAAAAAAACACACTTATATATTTCTTAAAAAGTTATTTAAAAGTTTAATAAATTTTAAAACACTAATAATTTTTTTTAAAAAAAATTGGTTTAAAAAACCCAAGAATATATCAACTTATTGATTATAAAACAATTCAGGGGTTAAAATACAAAAAATCATAATTTTTTATTTAAAAATACCACATCAGCAGTCCAATCAACGCTGACTTAGCGCCCAGTCAGCACATCACAAGGTTCTAGGGCTATTTTGACAATTAAAATGGCTTTAGGGCCATTTGGTTAAATAAAAAATAAAATAGTGCTACTTTATTAAAAAGCCCTAATTATTATTATTACTATTTATAATAATTATAATAATAATAATTATTATTATTATAAATAGTAATAATAATAATAATTAATAATAATAATAATAATTATTATAATTATTATAATTATTAATTATTATTATTATAAATAGAATAATAATAATTATTATTAATTATTATTATTATTATAATAATAATTATAATAATAATTACTATTAATAATTCATAATAATAATAATAATAATAATAATAATAATAATAATAATAATAATAATTATTATTATTATTATTATTATTATTATTATTATTATTATTATTATAACAATAGTAGCAAATATTATTTATTTCTTAAGTAAGACATATGAGAAATATGTAAATTATGAAGTTATGGTCATAATTCATTAAATGGGCATTTTAGTAATTTCTCACTATAAAAGCACTTTCCAAATAAGCATCCCAAACATTTTCACAACTGCAAAAGTACTTCTGAATCTAATACATCCAAACAAAAAAATATGCATAAGCACTTAACTTACTCTAAAAGTACTTTTTCCAAAAGTGCTTCTACAAAAGCCAAAAAAAGCACTTTTTTTATAAACTGATTCAAACAAGCCCTAGATAACGGACAGATGCTGGAGTGGAGCGGAGTGAGCGAGCGGAGAGGAGAGGAGAGTAGCTAGTGAACGGAGTGGAGCAACAGCATCTGTCTAATTGGGGAGTTTCGCAGAAAGTGGGTTGGGGGTGCGGGGGCAACGCCTTCGTAGTATGGTACATGATAAATTTGTAAATTGTACAGGGGGTTTTTTTTATAAATATGCATTGTATTTATAACCCTAATTCATCTTTCTCTTTGAATTAATAAAAGAGGTCGCCGCTCATCGCTCCCGAGGACGTAGGCACATTGCCGAACCTCGTTAAATCCTTGTCTTCTTTATTCTTGTGTTTATTAGCCTTATTTTTCTCAACACGTTATATTCAAATTCATGTTCTAGTGCATACCAAAACTTAATATGAATTTGAACTAATAAATGTAGATTACAAAAGTTTGAAAAAACAAAGAAAACAAATAGAAAATATAGATTTCAAAATAAGAAGGTTTTTGGAATCCTTTATTTTATTTTATTTTTGGTTATTGACTCTTTGTTTATATTTTTGAAAAGGACTATTCGTTTGTGTATGATAAATCACAAATCGATATTTTTATTATTTATGTTTTTAAATTTACATGGGTTATGGCCATCTATTAAAAAAAATAATTTTATTAATCACATAAAATATTATATACATGCATTTTCCAAATTTCTTCTGGCTCTCTCTTTCTAAAAAAAAGCATTTGAATATAATAGATCTTATTCACCACTCTTGGAATTTTTATTTTTAAGAAAAATAAATAAATCACAATTTATTAAATGAAAAAACCAAGAGCAATAAATAGGAAAAAACATACAACAACAAAAGAATAAAATTGCATAGAAGTGATTCATCCATTTCTGATTTTTTTCCTTTCTTATTTTATTTTTTTCTGTGTTTTTTTCCTTCTTTTAACTATTTGTGTATTAGTTCTTTTCCAGTTAGTAGAGTTCCTTTGTAGGTGTTTTGAACGCTTTTATTTATTTCAATAAATAGCTACTGAATAGATTAAAAAAAAAAAAAAAAAAAAAAAAAAAAACAAATAATCAAACTAAAGGGTCAAACAAACTACGCCCCCGCTTTATTGTCACCAACTAAACTGATAATTAAACAAATGCATGCATGCATGCACTACTAGCTAGTCTATCTAAATCACTTCAAAACTCTTATCATAAATTTTATCTACGCTTCTGCCGGCGATGCTTCGCCGGCCTCCCTCGTTTTCCGGTCGTTAGACGACCAACTGATCCAGTCACCTCGCCGGAAGCTGCCCGTGTGCGCTTATTATATCTAGAACGTCCACGTGATGATGGTGATGGTGGTGGTGGTGATGAGCTTGGTTCTGGCGGAGGATTGTGAAGAGGACGTTGTCGGCAAATAATATTGTCACTGAAAAATTTTAAAGTAATATAAGGACGATGATAATTATAGCATCAGCATCGTCATGATAAAAATGTATAATTTTAACAGGCTGGAGTTGAGAATGAGGACTGTTGCTACGACTACGAGGATAATGTTGATGATGATCAATGTGGTTGATGTTGCTGGTTTCGAAATGATTGGTATGAAGAGTTTTGAAAAAGGGTTCAGATATTAAGTTTAGAAACTTCTTGCTCACCCTCTGCAGCCTGCGTAAGGATTTTGGTGGAAGCCATGAGAGAATCTCTCGTAGACCGTCATCTTGTACTTTCATGGTTTGGTTGGGAAATTTTTAATTCTCTTAATTTAGGTGAGGAATTGAAGATCATATTATATTTTAAATTTATATTAATTTATATAGTTAACAAAAGTTATCTTGAGAGCACAAGATAAGATTTTTTTTTATTATTATTTTTTTATTTTGAAGTAACAACCTTATTGGTCATGAGAATCTAAAATAATAATAGATTTTTTTTTTAAAGTAGAGTGACAAGCACTAAACCTCGTACACATGCAGGTGAGGGAAATTGTGTTCCGTTAAAATTGGAGAATAATGTCGAAGAAATTGAATTCGCACCTCTTCCTGTGATATTGCTTGGCTACATTTTCTTTGGTTGTTGCTTGTCGTATGAGAACAAATTATATTTTAAAATTTGTATATTTGGTAATTAGTTGCTTTTTATTTTATTTATTAAAGAATCAACCATTTAAATATTTAGAGTAATTATGAAAATAAGTAAAATTGCTTATCATTTATATTTTGAAATTGATATTTTGATTAAATTGAAATTTTGGTCATATTCAAATTCATGTTATAGTACGGAAACTTAATATGAATTTGAATTAATAAATATAAATTACAAAATTTTGCAAAACAAAGGAAACAAAAACGTAAAATATAAATTTTAAAATAAGATGGCTTTTGGCGTCCTTCATTTTATTTTATTTTTTTGGTCCTTGACGTATTCGGTTATGATGAACGCGAGCCATTGAAACAGGGCGCCCTTTATTAATGTTAGCCTTAAAAGGTTTCATTAGGGGTGAGCAAAAAAAATCCGGATCCAATGATCCGATCCGATATCTGGTTTTTTTATCCGAATTTTTTGGGTACCCGATCCGAAAAAGAGGGTCGGGTACCCGGTCCGGTCCGAATTTTTAAGGTGAAAACGGATCGGATCCGGGTCGGGAGAAATTAAAAACTAGGTATCCGAATCTGATCCAGTTTTTAGTATATTCTTATTATATATATATGGGATTTGGATTTTCTTCTTTTTTACTCTTTACACCATATAAAATTTAAATTTATTATATATATATATATATATATTAATAAATTTAAAATTTTACAAGGGCTTAGGTAGAAATAATCAAAATCCCTCGTTTAAAAACTTAAAGAATTATATACTTAATTGCTTATATAGTTATATTTATATATGTATATATTAATAAATTTAAACTCTTCTAGGGTTAAAAGTAAAAAGAAAAAAAAAAAATTAAATCCTAGTCTCCTAGTTCTCAACATCTATCACCCCACCTCTTCTCTTTGGCCTCCAACCCTCTCGCTTTAGAAGATATTTGATTTTTTTTTTTTTAATGTCTAAAATTGATAAAGCTCTTTATTATTTTTTTATGATTTTTTTTAGGGTGAATAATGTAAGGTTTTAATCCTCTTTGTAATTTATAAGTTTTTCATATTTGTTTGTTTTTATGAAAGTTGTTGTTGTTGTATAAAACAAATCCACGGAATAAATGAAACTTAAATTCTGATCCGGATATCCGATATTCGATCCGGTTTAAACCAGGTACTCAGTTTTCAATACCCAGTTTAAACCGGGTCGGATACGGGTCGAGTTTTTGCCGATCCGAAAAACCGGGTCAGGTTTCATGCACCAAAAATAATAAATCAGGATTCAATATTTTTATTGCTTATCTTTTTAAATTAATGTGGGTTTGTCTAGAGGGGGGCACAGGCCGAGTTTTGGCTCGGCCCGGCCCAGAATCGGCCCGCCGGTTCAATGACCCGGCGGGCTGGTTCATTGACCCATAACCGACCCATACTGTAGACGGGCCGGTTACGGTTGGGGAAACCCCCATCCGTGATCTGGCGGGTTGCCGTCGAGTTTGAAATTTTTTTTAATTTTTTTAACACCTATGCACAATAGAAAGGTTGGAAAAAATGGTTAGGAAGTGAAACTTTTTATAAGTTGACCACGAATCCCATTAATAACTTTTGAGTTTTTAATTTTAATATGATAAATAACAAAATAAAGGAAAAAATGGTGGGGCCTGGACCTGGCGTGTTTGAAGACTTGCCAGGTTCTGGTTGCTTTCGGGCGACCCGTGACCTGTCGGGTCGAGCCCTGTTAACTGGCCCTTGCCCCTTCTAGGTTTGTCACCAGCTAGAAAAATATAATTTTATTAATCACGTAAAATAATAAATACATGAACTTGCCCAATTTCTTCTAACTTTTATTATTATTATTATTATTATTATTATTATTATGACTAGGTGACAAAACTACTATTTCTCTTACAAAAGACCCACACCGGGCCATTGAATAGTATAGTAATATATAGTACTAGACAAAATTGTATAGTACATGAATAGTATATGAACAATAATGCCAGTGCCAGGGGAAGGACTTGAACCCTTGTCTTTATATTGTACTTTTGTGTCATACTATTAAGCTATCCAATGGTGAGTAAATATTACTGTATATCACCTAATTATACCAAATTCTCGTTTTGGTTACGAAATTTTAATTTGTATCAAAATGGTCATCTCATTTCAATTTAGTTTCAAAAAAATATTACCCAAAGGAATCCGGTGAGATTATGCAAATGTGGAACGCGGCAATCCAACGTGGTCACCGGATTTCTACATTACCTGTCCCAATGGCCTTGCCACGTGCATCAAAATGCCACTATGATCCATGTCATGCCATTATGGCTGGTGATGTGATGGCATTTAATCCACGTGGCAAGGCCATTGGGACGTGTGATGTGGAAATCCGTCGATCACATTGGATTGCCGACGTCCACATCAGCATAATTTCACCGGATTCCTTTGGGTAACATCTTTTTGAAACAAAATTGAAATGAGGTGATCATTTTGATACAAATCAAAATTTGGTATACAAAGTGAGAATTGAGTATAATTAGATGATCTATAGTAATATTTACCCATCCAATGGTTGACAATTTCTTTTAACTCTTTTGCCGTAAAATGCATTTGAATATGTCTCATATAACTGATTAACCTTTTTTTTTCTTTTATTATTATTATTATTTATATTTGAGGTTTTGAGCCTGTATCTTAAAATATTAAATATTTATTGTGTCTCAAGTTATCGAATTTCTATATTTGAGTCATGAATTTGATCTTTTTGGACTTTGACTTTACATATAAAATCTTTAAATCTTTTTGACTCACGGAATTTTTAGATTTTCTTATTTCATTATATTTTGGAATATGAAACTTACATTTATTATTTATTTGAAAATTTTAAATCTCCACTCTTTCATTCTTTCAAGTTTTAATTTAATATTTACACCATTAGTTTATGAGGATCTTACTTCATCAAAGAGCCAATTAGCTAGTAGAGCCCGTAAACACTATTAACATTAGCTCTTTGGTGGTCTTCAGTACTTCAATTACTCAGGCGTGTGCTCCATGAAACTTGATGTAAATTGTAATAATTTACGCCCATAGGGCATTAATAAGTGTGAATAATAGCAAAAGCAATAATTTTAGCCAAATGATGTCATTTCCTCAATATTGAAGTGTATTCGTCATTTTCCTTACAAGCAGGGCTGAGCTATTGAGAATGTCCAAATATTCTATGAATATTCTTGAAATATTCCGTGTATTTAATTAGATGTGTTTTTGGTTAGGAGATATTTGATGAGATATATTTCTGGTTGGGTGTAGGAAGGAGTGATTTGGTAGTTAGATAGCCATAGATATAGCCTTGATGTGTGTGTGTATACTGTAACAGGGTATTCTTTGAGTATATAATATTCAGTTGTCATAAAAAATAATTTAATTGATTGCAGTTAACATCTACAAGCTTTCATACCATTGAAATTATTTAAGATAAAATTATAATTAAATTTAATAGTTTTTTTTTTCAAAATCAACAATCAAGCAACCATTTAGAAATTAATTTTTCATTTTATTCCAAAGTCTAGTCTTGATAATCTTTATGGCTAAGAATACTCATTTGATACTTGTTGTAGAAACAAGGAGAGTGAAAACATGTCTAATTAGCTAACGACCAATTGGTCTATTGGCATCGGGTCCCTTGCGTAGGGTCTTCGCCTCGGGTGACAAGCTGGACGTTCTCCCCGGTTCGAAACCTAGCACGCGCAAGGTGAGGGCACGGTTCGGGTGATGAGCGCGGCTCCCCCACGTGTCCGCCCCTGAGGTCCGGCGCTTGTTGCTTTTCTCAAAAAAAAAAAAAAAAAAAAAAAAAAAACATGTCTAATCAGTTGATCAGTCAAAGGATAAGCATTTGATTTTATAGTCCTTGCTAAGCCTTGACATATTTTAAAAATACTCCATCCATCCCATTATAAGTGTTCATTTTAACTGTTTCACGAGAAGTAAGAAAATATAGTTCAAATTAACCATTACATAAACACTTAAGCTTGCTATTCTCATTTTGTATATTTCTCTCTCCATTCACTAAGGTTGTGCATGAAAGGGGATAGTGGTGAACAATAGTATATTCTAATAAATTGGTAAGGCTAAATTTGAAATTTAACACTTTTAAATTAATCAGGTGAACTAGATTATTTGAGACATGGAAAGCTTCTAGAAGTGGATACTTATCATGAGCTGAAGGGAGTAATAGATATGTAAATGTTTAATTATGTATTTTTTTCATAACATCAACTTCAAAGTATTGTAAATTTTAATAGAATTACTTCTTGCTCACTAAATTATTGAGGATAAAACTTCTTTGTAAGCTTACAAATGATATTAATATTAAATGAGTCATATTTATCTTTAAATCAAGAGTTAAATTAAGCGAAAGTAACTCCAGAGTTTGTTCATTAAACCTAATATTTAGTTGATGTAATTGATAATCAAATTGTAGCATAAAGCAACTTCACTTGAAAATACACTTTTATCGAAAAATCACATGGTTTATTTCATGCAACAAAATTAAGTGTCCATATCCATAATGTTAATATCATGCTCAACACAAAAAGATTTTACATCAATTAAAAAGGTTGCTTGTTTATTTTTTTCTTAGATTTTGGATTATTTTTTTTTAAGAAGATTAGACGAAGCATAAGGCATTCAAAATATCTTGAGAGTCACGTTGTCACACCTGCCTTTGCTGCAATGACATAGCAACATCCGACTAATAAGGCAATCTATACTTAATTATTAATTGATAACTGAACAAAAAAAAACAAGAACTCACTAAATATAAAAAACTAATAATGAATACACACACACACACACAAACATATACAATAAATGGCTACACTTACAAGTACAACTACTACAAGATGAAACTAAAAAAGAAAATTAAATGAAAGGAGCTTACAACTCAAGGCCATCTACTCTTAACTCTTCTTATACACTCATTGGTTGACATTGGGTCTCCTATTTCTACAATTAGAGCCAACTTCAATTGGTTAGTAATAGGTATTTTTTTTTTTTTTTTTTTTTTTTTTTTTTTTTTTTTTTTTTTTTTTGAGGTAGGGCGACAGGCAACAACCCCTGAGGGGGTATGCGGGCAAGAGAATTGCCCCGCGTTCTCACCCTTTTAAAACTGGGAAGCGCAGTCAAAGAGAATCAAACTCATATCTCTCCCAAACGAAGAGACTCGGGGTATCGTTAGGCCACATGCCCTTTGGTTGATAACAGTTATTTATTATAAAATAACACATAATATTAAAAAGTATAATATATATAACTTGAAACATAAATATATATAATATGTTTATTCACCGAAATAGTTCATATGTTTTTTTTCTTTAAGGATTAGGTTCTAAAACCAAGGTTAGAACCAAAATCATTGAGACTCTCTCATTGACCTCTTGTCTAATCAGTTCAACAAATCGATCCTGACGGGTCTCAGGGAACTCAAATCTCTCATTGGCACACTTAACCTCTCCCATAATCACTTCTCTGGTGGGATCTCAGCCTTTCTCAACCGTCTTCTGCCCAAAGTCAGCCTTCACCTTCAATTCAATAATCTTTCCCGTGAGATCCGGTAGACTGAATCTCTTACCAACAGAAGTCTAATGGCTTTCTTCAACAACACACTCCTCTATAGACCCACTTCAAAACCCTTGCCAAAACAACATGTTCCCAGTGCCACCTAGGCTGTAAATCTCATTTCTAACAATGGGCACCCGTTCGGGAAAACATACATTATCTTAATCTCCTTTGCTAATGCAGTTAGAGTAGCTTTTATTAGGTTGCTTGCTATCCACATGTATAGGAGGATGAAAGACCACGCTAACGTGGAGGAGAAAAAAGCAAAAGGAGAAGAGATGACTCAGGCCTTGCTTGGATAGGGTGTAGCAAGGGTTTATAAAGTAAGAAAAGGAAGAGAAGGGATCAATCTATACCTTGTTTAGGGCAAAAGTAAAGTAAAGAAAGGTTTCGAAGATAATAGAAAGTAAGGTTATATATCATTATTACTAAAATAACTTTTGAGTTCTCAAATGTTATATTATGATAGATAATGGATCAATAAACAAATTCTAAATCAACAATCTCAATTAAGTATTACTAGAAAATTAATTAACATACAAAAAGTTTACATAATGTTATCACATCTTTTATACAATTCCATATATATTTATAAATTCCAATAGAATGATTTTTAGTCCGATAAAATTATAACAAGAGATTCCGGTGGATCTCCGGCGATGAGAGAAAGCTCAATGCTAAGGGATTTTTTTTTTTTTTTTTTATATGCATTCACTCCCAAAATATGAGGATATTATTAGTTATTACAAAGTTATTATAATGATATTTTTGTTCATAAAATTATGAGCCCTTTTCATCCCTCCAATTTTGAGAATTGAGAAATGGGGTGTTTTCAACCCCCCTAAAACCTTACCCCCTTCCTTAACCCTTTTCCCCAAGCATATTGGCGCAAAAGAAACGGCGAAGTTAACGCCATCTAGGCCGCAGACTAGAACGACCCTACTTGACCAAATATGAGAACTTAATTGTACCTAAAAATATTACAAGGACTAAAATGGCATAAAATACACAATTACAGGGATCTGTACAATAATTAAACAAAAAACTAAACATAACAAATACTCGGAGATGATATCACTTCTGTCACTTCCCCATTTTTGACCACTTCCCCCACTTTCCCCAAAATGAACACCTCATATATTCCATGTATTCAAATATATGAAAGTTACTAAAACATAAACATTAGATACAAAAGTTATGCATGAGTAAGCTGGCAGAGAATTAAGTACAAAACTGATGTTTTCAGTGCATGAGATATCACTGTATGATGATGCTTAATGGTGACAATAAGAATCAATCTGCCAGTGAGCAACACAAGTTCATTATAGAAAAAGGAAAGGCTAAAAACAAAGGTATGACACAGACATACTAGTATGTTTGCTCCTGAAATGCACAAGGACAAATAACATACATTATACTTGCCAAACACACTATAAGTGATAATTATTATGCTACCAGGTTGATGCTGAGATTGTCCAACAACCAAGTAATTAGGACATTTCAAATTTATAACATGGAAAAACATTCAAAATTGTTTTCCTGCAGAAATTTCCAACAAGCTTCAGCTGTAATTATCATACTGGAGACATAACAGGTAAGCACAATCAAGAAGACATTCGGCTAGCTTTCCTTCACCCACGGGTCCTGTTATTTGAAGGCCATCAATTAGCATCCTGCATGGAAACCATTGTTTGGCTGGATTCGATGAACTTCCATATCATTGAGCAACTTAATTGCCTTTGTAACTGCATCTCTTCCAGCAATTGCCGTATATCTGCTCATCCGCTTACACTTTTTAGTCATCTCATCCCACAACAGAAAAGCTCTCACTAAGTTTTTTTTCTTTGCAATGTGTGTGAATCATGACCTAATAAGCTATGCAATTTCATCAGGTAATACTCCCCTATTACCTTAGCTAACATCTCTTCAAACAAAGCAACTGCCTCCGCCAAATACCCTTTTTAACTGTGCCCATCAATGAGAGAAGTATAAATGACTGTGTCAGGTGAAAAGGCCTCTTATCCTGCATCTCGGAGAAAAGACAACATACCTCCTCCATATTTCTTGCCTTGCTGTGTCCGTCAATCAAGGTTGTGTAATTAACATTATTAGGACTAATCTGCTAGTCATTCATCACTCGCAGTGATTGATTTGCTTCCTGCAGCTACCTCAGTTTGCAGAAACTATCTATCAATGTGTTGACTGATAGCACCGTCGCAATGCCTTCAAGCACCATTTCATTTAATACATCCAAGGCTCTATTCAACTCACCTACACTGCAACATCCGCCAAGAAGAGCATTCTGAAAGTACATGTCTGTCTTGTCCATATTGCCAACTTTGCTATGCCCACAAATAAGTGCTCCATATGTAAAAGAGTTCCGCAACAGCCCAATCTCATGCATTTGTGCCAAGTAGTCCCTTGCGTCGTCCATTTTCCCACTCTTGCAAAGCCCAGTGGTGTCAAGTGAGTTATGACAGAATATGGCATCGTTTGGGTAAGCTTTTAAAAAAAGTGCTTATTTGTTAAGTTGTAGAAGTACTTTTTAAATAAGTGCTTTTTGGGAGTAAGTTAAGTGCTTTTGAATATTTTATGTTTGGGTAAGTTAATACAGAAGCACTTTTATATGTATAAAACAACTTTTCTTAAGAGCTTTTTTGAGAAGCACCTCTTCAGCAGCTTCTCAAAAAAGCTGAAATTCAGCTTTTTTTTACAGCTTCAGCTTTTGCCCAAAAGCCAATACAAACATAAATTTTATAACCCAGAAGTGCTTAACTTATAAAAAAACACTTCTGAGCTTTAAAAAAGCCAATCCAAACACCCCGACCACCTCTTGTTCACTCATTTTATCTGAAGTCACAAGCATCAGTGATGCTACCTTCCCCACAGTGGCCTATAATTAAAGTAGCATAAATCATAGCTGTTGGCAATAGATATTTAATTATTACATGAATCAACATTAATAAAAATAATTAAAAAGCAAGTTGAAAGGTCTGAGCTTGGGATTACGCTTGCTAAGCACTGCCTTACTTTTCTGAGGTTTGTCAGTGGTTGTTAGGGTGTGTTATCTCGAGGTTGGCAAAAGATCTTTGCATAGCACATTTTGGCAATGATCAGCTCAAATGTCGGCAAGTAAAAGATGAAAACACTGGTGAGAGACAATGGAGAGGATGAGGAAAGCAATGAAGTTGTGTTAAGGTTATTCAGAAGGAAGTATGGTTGTTGATGATAAGCCTCGGATATATTTGGGTGAGGAGTTCCTCCAACGGTCACTAATAGTTGTTGGGTAAGCATCCGATGGTTACAAAACATGTAGGAGTGACTTAGATGTGAGTGTACATGGGTCTTAGATCAAATAATTCCAAATTACAATCACAACTTAAGTCACAGTCACAGTCATAGAATATATAGACGGAATGATTACCAATAATGAATCTGAGGGAAGTTTGAGTTCAAGTTGAATAACACAAAATTGAAGCAAGAATATAGCAGATGCAAAGCAACACAGAGAACAAAAGGAAACTTGGACTTTCATAAAATTAAGACTGCGGTGTCTTCACAAGCCTTGAACCTTACCCTTTCAATAAGGTTTCCAATTGATAAGAATAAAGTTTCGAACTGATAGGATAGGAATAGTAGCCTTTCAATTGTTAGAGTTGGGACCTATATACACTCAAACCTAAGTCACTTCTCCATGTTTTGTAATTGTTGGATGCTCAACCCAATGGCTATATTAGTGACTGTTCAATGAGCTCCTCACCATATATATATATACCTCTATGGTTTATCTCAGTAGCAATAGTTCCCTCTAGAAAAGCCCTAACTCACCTGCATTGATTTCTTTCGTCTCCTCCATTGCTTCTCACCACTGTTTCTATCCTTTATTTGGGTGACATTTGAGCCAATCCTTGCCAAGACATGCTACGCAAGGATCCTGCACCACCCTCGAGTTAGCATACTCTAATGACTGGTGTAACACCAGCAAACCTCGCATGAAGGGACAAAATCGGTTTTAGGGCAGTGCTTAGCACACCAAATCCCAGACTTGGATCTTCCAATTCACTCTTAATTGTTTTCATTAATGTTGATGCATGCTATAATCAAATATCTATCGCTAACAAGAGCATCTGGCTGCCAACTCTTCACAATCATCTCCTCCAAAAATTCAATTGCTTGCCTTGTCTCATGGCACCAACAGAACCCATTGATTCTGACTCTATAACCATCCAAATTCAGTGGCATCCTGATTCCTCATTTCATCAAGCATATGAAACAACCCCTTAAATTCACATTCTACTCTCCTAAATGAGCTTCAATAACCGGATTGTAAGTCATTGTGTACAGCTTCTAACCCGTACTGTGCATCTCCTTCAAGAGCTCTTGTGCTTTATTCATTTTGCAGATCTTATAGACTCCCCGGACAAGACCGTTATAGAAAAAAAATGTCCAGATGGATGCCAGAAGCAACCATCCCATCTCTAATCTTGAATGCTTCATCAACATTACCCTCTCTCATAAATCCATCAATCAAAGTTGAATAAGCAATAACACCAAACTTCAGGCCTAATCCAGGCATCTCATTGAGAAGCAATTTTGCTACTTTTGATCTCCTAGCATTGCATAAGCCATTGATGAGTTCCCCAAAGTTGAAGCCACCAGCTACCAGGCCCTTCTTCTCCATTTCTCTCTTCAATTCAAAAGCATCATCAATAGCACCACTGCAAAATAACTCGAAAAACAATGTATTATATGTCACAGCATTAGGAACACAACCCACGGATTCCATCTCGCTGAACACCTTCCTTGCCTTGTCTGCATCGTCAAGACAGTAAATGTGGAAGCATCCTGAAGCATTAACTCTTCCATCATAAATTCATGAGGGCCTGCAACCGGGGATTGCAGAACCCCAAATTAGGCTTAAAGGGGCCGCCTTTCCTCAAGATAACACATTTAGCAGCACCTCCGGCCATCCTCCCCTCCTGGTAGGTACCCATAAGAAATCCAAAGACATTGAGTATGGATTTCTCGCATTGTTTGAAGCGATTAGTGATGGAATCGATGACCACCGACAAGAGGACGGGTAGCTGTCGATCATGAGACTTAAGACCCTTGCTGAGATGGTCTTAACGGAATCGCAGAGACGAATAGCGAGAATGGAGAAAGAATCGATATTTAGAACGAATTTAACTTTCGAACAGAACCATTCTAAGAATTCACTGATGAGGGTTTCGGGATCGAGTACCTGGTTCTCGGCTTCGATCACGGCGAATGTGGCGTTCCGGAGGGTTCTAGAGCTCCTTCTGGTGAGATCGCCGCCATTTGGAGATCCTCTTTCTCGTTTCTCTCGACGACTCGCCGGCGACGGCCACTCATCGCCTCTCTCTCTCTCTGTCTAGAGTTTCGAGACTTGTTTGTTTTTCATGATGGTGTTTGAGGCGGATTCGGGTTTATCTTTAACAAATCTAGATCCGAATCCGATATCTTATCTTGTCAATTGTCATCACACTCAAATAGGTATAAGAATATGACAGCCAAATAATACCAAAATATTTTTGTTTCTCGTAAACTTGTTTGATTTTTAGATTTTTATTCTTATTTTTTAAGTGTATTTTGTTTTACAATATGAATAAACCATAGGCCCAAATGAGGAGCGTGCATGAGTTTTTTCTAAAGCATTTTATACAATTCCACCTTATATAAGCACACAGAGCTGATCCTGAATATTATAGATATTACCTGTGCATAGGAATTTTTTTTTTAAAAAAGTGGATAAATCACAAATTCATTGAAAGAAAACTAACAAGTACAGAGAAAAAAAAACAAAGAAAGTAATAGATATAAAAAAGCAGGTCATCAGAAATGAAACACTGCAAGAGAAAATAAAGAAAAAAAATTAGGGACAAAAGTAGTAAAACAGAAGAAAAAAAAACAACAAGCATCATTCAGCGTCCATCATTCAGACCCTGAATAATGCATAAGAATTTTCATGCCATATTCCTGAGACACTTTTGGCCAATCATATAAATTTTTACACTGGTTAGTAATACAATTAGTTTTGTTGTATTTACATATTAAGTTTGGCGGGTGAAATTGCATAAAATATTAAAATTATTTACAAAAATGAATTTTTCCTTAATAATTGCATAAAAAAATACAACTTTGTTTTGCAAGATAGGTTTAAAAAAATTAATGGATGTTTTTCACATTCGGATTTTTATTTGGATTTAGGATCCGACCCGTTAAGGCAGGCCTTCACTGTGAAATAAGAACAGCTGCGAAGAGTGAGGAGAGAACCCTAAAAAAATGACAGTTTTGAAGGAGCTGGCAGTCTAGCGGCCGGTGGCGGCGACGGTCGGCCCGGCTCTCGGTCAGTACCGGCTAAATCTGATGGCTTTCTGCAAGGACTTCAACGCCAGAACGCAGAAGTACAAGCCTGAGACTCCGATGGCCGTGACCATCACCGCCTTCAAGGACAACACCTTCGAGCACCGTGAAGTCGCCGTCGGTGACCTGGTTCATCAAGAAGGCCGCAGGGATCGAATCCGGCAGTAGCCGCCCTGGCCACGTCATCGCCTCCTCGATCTCTATCCGCCATGTCTACGAGATTGCCAAGGTGAAGCAATCTGACCCTTTTTGCCAGTTCATGCCTCTTGAATCCATTTGCAAGTCCATTATTGGTACTGCTAATGCTACGGGGATTCAGGTTGTCAAAGATCTTTGAAATTTCATTGAAAAAAATGACATTTTTCACATAAAACAATTCAAGTACTCATTGTTGTTCTTTGAATCATAACTATGCATTGCTATGTTTTATCTTTTCGAAGTTACACTTGATTCTGATTTTCTAATTCTCATTGTTTAATTTGAAAATTTATATGCTTTGAATTGTTTTAGAATGTTTTGTCTCTGTGGGGGTTTGAATTTGAGAGTAGATGTATGAGAGTGTTATCATTATAATTGTGATTGTTTTGTTTATTTTGCTATGATGAAATTGAGCAATTTGTGCATTAATTTTCAGTTTTATGCATGAGAACTTATGTTCTGGACATCATAGCAGAATGTTGTAAGTAGTATGTTTTGATGGAATTTGGTGGCATATATATGCTTTTATTTCATCATTATATGTGAAAATTGAGAGGTTCTCATGATACTTGTGATTATGTTCTTCATTTTGTTATGATGAGTGCATTAATTTTCATTTTTATGGGTGAGAATATATATTCTTGGCATCATAGCTGAATGTTGTATGCTGTAACTGATGTTTTCTCTTGAGTTTTATGGAAGTTGAATTCAAGTGTAGAGATATAAGAGTTTTCTTGTTGGAAGCATAATCATGCTGTTCATTTTAGTATTTTTTGATGGAATTGGCTGACACATGCTTTTATTTTCATGACAAATGCTTTGAATTTTCACAGAATGTTGTTATGGATGTTTTATCACTAAACTGAGTTTTTGGATTGTAATTTAAATGTGAAGGAAAAGAGTCTTCTTGTTTAAATTGTAATTATGCTCTTCATTTTAATTTTCGATAATGAAATTGACTCAAAAAAACATTGGCATGCATTGTAATTGCTATATGTGAAAGTGTACCAGCCAGTGGATGATGATGTTCGGATCAAGCTCGATTCCATTTCGAGCATTGAGGATCTGATGCTTGTGAAGTTGGGATCCGGTCGCGACTTGGCGCTTTGTAGTGGATGGGTGTCACGGGGCTTTTTCTCATGGCTGGGCGAGAGCCCTCTCACGCCCACCTGATCAAGGCGGCCGACCGTACATGTCGGTGCTTATGCCTGATCCGGCTGATTGGCCGACACTCAGCCAATCCCTCGATCAATCACCCTCGGTCAAGGTCCTCGGCCACGCACATTGCTCCCTGCGTGCTGCTGATCAAGCACTCCCGGCTAGGATCCTTGGTCATGTGCGACTCCCACGCACCGCTAGGATGATTGCACGGACATCACTTGCTTTGGACTTGGATTTTGGCCTAGCTTGGCCTCTTCGGCCATCTCCCCTTGGTAAGGCACCGACCTTACCGAGCATGCAAAAAAGCCCCGTGACAAACCTCCCCCACTGGGAAAGTCCGACGCTCTCGTCGGACAGAGGCTAAGTCCCCTCGGTAACTTCACATGGCCAAAGTAGTAGGTGTCCGATTTCCTTGAGCTTCAGCTTCTCCACGCACTCCATGCGCCAAAGTTGAGCTCCACGTTCCCTCCTGGAACATGATCATGCCATCATATCCGGATGACACGCTCCAGCACGCCGAGCACTGAAGTTGAGTAAATCACCACCGGATGATTTCCGCATTTTGGCGACTTGACATAGGGCCTCCTCCATCCTATGCCAATGCTATTGCAGTCCACCAGCCTCCGCACCGTCTTCGTTGTCTTAGACCGCACCGACGGCCTCTTCTCCTCCGAGGTATAACAGCGAGGTTTTACCACTTGCTCTTGGCCAAACCACCTGCGCTCGCTTCTGCCCTACCTTGGCCAAGCGACACGACTCTGGCTCCTGCCTCACAAGACCTGACTATTACAAATGTTGTGCCTCCACAAGGGACTTTACCCTCTTACCCTAACACCAACAGATGTTGTGCTTCCACAAAGGGACTCTACCCTGTTGCCCTAACACCAACAGATGTTGTGCTTCCACAAAGGGACTGCCACCCTCTTGCCCTAGCACCCACAAGTGTTGTGTTTCCACAAAGGGACTCTACCCTCTTGCCCTAGCACCCACAAATGTTGTGTTTCCATAAAGGGACTCTACCCTCTTGTCCTAGCACCAACATATACAACAAAGAGGTGACTGCCTCATAGCTCATTACATAATGCCAAAATACAACAAAAGAGAATGCACCGACATCCCTTTTGGACAGACAAAACTCGATCCTCCTCCGCGCCTTGATGCCTCTTCGGCCCCTGCCTAGCACCAAGCAAACCGAGTCTTCACCTCGGGGCACTGCCACAACCACCTCACTGCAGCTGCAGAGGAGAAAGGCTAGCTGGCTCATCTTCACTATCCTCCGTAGTGACAAGCGCCGCCACGTTCTCCCTCTTCGGACACTCCCTTGCCCGATGCGGTCCGTCGCAGATGAAGCACCCCCTCGGTTTGGCCGAGCCTCCTCTCCTGGACTCGACGCTAGAATCACGAGGTCTTGCTGTGTCGCGAGTCTTCCCATCACGGGACTCGCGCGAGAGGTCCCTCCTCTCTTCCGGCTTCCCCTCCTTCAATCGGGCCTTCCCCTTGTCCCGATTTGATACAGGAGCAACCCGGTAGTCCATCAACGCCTCAGCATGCACGATGACTGTCGGTAGGTCCTTCGCACCTCGCCGACGGAGCTCCACCTGAGCCCACTGTTCCAACCCCCTCATGAAGTTGAAAAGCTTGTCTTTCTCGGACATGTCGGTGATGTCGAGCATAAGAGCTGTGAACGCCCTAACATAGTCCCGAACGGTGCCTGTCTGCCTCAACTGGCTCAAGGCAACCCTGGCAGCCCAACTTGCATCGCCAGGAAGAAACTGGTCCCGCAGCTCCTTCTTCAGCTCCTCCCAGGAACTGAGGTTCTCCCGTCCCGCTCGCGCATCTTCGACTTGGCGGCTCCGCCACTATAGCTTGGCATCCCCGGACAAGTACATCCCCACCAATGGTACTTGCTCCCGTTTCGGGATCTTGGCCGCTATGAGATATTGGTCCATATCCCATAGGAAATTCTCCAGTTCCTTGGCATCGCGAACGCCACTGAAAGATGAAGGCTCAGGGAACTTTACCATCGTACCCTGCCCAGTCGTCCCACTGGGTACTCCAGCCTCCTTCAGTGCGCTGAGCTCCTCCGTGAGCTCCTGGACCTTTGTAATAAGCACCTCCACCAAACCCCTCGTCTCCACATTCTGCATGTGTTGGTCCTCTAACCTAACACATACAGATCGCGAGGGTGCTGCTTCCTTCTCGAAGCTTCCCAGCACATCATCGAACCGCCCCAGCGCTTGTTCGATGCGTTCGGTGCGCTCCTCCAAACGATCCAGCCGATCCTTCGTTCCTCCTGCCATCAAGAGGGTTCCTTCAGTCTTGAAGTTGCTTGCCTAGTAGTAGTCCGCCACCACCAGCACCCGATCTTGCTTGAGTGAGAGCTCCTAGCTCTGATACCAACTGTCACGGGTCTGACCGACGTCACTCGGCCCGTGCGGCGACTGGCTGCGCACCGCGCGCACCAGCCCAGCCTAAGTCCAAGAATCGCACCTTTGTGCGCCAAGCAAAGATACAAGCAACCACACCCACAAGACAAGGAAAACAAGAAAAGGGAACCGGAGATAAGAGAGAAAAACTTAAACTCTTTAGAAAGAAGTCAAGGTTACACCACGAGCCTCGACAACACTGGCCAAGCCCTTCACCCTACTCCGTTCGGATGAAGGCAGCCCAAAGTCTTAACCTCCCTAAGACTAAAGACCAAGAGGATGCCCCAATGACCCACCGCGGATCAAAGGATCTAGAGTCCCTAAGAAGAAGTCCGTCTCTCCTTAGGCCACAGCCTCTAGGTGATCAAGGGTTCTCAAGTCTCTCAAGATAGCCCAAGATAATCCCCCTTTGCTTGATCTTCATCTCCTTTTATAGGCTAAGGCATACACGCGTGGCCGAGGACCTTGACCGAGGGTGTTTGATCGAGGGATTGGCTGAGTGTCGGCCAATCAGTCGGATCAGGCAGCAGCCAGTCGCCGCACGGGCCGAGTGACGTCGGTCAGACCCGTGACAGTTGGTATCAGAGCTAGGAGCTCTCACTCAAGCAAGATCGGGTGCTAGTGGTGGCGGACTACTACTAGGCAAGCAACTTCAAGACTGAAGGAACCCTCTTGATGGCAGGAGGAACGAAGGATCGGCTGGATCGTTTGGAGGAGCGCACCGAACGCATCGAACAAGCGCTGGGGCGGTTCGATGATGTGCTGGGAAGCTTCGAGAAGGAAGCAGCACCCTCGCGATCTGTATGTGTTAGGTTAGAGGACCAACACATGCAGAATGTGGAGACGAGGGGTTTGGTGGAGGTGCTTATTGATTTCGAAGGGTCTTGGTTGTGACCCGAGTCTCAGGAGTGGGACTCAACTTCAGTGCTCGGCGTGTTGGAGCGTGTCGGTCAGACCCGTGACAATGGGCATGGTGGCTCGAGGGGAAGGCCGACTTCCTCCAGCGCGACAAGATGCTTCGCTCGAACCTCGAGCTCTTGAATCCCAAAAATCATCCACTTTTGCAGGATCCAGACGGTCCCGGACTTGCCAGCCTCACCAAAGGTGACCAGTTGATGCAGCGTGCCATCTGGAAAGAGATTGAGATGAAACCTTTTGGAGGAGCGGGGATGAAGATAGTGAATCAAAGGAAAACGCTGAATTTGGACGCAGGGGAGCAGGAGCGAAGGCGAAGGTGGGGATTTTTCCCGGGGTTGGAGCCGTACTTATCTTTCTCTGAGTTTATGGAGAGGTTTCTGGGCAGTGCAGAGTGTGGTTTTAGGGTGTTCATGGTGTGGAATCGTCCAGCATGGATGTATGGCGTCCGGCATCAGCGAGGATTGGAGAGCCTCCTGCATCACCATAGTGATGCTTGTGTTGTGATGTTCTTTGAGACGATGGAGCTAGACTTCTTCAGTAGTTTTGTGAAAGAAAGGGTATGCCATTTGAATCGCTTGCTTTTGTTTTTTGAGAATTTATCTGTTCCTTTTAGATGATAATTTGGTGGATAACGAGGAGTATTTTACATTATATCGAACTGATAATAGTTTTGTTAGGGCAAGATGCTTTTTGTCACTGTTGAAGACTATAAATCATGGACAACATACCATGGTCCTTTGTTAGTATGAACAAATGCTACAACTTAATCTGCCTGGCCTATGCTTTTTACTTTCGCTTTGTCACCATCTCTTAATTACTCCTGGGTGTTCCGAAAATTTAGTTAGAGAAGTCCTGGTTGGCTTGATATATATGTCAAATGTTAACTGTGACTTTTGTGACATGTAAATTAGTAAATATTCTATTTGATGCTATCTATTTTCATACATTTTGAAACTTCCTTTCCTATTCTCTTTCTTGAGCTAGTTATGATACTACTCGAACTCTAGTGCCTATATAAATATATAATGCTTAAATATTTGTGATATTATGATGAATATTTTCTCTAAGAGATTTGCCTTATACTTTGTAATTTCAGATATGGTGGAGTCTATCTTGATTCTGATGTTTTAGTTTTAAGGCCTTTAACATCATTCCAAAATTCTCTTGGCATTGAGAATCAAATAGGCGGGGTCCCTGTTTATTGCGGTGCAGTAATTCCAATCAAAAAGAGCAGGTATTCTCTTTGAGGTATATTCTTGCTACCTCTTCTATTATATAATGGAATTTTTTTTAGGGAAAATGCATGACTTGTGGTAATGAGAAATTTTCTGAAACAAACTAAAAGTGGTACTTGCTGAATATAGGTCTGTCTTATTTGTTCTGTTAATAGTTGTAAAAAAATAAATAAATAATAAACCTCAACTAGTCGTCTTTTTTTTGCAACTGCTGTAACTGAATTGCTTTAGTGCAAGATAGTCGAAGTTTGCTCAACACATATTTAGATTGTTGAAAATATATTTGCCAATGTTTGGATGTAAAATTTGATCTCATATTTGAACGGCTTACCTGTTTATCTATAATATTCATCTAGAAAATATATTTTTCAATGTGCGGATGTACTGATCTACATATTCCATGCAGTTATCTCGCCGAAGCAGCTGATGAAGAAGAAAGAATCAAACAAGATGCTTTATATGGAAAAATTCTAAATGAATCAATTACATTCCATTTTTGGAATGGCGTTACATCTGCTCTAGTTCCTGAACCCAACAGCTTTGTGGAAAGACTCCTAAACCACCTCTGCCTTCACTGTTCCGACGTCTTGTGACTTAAGTGATTAGAACCGTTTGACTTGTATCATCATGCTTTCTTTCTGAAACACGAGTAGAAATACACACACCCACAATCACATACAGAATGCTGGCATCAATTCAACTGTGCTTTGTTTATTGGAAAAAGAGTGAAAGTTTTAAGAACATTATATCATGATTATAATGTAACAAGGAACATGAGATATGATAATGGAATGAAAACAGGTTTAGCTAGAGTTAGCTAGAGTTGTGAGGCTTCTGATTGGTCAGGTGCCTGATGCGAGGAGATGCAGATGGAGACAGTGAGCTTAGCAAGCTGGCACTGGGTGCGTTTCATGGACGTGCCGCCGCTCGAGCACATGGTGCGCACTGCCTCGGACTCGTCTGGGCACGTGATCGACACCATACACTAGGCCAGCGACCGGTTCAGATGCCGGCACAAGATCTCTCTTTGCCAAGGCTTGCGCACGCGTTGATGGCACTGGCACAGCTCGCGGTACAGGGCGGCGCACTTGGCTGGCATTGTGGCCTTGGCGCTTTCACTTACACTCATCTCAGGCTTGGCACTCTCGACCCATGTTTTTAAAACCGGACCGGACCGGTAGAACCGGGGATCGGCCCACAACCCAGTCCGGTTTTATTATAATTGTTGACCAATTTGTGAACCGGTCAAACCCGGTCAAACCTGGTGAACCGGCCGGTCGGACCAAAATCGGATAGAACCCGGTTTCATTTTTTTTTTTTAAGAAAGGACTTAGGGCATGAATTGACTCCTTTTGTCTTGGTTTCATGATGCTCTTTGAGTCTTAATTTGTTGAAAGTGTTGTTTGGATTCTTGGAATTTTGGAGTCTTGAGGTATGAGAAAATGAGAAGGAAGAAGAAACTTGTAAATTGTTTAAGAGGTATAGATCATTTAGGAATTATTTTATTCTATACTTTTATTTTAATGTTAATGTTGATCAAATCTAATAATTAAATTAAGCATACTTAGTTCTAGCTTTGTTTTAACTTTTATCTTCATGCCTTGTCTCATCCTCACATAATTAGAGAGAGAACATTTCGCTATTTGATGGGCAAATAAAAAGTTACTAGGCTAATTGGTGGTGTAATTTATGTGTTTATCATCATATTTATGATTAAGAAACAAAAAGTTTAGGGGTTGTATTTGTTACTACTCCTAGATTAATTATTTGATGGTCCGTTTGGTTAGAGGGAATGTGAATATGGGGATGAGGAAAGGGATGGGATGGGGATGTAAATAGGAAAGGAGGATTGGGGATGAGAACAAAAGTAATGTTTGGTTGGAGGGAATAGAGATAGAAATAGGAGTGGGTATAGGAGAAAATTTTAGTCAAATTACTTTTATACCATTTAATATTTTAATTAAACCATATATCTTAATTTTGGAAAAAATAATTATTAAATCACTCCAATTTTTATAAAAAAAATTAAATGAGTTATTAATGTATTTATTTTTTAAATAAATTTTTTAATTTATACATTTTAATTAACAAATACACTTTAATATTTTTAATTAAAATAAATAAATGTCCAAATTTAATTATTTTTAAATCACTAAAATATAAATAAATATAATATTTTAAAAATAAATACAATATATATCATGTCATTTTTTAATTTTCATTAATTAATTCAATGTAAATACAATGTAAATCACTAAAATTTAAATAAATCTAATGTTATAAGGGGTAAAGATGTTATTTCCTCATCAAGGCATACTCAATCACCCCAAAATGAAGGGATGAGCATGAAGGGTTTGAGGGGCATCCACTCCCCCCTCAATCCCTTCCCATGCCTTTTGGTGCATGCCCAAACACATGCCAAAATGAGGATCAATCCTTGCATCCAAACACACCCTGAATCTTTAATGATTTTGATAAAATCATATAATTATGATTAAAAATATGATAAAATTTGTTATTATATATATATATATATATATATATATATATATATATATATATATATATATATATATAATTTATTATTTATTTATTTATTTATGACGTCATCCGGTCCGACTGGAATGGGTCATCCGATCAGACCGACCCACTGACCTGTGACCCAAATATGAGACCGATTCATATTTTATCATATTTTTAATCATATAATTATGATTAAAAATATGATAAAATTTGTTATATATATATATAAATTTATTATTTATTTATTTATTTATGATGTCATCCGGTCCGACCGGAATGGGTCATCCGATCAGACCGACCGATTGACCCGTGACCCAAATATGAGTCCGGTTTTAAAAACATTGCTCTGGACACTCGATACGTTTTGCGATTTTCCTTTAGTTTTTGAAAAATTAATGACCTAATCTCATTTTTTTAATATATATATATATAAACAAAAAAAAATTATTTTAAAAATGTCATGGACCGGTTGAACCATGACCCGGCCAACCCTTTAAAAAGTATAAAATTACAATAAAATCAAGAATGGTCTTCTTTTCATTTCCCGTCTCCTTCGCCTCCGATAGAGAAGGATGCACCCCGCCGCTGTCCTTTCCTGCCGAAGAATGGATCGATCAGACCTCATTCTCGATTTCTTTCCTAGGGACGGAAGTAGAGACCTCCCCACGATGACACTAACGTTCATCAACCCCCAGTGATAAGAGAGGATCCGCGCCCCCCTTCATTTTAGCCCTCACCTGTTGGGATCAAAAAGGGTCTACGAGCATGCTAGAAGCAAAAATATGCACAGCGGATAACAAACAAAACTAGCATGGACCCTAGCATGCAATGAAAAACGAATAAAGATATAAAATACTAAAATAAATAAATAAATACAATTCCAGGGGTGTAGTCGAAAAAGGGACTGCATATACGCGACTCCCCTCTACTCTCACACACACAAGCCGGAAACAATCCGGCATGGATTGCTAGTATCCAACGATAACTCTTATCGAGAAATACGAATAGCAATTAAAATTAGATCTCAAAACCTAATCATAAACATGTGTAAGGAATTGTAAATCCAAAACCGACACTCGGCGAATGTTTCAATCTTTTGAGAAAAATTCCACAACCATTATGAACTAATCTCAAAAGGTTCTCACTCCGGCGATCTCCATTGATAAAGAAATATCAATGAAAAAGCCGACCTGTGAACTAACATACATGAATAAACAAGAAATATCAAAAGAGCGTCGACCTATACCTTTGCCGGAGCCGAGTAATGGCAATCCGGATGGAGAAAACTTTCTCCAAAAGGTGGGGAAAAGGCGGACAGCACCTTTGACCGGCGGCGTCCTCTTGGCTAGGGCGGACCGGCAGCCTCCTTGAGAGAGAGGGAGAAGAAAGATTAGGGTTAGGGTTTTCTCTAATACACATGTATTTATAAAACCTTAAAACCAATCCCAATGCAATATCAACCATTGATTCCTCTTATTGGATATTAATCATATTAGATCTAATAAGCTAACACTTAATTTCTAATTAAGCCCATCAATTTTTAAGTTATCTCATAACTCAATCTTTACACATTCGCTGTTAGACCAAATCAACTCTTAATTTATCTATACTCCATTTAGCTATTCGACTCATTAGATTGAGTCCGGATTTCACGGCTTTTACGTGTGCGATCCTGTAGACCCGTTTTTAAATCGACAATGGGATTTTAACCTCGTTAAGGCCCATAAGTCACAAATGCCGTATAGCATGACAATGTGACTACCCGAATTAAAACGGAGGTCGACTAGGTAATCAACTAACCTCGTAACCTTATATGATTCCTTTGCCAATTGAATATCTCGATCAACATAAGGCATGGAGCTTAGTCACCCTTACTTATTTGTCGATCGATTTCTTGATCCTCGGTGAACTGACTAGGTCAAATAAATGATAACCCTTACCATTTCACTTGGGCGTGGCCACGCACTACTCAGTTTCACCGATCAAGTGGCCAGTGATATTCTCTTTCCTCAGAGAGTGGCAATCCCCTCGCATCGCAAATGTTACTCGCTATGAATCTTGATGCACCCAATCATACCCACACTTGTCACTCTATTACGAATGACGTTAGGTATATGTCAAAGTACACCAACATTCATCCAAGCTCCATAGCAACCTTGAGTCTAAGGATTCAGTATAAGCGTTACACGAGAACCACTTATGACTTTGCAACCATGTAGTGATCTCGTGAGCGGATCGATCCAGGCATGCTGTTCACTAACACGTGTCTATGTCTATTGATTGACATCACATGTCCTATAATCCGTAAAACATGATCATCACATAATAGGCATACTAGTCTTAGTTTACTATCATTCCCATGACAGTAATTGACTAGGGATGTTTAGAAAGTTGTTCTTTTACGCACCAAGGTTTTACTGCCCGAATCACGTATTCGGCAACTTGTGCGGAACAAACTCTCAGGGATAGTTCTATCCAAGCATACATGCACAGAAATGTAGTAAGATAAAACAAGCCAGGTTTTTATTAAAAAAACATATAAGTAATAAAGGTTCAGATCAACGCATTGGGGCTAGGGCTAACACTAACAATCCTCTTGATGGCCGAACCGAGGCTTCATCTCCGGCTTCTCCCGACGATCCGCCACCTCAGGCCGCTCCCGCCGACCCGGAACTTCCGGCCTCTCCAGCACCTGTTCCCAGTCGTTATTTTCTTAGATCATCTGCCGCTCCTCCGGCCGCTCCCGGCCGTTACTATCTCCGAGCGCTGCGGTGGGGTCATCATCCGGATCATCATCGGAAGCTAGGCTGGAGCTTCTGGCTGATGCTGCACTAAACGAGGCCTCACACAGCCGTTGGTCAATTAGACGGGCAAGAACAGCGAGGTGAGCCAGTTAATGACCTCTTGATTCATTTTTTTTTTTTTTTTTGTTCTTGAATGGAATGCCCTCAAAGATAGATTTGAAACTATGAAACTAGAGAATATTCAATCATTTTTTTGGTGTTCTGCCCTTTCTTGTATAACATCTTCAATGTTAATGTTCTTGCTGTCTCACTAATTGGTGATACATGAGAGTGTGCCCTTTTCAAGGTGTTTGTTTGATCCTGATCAAAGAAATTATTTGTTTTCTTTCTTGGATTTTTGTGTTCTGTTCAGGAAGTGTGTACAGAGTTTAAGTTACTGTTGTTCATGTTCATTGGTTTTTTAATTTATCACTCTTGTGGAAGGGGAAAGACTTATTTATTTAGTTTATATATTCATGTGATTTTTCTTGGATGAATCTGCTTGATTATGTTTGGATGTAATTTGGTGATCCTAGATTATTTCCAAAAAAAAATTGGTGGGTGTTTATTAATCAAAGCTATTGCAAGGTATTGTGATCTTAGTTATTTAACTTAATATCCAAGAGCAAGTCATGTGATTTTAAACTTACATGTGAAACAATTAAAAAAAAGTCTGTGGCATATGCTTGTATTTGTTGGTTGTATTTGCAGTTTGCAGTTATAATTTAGATTTATTTTTTGTGTTTGTTGAATGACAATTTGATTGATTTATGATTCAGTGAAGTATAATATCTGTATTTGTATGTTCATCTTTTACTGGGAATCCATGTTTTTACCAGGAATGTGTTTGTTTGCATCTTTTACCTTGTATAGTGAACTTGGATCCATTTTTTAGCCAAGTTTGATGACTGCTGGGTAATTTTTTGGGGAGGTCACCTTGTTTTGGTCAATTTCCACTTTGGTCACTATTTTTCAATTTGTATCAATGAGGTCATCGGAAATCAATTTTAATGCAACGGAAGGTCACTCTTGGTTTTCCGGCTAAATTCATCTGATGTGGCAACCGGAGTTGCCACGTCATATTAAATTAATTATTTCTAAGACCCAGTTGGACTGAACACCTCAGCGTTGGTCCAAGTCAGCATGATTAGTCAGCCCCAGTCAGCATGATTAGTCAGCCTAGTCATCATCTTCTTTCCCTTATATTGTGAGAAGCCCGACCCCACAATCCCTAAATTACAACAGTTTATCTAAGAAACCGTTCGTTCATCTGAAGTGATCACCGGTGATTTGAGGGGAAACGGTTAGAGGAAGAGGGAGGGAGGAAGTCGAAACTGTGCATTCCTCGAAGATTGTTTAAAAATTGTGTACGGGCTACTGCAATGGGGACCAAACAACTTTAACTTTGGTTATGAAAAAGCTGTGTCCTCTTCTCTTTGTTACCTTTCTCAATTGTTTAAAAATTGTCTAGGTTTCGATTTGTTGACTTTGTCAAAATACCATTGTAAATTGCAGAAACTAGCTGTATGCATCCAATTTTGTTATGTTACTAATGGATTGAAACTAGTTGTGTGCATCCAATTTTGTAAACTGCAGAAACTAGTTGTATGCATCCATCTTTGACTTTGTTATCAGGTCTTTTAATTGAATTCATTTCAATAGTCTGAATCTGCAACAACTCATCCATTTGATAGCAACCATTTAAACATCCAGAGTAAAACCATTATGTTCAATTACATTTCACAATGCTATAAACCTATAACAATGATAGTTCTTTGGTATTTTTTTCCCATTTCCATAATAACATTGATAGTATACATAGCTCAATCCCGTGCACAAAACAAAAAAAAAAGAGTAATCACTGCACAACTGGCCATTCTCTTCACCTTGCTCACAAGGTCGGATGGGTCATACAGACATGAAAAAAAAACTCAAAAAAACATTATGCAGTCATTCTCTGTGAATTTCCTCTAAACATGCCCTAACTTCCAACTCCGTCTGACGATGCCCTCACTTTGCTCGCTTTGCCACCCCGTCGGCGCTAAACTATGGAAAAGCACTGAATTCTCATCACCTAGCTCAGCTGGAAATCAGGAAGTTAAAAGAGGGCAAAAAAAAAATGATGATTGTACATGTCGAATCCTTCGCTTTGCTCGCTTCGCCACCCCGTCGGCGCTGACCTATGGAAAAACACTGAATCCTCTTCCCCTAACTCAGCTGAAAATCATGAAGTTTAAAGAGGGGAAGAAGAAGAATGAAGAAGAAGAAGATGATGACTGGGGCTGACTAATCATGCTGACTGGGATAAGTTAGGCTGACTTGGACCAACGCTGAGGTGTTCAGTCCAACTAGGTCTTAGAAATAATTAATTTAATATGACGTGGCAACTCCGGTTGCCACATCAGATGAATTTAGCCGGAAAACCAAGAGTGACCTTCCGTTGAATTATAATTGATTTCCGATGACCTCATTGATACAAATTGAAAAATAGTGACTAAAGTGAAAATTGGCCAAAACACGATGACCTCCCCAAAAAATTACCCGATGACTGCTCTTTCAATTTATCAGAAAATTTACTGATGAACAATGTAGTGGGCTATCAAATAGGATAAAAAGGAGGGCACTTTACTATTTATACATAGTTTAAAAATCAAAGAATGTTAAAAATTTTCTAGAATTTGTATGGTATATACTTTGAACATTCCAAGGTATTAGAAGTAAAGTCATGATTTATTTTAAAAAATCTAAAAGGCATTGTGCATTACTATGGCACAATTTCTAAGTATAGTAATTAAATATTCTTTTAATAAATAAATCTGTAAAATTACTGTTATAAAAGTATGGCCAAAAAATTAAAGGTTTAAGTAAATGAAACAACATGTTCAAGATCTACATATGTTCTCATTCATCATGACAAAAATGCAGCAAAATAATACATTTTCTTTTAAGAAAAAAAAAACAACAGTTTCATTTCACTGATTTGCTTTTTGGTGACTATCTTGGCTGTGGAGCAGTCAAGATTTCACTGTAACCTGGAGAAGGTTCAATTGGACTCTGAATTGGTGGAAGAGGCTTTCTTTCCACAGATAAATACCTGCTAGAACCATTACCAACTCCTCCTATTCCTATGCTTTCAATTGATCTCATATACTCCGAGGCATTGTTTTCGATGATCAGAGCATCTTCAAGCTCTCTTACAATGTCGGTCATATTTGGTCTGTAAGTAGAGAAAGGTTCTAGGCAAACCAATGCAGTTTCAACCACTCTCCACATTGCTTCGGCATGGTAGCCACCTTTTATACTTGGATCCACAATTTCGTCGATTCTTGATTCTCTGATAAATGGTTTTGCCTGCAATCATATGTCATCAATCTAAAATCAATGCAATAAAATTGCATGAAAGGTATAGAAGTGTATGACAAAACCAATGTCTCATGTAACAGATGAGTGTATTAAGGAGTGAGTTGCGGAAAGATGGTGCCATTCTTGAGTAATGGATGATAAAAAAAAAAAAATACCTCCATGCAACAAGTGTGCAAGGGGAATACTTGGCTTTGAATGAGTGCCCTGAGTTGTAATCAAGCATAATAAAAAGAAAGTTATAGAATGACAGTATCAATCTTGAGTAATGAATGATAAAATTATACTTTCATGCAATAAGTGAACAAGAGAATAATCAGCTATATATGAGTGCTCTGTGTTCTAATCAATCATATTCTTGTTCTTGTCCATATGAGTGCTTGTGCTTGCTAGCAAAGCAAGGGTGTTCTTCACATAAGCTAATGCCAAAGAAATTATTTCATAGTTTCCACCACATTTGAATGTATGCAGTAAAAGAAATTCATTTCTAATAGCTTGATGCAGCATGCTATCAAGAAAGAAAGAGAGAGATTCCAGCATAAATGAATACGTTTCTCATTCAATTTTACGAAAGCAGGTTCTAAATATAAAAATGGAGAAACAATCAACAAAGTTCAAAGCATCAAGAGAATTTAGAAACTTCAATGAAATGTTTTTTTTTTTTTTTTTTGAGAAAAATTCAATGACATGTAGAGATACATAGTTTTCTCTTTGCTTTTCAAGTGTGGATTGAATTCCGGTAATGCTGATGGCAAACAATAACAACAGAGAATTCAATCCATATAAATGTTTCAAGCTCAGTAATTTTGAAATCAAGGAGAAACATCAAGAAAACCAAAGAGCTTAAATTCAAAACATACCCATTCAACCAAGCTCCATTCATTGCGTGGCCTTTGTATATTGAGAGGCTCTCTTCCAGTTACAATTTCCAAAAGCACCACGCCGAAGCTAAACACATCACTTTTGCTAGATAACTGTTGGGTTGAATAATACCTGAAATGACAAAATAGTTCATGATTTTGTTGTTAGGTACGTAGTGGCTCAGGTCCATAGTCCCACATCGCCTGTGAGAGCCAATCTCCCTAGCCTTATATATCCTAAGCCAATCCTTCCCTCTAACTGCAGTTATGGAGAAGTTAGGGTGGTGGGTCCCTGTATTAACATGGTATCAGAGCTACTGTTCCGATCGGCCGTGACTAGAATCTTGGGTCCCACATCCGCTGTGGGCCCAGGGGGGGTGTTGGGGACGTAGTGGCTTAGGTCCATAGTCCCACATCGCCTGTGAGAACCAATCTCCCTAGCCTTATATATCCTAAGCCAATCCTTCCCTCTAACTACAGTTATGGAGAAGTTAGGGTGGTGGGTCCCTGTATTAACAGTTGTAAGCAGAAAAATAATAGATTCATGATCTTCACCATGACCATTAAAGTTCATAAGATGGAACCTAAATTAGGGCCCTTGTACATTTTCACCCCTCAAACTAAAGAAAATGTTTCTTTTAGACCCAAAGTAAGACAATTTTGTTCATTTTAGCCTTCTATTCAACAATGTCTGCTAATTCTGTTCATGCCAGTATGTTACTCTGTCATGACATCTGATTTTGATGTGGCTACGCACATCTAGCACTTAGACATGACAGCCTACATTCGATGGAGGGGTAAGATGAACACAGTCGGCTACTTTGGGGCCTAAAATGAATTGCTGAGTATCAAAATAAAACAAAAATAAATAAATACGAAACTTTTCACATTGGCTGAATGCAAAGTAACTGTTATTTGGATTGAAGAAAACAGGATATATTAGAGTAACTAATAGTCCAACATCAGTTAAGTTGATAGATATAGATACGAGTATATAAGCTTCAGTCTTATATATTCTATCAGCTTAAACTTTTGAGTTGAATTGAACTCCCACAATATGTGTGGTTTGTATCTAGCATGTTGTCATTGCTTGGTTAATTGGCTTGTTTGCAATAGGGGTATTTAAAACATACTAACACATCTCAAGTGACATATTAGCTTTACTTATAGGCTCATATCAATTGATTTAGCAAATATAGATTTGAATATATATATAATATATAAGCCTAGGTCTCTCATCCTATCAGATTAAGCTTTTTGGGTTGAATTGAGCCAAAATAATATGTTTGGTTTGTATCGAATAGGATTGAAGCATACTCTGGATCCAAGTAACCAGCTGTTCCTCTTACTTCCAAAGAAGCACCACTATCACCTTCTTGTGGAGCATACTTGGAAAAACCAAAATCAGCCACCTTGGCACACATGCTGTGATCAAGAAGAATATTGCTGCTCTTTATATCCCGATGTATGATACATCGTCCAGCAAAATTGTGCAAATACATTATACCTGAAAATTTTGGACAAAAAAGTTAGAAATTTAAGCTGCCAAGGTGGATCTAGTTTAGCCACACACACAAACATTTATGCAAACAATGATTGTCACAGCAGTTGAAAAGAATTATATTTTGAACTGTTGAAATGTACCCTTTTGATTTTAGCCAATTCAATAAACATGCTTACATTTTGATAATACACTCTTCTACCTTAATTTTTTGCAAATCTAGGCCATTAAATACTTTTCTTAAGAAGTTTTCTGGAAATCTATGTTAAAAGTCTAACATTAAAAGCTCTTTTTTCATGAACAGATAGCATTTAATCCTTAAATGCTCAGGATAACTCAATATATATATGAACTAGTTCTAATATATATATATATATATATAGTTCACCTGTGGCAGCACCAAGTGCAATAGAGAGTCTGGTTGGCCAGTCAAGAATTTTCCTTTTTGCCGCTTCCCCTGTAATTGAGTAATACTCTCAGAAAATGAGAAAATAATAAATACGGCAAAACTGCATAGATAATTTAGACAGAGAATTACCATAAAGACGATCTTGTAATGATCCATTTGACATAAATGGATAAACAAGAATTTGTTGATCATTTTCGCAGCAGTATCCAAGAAGCGGGACTAAATTTTCATTCCGAACAGTTGAAAGAAGTGTCACCTGTAATTCAACCAAGCTATCGTCAATGGAAAATACATATCTCACAAATCTAAAGTAGGAAAACCATAAAGCACTCCTGAGTTTATCGTATGTTGAGGTAATTTATAGCTGTGATAACAAATGAATCTTGCACCTTAGTTATTCGTATGAAATAAGTAATCAAATATTTTATAGCCAAAAAGCAGTACCATGTGCAGTATATCTAAATCCTTCTGATTAAATAAACAATGAAAAAGACATCATAAAAGAGAATCAATGATATCTAATGCATGTCAAGTATTGCCCACCTCATTATCAAACTCACGAGTTCCTTGTGTTGATGTGGCTGATCTAACCTTTACAGCAACTTCTTCTCCATCTGGGAGAGTGCCTCGGAAAACAGCTCCAAATCCCCCTTCACCAATCATTGTTTTGTAATTACATGTCAAACTTTCAATATACTTTAGAGGAAAGCACTGCACTATTGGTTTCACAGAAGGGGCATCCATGTTGGGCATCAAGTAAACTGGATCTGCATGTTTTTGGACTTGGTCATTACATATAAACAGATTACTCTCTGAATTATCAGAAAAGCAGGCAAAGAATTATTTCTCCAAAAGTAAAGGAAGACACAGAATTAAACTCTTATAGCAGTGTGTAACTAATCACACGAAATTGGTTACCTGATATCCAATATATAAACTGCCTTAGCATATATAAAAAAAAAAAACCCTAACATTTTGTTTCAGTCAAGCCAAAGTAATTAAATTAGTGGGAGTGGGGCTATTAAATATTTCTACAACAAGCATGAAGACATAAGGCCCATTCAAGGATTCTGACAATCTTATCTGATGAAGAGCTGGGACTCAATTGAGTCTGTAATATCATTTTTCCTACTTGCGCTCATTGCCATGTATGCAAGAGCAAATAACTGGTATCCTTCTTCTTTTTTTTTCCTATGAGGTAGATCTGACATACATAAAGAAGCTCAAACATAATCATGATGAAGATATGAGAAATTTGGAGAAGGTAGGTATTCATAAACATACTCTTCACAACTAGATGGGTTGTATCATTATGTTGCCGAGTTCGTTTGTAGAAGCAAGTTAAAAATGCTCCAAGTCCAAGTGCAAATGCAACAGATCCTCCAGCAATGCTGCCTATGAAATAAACACTTCTTTGAGGGGAGCCCGCAGACTCAGGGTCTTCTTGACCATCACAACCTTGAAAACTGTTTATAAGGGATACAAAGTGAAATGTCACATCAAAAATAGATGGAAATATATAACTTAATAGGCTGATAAATGCCTACAGTTTTCGTACTCTATGGTAAGATTCTTCTTTTCTGTTAAGTTTCTGGGAACCTGACTGTTGAGCTGTGGGTTGCAACTGATAGACCTAAAAGAAAGACAAGCTATTAAGCTTATGTAAATTCAAAACAAAGTTGCAGAGCATTTCTCAGCGAGATAGAAATAATTTAAATCAAAGTCTGGGAACATACAATTTTGATAAATGCTTTAGAGATGCAAGAGATTCTGGAATGGAGCCGCTGAAGTTGTTGTTCTGTAGATCCCTGCTGGGAGGGAAAAAAAATTATGCATAGCCTAGAGCAAATAAGATTTACTCAACAACCGTGAATCATGTTTGAAGGGAGGAGTTAACCATACAGCTCTGTTAGGCCTTTCAGGTCACTGATGATGTCAGGTACTGGTCCTTGAAGGCCCATTGATGAAAGGTTCCTGAGTAGGTAAGTGATCTTAAATTTCATATTCATTGTTTTAAAAACAAAACGTGCAAGAGATGAAGCGCACCAGAAAAATTGCATTAATACATAACATCACCAGAAAGAAATATGAGAACTCTGAAATTTAATGTAGAATTATTGGAATACTAGACATGAAGGTAGAATTTCAATGACTTCAACAAGGAAGAAGGGCACACCAGGGAACACTTACAGCCTGGTAATGATAAGAGTTTGATTCCTTTCTCCACAAGCAAGACCTTCCCAGGGAGATGGTGTGCATGGATCCCCAAGCCACTTTCTCAATCTCTGATTCCCTGGGTTCTCCATAACAAGTGCATTCCTCAGCTGTGATGCTGCTTCAACTGTATACATTTACAAAAGAAAAATAATATATGTATCAATCCCTACATTGACTTCATCACAATTTCTTCTTAATATGTAGCACTGAACTTGGAAAAAAGTCCAAAGTGGAAAAGACATGACAATGCATAATAGAAATGTATAATTTTTTTCAAGCAGATAGTCAAATATATAAATAAAAATATGTAAAGAGATTTCTTTAGGGCATACTTCTGGCAGAAAAAGGATCTTGGAGTATCTACAGTTGGACCAGGAGGATCATGATATATCATAAGGAATCAAAAGAAAGAAACCACTCAAATGGTCATATGTGCACGCATTTTTAAAGGTGATGTTATTGTCTACTACTTTGCTAAGAAAGTGACCATGAGGACCATGTATTGTAAGATTTCATTGAATTAATCCCAGGTAACTTCAAGAAAAATGTTAATGAAAAAGGCAAGGAAAAATGGCAGTAGCTGATTTAATCACATACCATCTCTATAAATGGTTTCAGCAACTATGTCATGCACTTCAAAGATTTCATAAGCATTGCAGATGGGTCCATATTGCACTGTGTTTGAAGCTTTTATCAGAGAAATGTTGAGAAAACCTTTTGCTTTGACCTTAACTGTAAATGCTTTGTACCGGGAAGGCTTCCCACTTTCAAGTATATCAAACCTATCAGATTTCTTTTCTCCGTTCACACAAATATCAAATATCCTTTGGCCTGCTTGAATGTCAGGATTAAGCTCAAGAAAATGAAGGATGACAAGATAAATTTCATGGCTTATGTCGAGATTAACAAGTTGGAAATTCAACAGCTTGTCATCGGCCACAGCAGTCTGTAGAACTTCAAGAGGTATAGAAGTATTAACATCTGGCAGATTTAAATTAAATGAATTTAAGGAAGTTCTCCTGGTGAAATTTGGATCGAAATCCCAAATGCGGTCAGCAGGGTCCACTGGATACCTGATGAAACAAGTGAAATAAATTCATCAAATAAAAAGAAATGAAATAATAAATAACCAGGATGCAGAAATGCCTGAAGAAGAAGCATACCTGTATGAAGTTTTTTCATTTCCAAGATCAACACGAGAGACCAACTTTAGAATAGACGAGTCACCATCAAAGTAGATTTTATCATTTAGAGGTCTCAGTTCAATCATTGAAATGTAAGCATTTCCCTTCTCTTTTACTAGACAAATATTCACATTGTTATCAGTGGCAGCAAAGATACCCTCTGCCACAAAAGACTGAAGAGATGAATTGACTTGGGATATTGATGTAGAGCCAATTGAGATGTTGAACGATGTTTCATCTATTGATCTGAACACCGGTCCATAAAGAAAAGTAGTCCTCACCAGGTAGTCTTGTCCCTGGACTATTTGTAGATAGTAACACCAACTGTTCTGGTTATCAGGTGAGAAGACTCGAGCCAAGGAATATCTGGAAGTGCTGATAGAAGGAAAAGACACATCCTCACATGCTCCTACTGCTTTGGGCAGATACTCATCAGAGGTCCATGTTATATTAGTGACTGGATCTGTGATATTTTTGGTGGCACAACAGTGAATGCTCAAGAAACCTACATCATATGACAATGAGAGTGAAACAATAACCGAAGAAAAATCTAGCATCAACAAATCAAGCTACACATCCCCATGCCCATGTTTGAATGAATCATTCAATGAAAACATGGAGTTCAACTACAAGCTTTGGATGTTTGCTTCGATCACACAGTCCTTATACGCCTTTTGGTACTGGGCTTATGCAATGGATGAAGATAAAACCATTGCCTTCTCTCATTCTCAATTTTGGTATTACACAGTTCTAAATTGCAAAAACAAAATGCCTTGTTTCTTGATAGTATTTAAATTACATACACTACTTTCATTTAATATGAACTAAGCATGCTAAGAACAACTTCCCAAATGAAATTCTAAGCTTTCATTTATCCACTAACCTCTTTCTCACACTCAGAATACAGTATTCAGTAACAGAAAAATTCCCTTTATCCACTAAACAACACAAACCTCTCCCAACTAAACCAGAAACATCAAGTGGTCACCCTTTATCTCTTTATGTAAACTTAGAACCAAGTTCCCAAATAAAAATTAAAGCTTACAATTATCCACTAAACTCTTTACTAATAATTATACTGAGAAGTCAGAATTGATTACCACTTACCTGCTAAATAATCGAAGCCTCTTGCAACAAAACTAGAAACACTATCTCACTAAAAAAAATGCCACATAAAAGATATAACAACTTGAGCACAAGCAGTACAAGAAACCCAATACAAAACCAGTGCATGAAATCATTAAAAAAAAAAAAAAATTTCCTATATCCAAAAGTCTGAACAGGTGTGCAATCCAAAACAAGGACTTTCATCACCTCCATCAAAACCCAGATTCATCAATCCATACAGAATCCTGACCAAAAACCTCAACAAACTCTCATAGACCAAATCACAAACACTTAGCATGCACTCAAAAACCATCAATCCAGAACTCACCTTTCTGAGCAAGAGCACGGTGGATGAGAACCAACAGCACCACAAGACAAACCAAACTCATAGCGATCCTACCGACAAGCCTGCCGGCAGCTCACCATGTTACCCAACCTCACACCAAAACATCAATCAGATCAGATCAAAAGACAATAAAAAAAATGCTTGCTTGCTAATACCGTGAACTCTCTGAAGACCTCCGAGCTCCGGCGATGACCGTGGCTGAAGATGAAGAAGGTCCACGCTCAGGGAAAACAACAAAAGGGAGAGTGGAACAAAGAAGAGGGCATCTGGTGGATGCTGCTGGAAAGCTTCGGTTTTGGCGCTTATTCTAATATTTTAACGGTTAACTGTCAACTGCTGTGAAAAAAGTGAAAAACGCGGGAAGTGGTTTTCTGTTGGTTTTTTCCCACTCTGTAACTGGAGTTACTGAATGTAACTCTAGTTCATTCTCTACTTTCTGGTTGGAAAACGGGGTTGGAAGTGGGACTTGGTCCTTGTGGTGGCGTGCCCGTTGGTTTTGGTTTGGTGTGAACCGGTCTAAATTAATTGATTAATCTATTGGTTTTTTAGTATGGTTTATCATTAATTAAGTATTATTTAATGTTAGTTGCTTGTTATATTAAAACAATAAAATCATTTATTTTAATATAATTTCACTTTATAAATAGTTATTGATCAAAATAAAGTTTTCTCAATCATTTAAAAAAAAGAAGACTTATAATGAATAAAGAATTTTTATTTTATTATTATTATTTTTTAACTAAGGCAATGAGTTGAGATACATCAATTACGGTGCTTTAAAGGCTCTTTAGAAATAAATTTCTGAAAATATGATTTTTCCCCATGGAACCCATATTAGGACTATCAAGCAATACTGATGAATGATACTAGGTCTTAGTGCATAATACATAAATATTACCTGGTGAAACATGACTACGGAAGTAAAGTTTTAAACTTTCACCTTCCTTATATACTTTATGATGAGTTATCACCGGATTGCCGATGGTTTTTTTTTTTAATTTTATTGAATTGTGATTGTTTAGACAATAATTATACAGCTCATTTCATTGATAATGATTTTTTTAAAATTAATTATTCTAAAAAAACACTTCTTTTATCTCACAAGCATTCACAATAAATCTAAAATATATTTTTTCCTCGTAATTATTCTTATTCATTTTTAATTAACATTACATCCAAGATCCTAAAATTAAAATAATTGTTTCCTTGTAAGAAATAAAATGGTAAAAATGTTGACTTGATATAGATTTCTTCTTTGTTATAGGGGTATATTTATCATTCTTCATCTTGAATGTGACTTTTTGCCAACCCTTGGCGGTAATAGGCGTTTGTTTTTATTTATTTATTTAAAAGCTTGTCAGAGTGACTAATTCAACAATGTCCAATAAATTATGTAGCAATGCTGAATAAATTATCCATTTAAAGATGGCCATTAGTGGATACATATGATAATTATTTATTCATTTATTGTAAAAATTTGTAACTCAATCATTGGATCAATAACTTAATTTATTTGTGACGATGTTGAAATGAATTGTCTTTTGTATTGGAGTGGAGAACCTCCTCCTTTTAATTACTCATTCATTTATCTTTCTCAACTCCTACTTTTGTGATTCATTTTTCATCCTTTCACAAGAGCAATCTTAACAATGGATGCTAAACAATAAAATAAAATAAAATAAAATAATGATACCCTTTTATATGTAAATAAATAAATAATCATTTGAACATCATATAGAGAAGTAAATATCTTATGTGACTTCGAATGAATAAAATTATTTAAAAAATACAAACTCAATCCGTAAAACACTAGAGTCCATAAAATTTATTAATCATTCTGTAACATAATCAATCTGGTTCGGGGTAGACTAATTGACTGAGGTGAGATGTGGAATAAGTACATGATTTTTTAAATTACTTTTGTTTTTATGGTTGGAATACTGAGTATAATTGTAATTTGTAAATTAAGATGGTCGATGGAGAAATATATGGATAAAAAGAAAGATTTATACATGATATTAATTGATCTAAAAGAGGAATTCAATAAGGTGCTTGAGGAGGTACTTTGATGGATCTAAAAATATGAGATTACTATTAGGCATATAAACATGGTAAAAAATATGCACAATGACTTTTGTCATTAACATTAGAATGGTAGAAGGAGAAACTAAGAAAGTTCTTAGCCCTATAGTCTTAGTGACTAGTCTACATAATTTAATTATAGATGAATTGACTAAGCATATTTAACATCTAATCTTATATTGATCATGATGTTGATAATGTGGTCTTAGTTAATAAAAACAAACAACATGTAAACTTGAAGTTAGAAACGTTGGCAAACACCTTTAAAAAAATAAGAGTTTCAAGTTAAATAATGTAAACACGAAATATTTGAAATGTTAACTTAGTAATAATATGAGTAGAAATGGAAGAAGAATTAAAATGGATGATGCTGAGATTAGTACAAGGAAGAAGCCAATAATTGTAAATATTTTTTTATACATGGATATATAACTACTTTACATTGTATATCAGACGAATTACTCGTCAAATAAAATTTCACATGAACTATTATCAAGCATTTATTTTTATTCATAGATTAATATTTCACATGAAAATTTTTTATCGAGTTTTTTTTTTCTTATTTTAATATAATAAATTTTAATTTTTTATTCAACAAATATGATCAAAATGAAAAATTTTATAATATATTTTTTTAAAAAATAGGATAAATCACAATGCATTAATAAAAGGTAAACATGGAATAACACGAAAAGCCACAAAAAATAAATAAAAAACAAAAGCGACGAAACGATAAACAAACAAAGGAAGCTGTCCACCAAGAGTGGAGCATGAGACAAAGACTAAGCACCACTAGGGGGTGGGAAACTGTAGACGCAAAGAGCAAGAAAAAAGCAACAAGGTAGGCACAGCTACAAGAGTCTGAAAGCCGCCATAAGATGGACCCCACCACGATAGTAAAGAGCAATCTAGTAGGTGATGTCATCAGGCCTATCATAAGGGTTGCGCTTGTCACACATGGAGGGCCTTGAGAACTGGATACAATGTTTGACACCTGACGAAGGTTCCTCGAGCTTTTGCCGTTTAGAGATTGAAGCTACATTCACCCAAGCAAGATATAGGTAGCAAATTTTAATAAAAACAGAGAGTAATGATAAAGCTGAATTAAAAGTGAAGTCATTTCTCCCAAGCCAAAGATGCCAAATAATTACCCTAGCAAGTAAATAACAGGGTGCACCGAGTGTGGCACCAACACTTTTGAGTCAGGGGCCCCATAAGTCATAATTGGACTCTGGGGCACATTAAAAACCAAGATTACAAGCAAAACAGTGCCAAAAAAAGTTGGCCACGGTGCAACCAAAAAACAGATGATCCCTCGACTTGATGGCATTATGACAGAGCACGCAAGTTGCAATAGGCAACATGTTGTACCCTCTTGCAAACAACTTATCAATCGTTAATATTGTAAAGTCCAGACTAGCCAAATAAACGTATTGATCTTTCGAGGACAAGGACCTTAAAAACGAGAAGGGTGACATTGCATCTTGTCCCTCGATCGATAAGAAAGCGATAGAAAGATTTAACTGAGAAGCTACTATTGGGGATGAGCTTCCAAGATTTACGGTCAAAGGCGGTCAAGTTAGAAGAACTGAATTGCAATTTCAAAGCATTGAGCACCGTATTTGGATAAGGAAGAGAATCCTTAGACGAAGCGAGGAACTCTCTAACAGTGCAGCGTGGAGTTATAGACCTAGCAAATTTAACAGGGCAGATATTCATCGGTGCTTGGCCCAAGTACAAGTTATATAACCATAACAAGGTGGCAAACCCATTCCCAATGATAGGTTGCATGCAAAGCTTGAAAAACATCTAAGACAGCTTGAATACCTTGCTAGAAAAAAGAACTCATGCGAGAAGATTTAGGAAAAAGAGGTAAGTGTGGGGTGTGCCGGAGATAGTCATGTGCAGCGGTAACCAACCACATCAGTCCTTGGATTCAGAACATTTCCACCACCACTTGCCTAGCAAGGCCATGTTGAACTCCTTGAGGTTGAGAATGCCCCCACCCACTTTGTTGTTTGGGCTAACACAATTCTTTTCCAATTAACTAAGTGACATTTGAGGCTGTCCAGATCCAAACCTCTCCAAAGAAAATCATGTCGAATGCAATCAATACACTTAAGTAACCACTTCAGTAGTTTGAAGATCGAGCATCCAATGTACCGAATATATAGGAAAAAGGATCCAATTATCTAGCAAACTATTTTTTATTAAATTAAATTAGTCAAATAACTTTCTTGCTTAACTATTTTTTTTAATAATATTAATTTTAATAAATACTTATTACAAAATTCAGAAACAAAAAATTACTTTTAAAAATAATTAAATTTAATTTGTATTAATTAAATAATCATATATATATTATTATTCTCAAAATTATATTTAAATAAACAAGAGGAGTGCAGCGCAAGATAGGCAACGGTAGTATAAAATGGCAAGCTTTCAATCTCGTCGGCAATGGCGGTAGCGAAGTAGTCCGCCATGGGAGTTCAAGGTCTCTGGGAGTTGCTGGCCCCCGTCGGCCGTCGGGTCTCGGTTGAAACCCTAGCCGGAAAGACACTCGCAATCGGTACCAATCGATCTCTTTTTTTCTCACAAACCCTAGGGATTTGATCGTGCGATTTCTTCGCAGATGCGAGCATTTGGATGGTCCAGTTCATGATGGCGATGAGGGATGAACGAGGCGAGATGGTGCGCAATGCGCACGTTCTTGGATTCTTTCGCCGCATCTGCAAGCTTCTCTTTCTCCGCACCAAGCCGATCTTTGTCTTTGATGGTGCTACTCCGGCGCTTAAGCGCCGGACTGTGGCCGCTCGCCGCCGCCATCGTGAGAATGCCCGTGCTAAGATCCGCAAGACTGCGGAGAAGCTTCTCATCAATCATGTGTGTTGCTGATGCTTCTGTTTCAACCTTTTTTTCGTTTTTCGGTAATCTTATTTGTGATTTCTTGAAATTGGTTAGCTCAAGGCGAAGAGATTGGAAGAGCTGGCTGCGGAGATCAAGAACAGCAGGGTGAAGGATGAATCCAAGGGGAAGCAGGTTGAGGTGGATCATGGAAGCGGGTTAAAAGGAAGTAGTTCGGAGAAGAACGTGAAAGATGGTATTGGGAACGCTAACCAGGAAACTATTGACGAGTTGTATGTGCAAAATCTTTTCTGTTGTCTTTCTAATAGTTTTCTAATAGTTTGTAGCCGTTTATCTTGTTATTCTATCAATTTTTACTTTAGGTTGGCAGCATCACTTGCAGCCGAGGAGGAGGGAAAATTTAATAGCAATGAATCAGCTTCTGGTGTGGATGCCTTTGAGGAGGGGGTAGATGAGGATGAGAATGAAGAAATGTTATTTGTGAGTCACATTTCACTATCCTTTATTTATCTATTTATTTATTTGTTTATTATGATTATTTTTTTTGTGCACTAAAAGTTTAGGTTACCTCCAAATTAATTTCTAGGACAAGTAGGACATTTATAGTATTTAATTACCCTATGAAGTTGTTTCTGTTCACGATGATTGATGAACCCTTCTCCTGAATTTCTAACCAATGTAGTTTTTCTTTGGAAGTGTATGCACGACTTTCCTGAATAAAATTGTTTGTATGTTTTCAGTTTCAATCTAGTTTGCTGGCTTTCACACTATAACAAATTGTGTTTATAATATGGTAAATTAATAAAAAATTGTTAATTGGAAAACATCATTAATTATATTGTGTTTGTAGTTATGCTTGGCAACCTTTTATGTCATAACTTCACTTTGGTCAGGATGATTACAAGTCAATATATGCCGTATCAATGAAAGTATTGTTAGCCACATTGGCAGCTGTTATGGTAGTATACTTTACGTAATTGCTTTTTTTTTTTGTCTAAATGTAAGTTAGAATCTGAACAATGTGTTTAGCCACTTTACTTTTACATTCCAAATTATCCTTCACTGATGTGACATAAATGCAACATTTAGTTAGATACTTTCTAAAGACTAAATCACTGCACTCTTGGCTACCTACATAATTGCCCCAATTGCATTTTATCTGCTTGTTATTTTACAATTTTATTTGGTCTCGAAGTTTATTGACCCATTGATGGATGCCTCTTTTCTTTTTCTTAATGCATTATGGGCGGTCTTTCTTATATAAATTTTGGACATTGTCACCACATGGCTGGATGATGTTGTGGTTTTTTGGTTTCACACAAGTTGGAATTTTGGACATTCTTAAATTCTATTAGCGGACTATTAACGATCAGCCATGTAGTTTAGCAGAGTGTTCCATTATACTGTGATTGACAAAGCGTTCTCACTTGTATTCTGTTTATTATCAGTGTTTTTGAGTTATTTTTCATTGCAGCCAGCAATGAGTGGCAAAATCGATCCAGCTGTATTAGCTTCACTGCCTCCATCCATGCAGTTAGATCTTCTTGTCCAGGTAAAGCGCTAGAAGATAATGTCATTGGTTCAGCAAAATACTAAGTTATTACGGTGACCTTCAGCTCAACCTTGCATATTGTTTATGTGCATGTTTCTTGTGGCAGATGAGAGAAAGACTTATGGCTGAAAACAGGCAGAAGTATCAAAAAATTAAGAAGGTTTGATATCTCAACGTTATTTTGTTATTTAAGAGTTAATGTGCTTTGTTGTGGTGATATATGATCATTGCTTGAACTCATCTGTATTTCTGCGTGACTCTTTATCATTGTTATCTAATATTGATTTATTCCGTTTGTTTAGGCCTTCTAGTTATCTTGGTTAGGCCAAGGTGCATTGACAATGTTGTCACATTCTGTTTTCTTTGCTAAAACATCATTTACCAGACAGTTTAGTTCCTTTTTAAAACTTTCAATCTAGTGATGTCTCAAGCTAGGATAAATAAGCAATACTGCTTGTGCATGAAATTTTAGAATTATGTCAACATATGGTTTATGCATCCATGTGAATTTGCTATTATTGTAGCGCACTTACCTATAATTCCAGTAATTTAGGGAACATGGAAACTGAAGCTTTACTTTGTTTTTAAAGCTGTCATCTTTTCCCCCCACTAAGGTGGCTATATAAGCTTGTATTTTGTTGTCTTGGCTAGTAGACAACTTATGGTTTCTCATTATTGACTCAATTATGTTCTTGATTACATCATCTACTCAAGAGGAAATCCAGTTGACTCCAGGTAAGATGCCACTCCAGATAAATCTTAAGTGGTGTATGACAAGTTTTTTAAAATCTTGTTACTTAACTGATCCCTATGCATAAGCTTCACTCTTTTCTATAACATATTCAGCATAAAGGAAAACTATTCTTCTTGTAAGTTGCTTCTATTCTGGAATTAGAGTGTATGTATAATGATTATTCCTTTGAAGAGAACACTTGAGAATAGACTTAGAGACTTAGGAGAGATTCCTAAGAATTATTGGGCAACTTCAATGCCAAGAAAGTATTTTAGCTTATCCAAGTCTTTGGTTTGAAGCTGATTGAACAAATATTTCCTTAAGTAGGTGAGCTTTTCATGGTCATTACTTGTGTGATGACTACATGATCCACGTAGACTACCAAATAAATGGATTGGTCTGGAGAAGTATGGCAGTAGAAAACTAAATGATCTACTTCACCGTTTTTCATACTAAAATTTTGAATGATAGTACTGAACTGAACTTTCCAAACCAAGCCCGTGGGCACTGCTTGAGTCCATCAAGAGAACGTTGCAGTTTGCAAACCAACCTAGGTTCCCCTTGAGCAACAAAGCTAGGCGGTTGCTTCATATAAATTTCTTTATCTAGCTTGCTATGGAGAAATGCATTCTTAATATCCAATTAATACAACAGCCAGTGGCCAATGGCAACCATTGTAAGAAGAAGGCCAACAGAAGGGAGAAAAGGTATCTCTATAGTCAAATATCTAGATTTGAGAATACCCTTTAGCAACAAGTCGTACTTTGAGACGATTAATCTGCCCATATGGACCAACTTTAATGGCATACACCTTATTACAATCAACAACTAGTTTCCTAGAGGAAGGGGAACTAATTCCTAGGTATCACTATGTTTAAGAGCAAGCATCCCATAATCTATAGCTTGTTTCCATTTTGTATGAGAAAGCATCAAGTTGATATTTTTAGAGAATGAAATAAAAGGCAAAGAAGAGAAAATTGCAATATATGCTGGAGATAAATGATAGAACCTTAAGTAAAAAATTATGGATTGGATGAGGGTTTGTAGAGAACTGAGCACCTTTCTAAAGGGCAGTAGGTAAATCATGACTGGTGCGAGGCAGGCCTGTCACTAGTAGGGCATGATTCACAATGTTTAGATTCTTCCTATTCCGGTGCAAGAATCTGTAACTGTTGCTGATACATTATTCGAGGTGGTTCAGATGATATGGATGGTGTTACTTCAGGACCTTCTTCAGGAGAGAGATTTAAAAAGTGGGACCTTCAAAAGAAACAAAGGTGGACCAAAATAGGGAATAGTTAAAGTTTCAGAAACAAACCTAGGCGTGATTAAAGAAAGAGAGAAATATGGAGTTTCCTAAAAAAATGTCATATCTTTGGATATATAATAATGATTAGAAATAAAAGAGTAACATTGGTATCTCTTATGTAGTCCGGAATATCCCAAGAGAAACACTCTAAATTGCTCGGGCATTCAACTTGTCCAACCCTGGAGACAGGTTATGAACAAATAAGTACAACCTAAAACATGAGGAGGAAGGAATATGATATAATGGATAATTGGGAAGCAGAATAGAATAAGGAATTTGATTATTAAAACGCTAAAGAAAGTATATGATTTACTAGATAACAAGCAGTTAAAACAGCATCACCTCAATGGTGAACAAGCACATTTGCATGTAAGGATTGGTTTCAATTTAGCGGATTGATGTAATATGCTATGAAAAGTCACGACGGATGAAAAAATAGAAGAAAAATGTTCTTGTGCATTATCTCTGTGAATTAGTTTAATTGTCTTGCTAAAATGAGATTTGAGTCTCAGTGCATAAAAGTAGTCATATCATGCTCTGGCTGCTTAAGAGTAATCAGCTTTTGAGTAGGTCATACAAACACTGAATATAATTAACACACACTTCATGCGCCTATTCCAAAACGTGCAACATGTTTCAAAGGTTCAGAAATTAAGTTAGCTGTCACAACAGACTGCCGTAACAAACCACATATTCAATAATTGAAACTTTTTCACTCATTTCGAATATGTGAGGAGATATCATCAACAATTTCAACAATGTGGTCAGAGAGACCCTAACCTAGAAACTAGAGCTCAACAGATGTGAATCAAACTTAGTTGAAGACATTTTAACTTGAACACAGAGGTTGTCGTGTAGATTTTGGAATATTGGGACCTTTAGGAATCTGTTGAACCAGATAGCAAACCCACAAAGAAAAGACAGGAGCCAGCCTACTCTATACCTACTTGAGAATACTTCGGGACATAGGAGGGATGTCTAAGAATTGTTTCAGTGATTAGGCACTCAGCAGGTTGAAATTTATACACATGAAAGAATAATTACATTGTGTATTTACAAGAATTCTATTTAAGATATTATTATTTCCAATACTACTGCTCTTATTTCCGACTCTATCTTAACTGCTACTTTTGTTTGGGTTGGGGTTCTGTGATGAAATTGGCATGGTTGTTTGAACTTGTTTGGGTGGAGAACTTTTTATTTGAAGTTGACTAAACTTCGACTTACTTAATATTAATATTAGTGAAAATGAATAATTTAAGAGTTAGACTTTTTCTTTTTAGTTAATGATGGAGGTTTATTAATATTAATAATTTTTCAAAAATAGTTATTAATTATATGTATTTAAATAATTAGATTTTGTAAAACAAAAAAAAAAAAATTTGTGGGATAACCCTAACACTACTTGAGTGTTTGGTTCGAGGTGTTGGGATAATGTGAGATACCCCCAAACCCAACAAGGCTTTAGGAGAAGAAAGCCTTTTTATTCACATATTTGCTTAAGAAAAGCTCATCTCCACTAATGTGGAATAAAAGGAGTAGATTGATATTAAATGACTAAAAAAAAATTACTTGGCTTAATTGAATGGATATAGCTGTCATGTACAACACTATTATGAGAATCATTTAGTTGATTTATTTTTGCTGGAACCTCACCTCAATTTTACTTGCATGCCTAATAATGCAATAATTTATAAAATATTATCTTGTAGTTGTCTCCTATATATTTTGGGTTTCCCTTTTTTCTCATATATACAGTTTATGACTTATATTGTAGAGTGATCAAAGAGTTCTTTTTATTTTATTTTATTTTATTATTTATTTTTATGAACTGCTCAAACTGAGAAGTATTTGATTTATGTCATTTTCCATAATAACTATTGCAAGCTTATTGTGAGCTGCTCTTTATTTCCCAAGCTTGTGGTATCATATATTTCTTAGGTTCATGCAGGCTGATATGCTTATTGTATTTAGTTAGGCCCCTGCAAAATTTTCAGAGCTACAAATACAATCTTACCTGAAAACTGTTGCTTTCCGCCGGGAGATAGATGAAGTACAAAAATGCGCTGCTGGAAGGGGAGTAGGAGGTGTGCACACTTCCAGGATAGCTTCGGAAGCTAATAGAGAATTCATATTTTCATCATCATTTACGGGTGACAAACAGTAAGGATAACTAGCATGTTTAAGTTACTATCTTTAATGTGCTTTACAAACTGAATAATTCCAATGTTACTGAAATACAAAGTGTTTATTTCTTGCACTTCTTATTTTCTTCTTCCTGTTTGTGAGTTATTAGGAAGCACTTTCATGCACACCATGTTTTATCATGTGATTGTCTGTGGGTACCACCTTGCAAAAATGATGTTCAAGGATGCATGGGGGCAATGTTTCTTTTTTATCATATTTATGCCACATGCTTGCTTCTTCTAGGTTTTAGCACTTATCTTCATAGTTCATACTTTTTAAATCAGGATTTTGACATCTGCGGCCAATGGGATGAAAGAGAACATGAAGCCAATGGCGCAAAACAATGCAACTTCTTCAGATCCAGTACTACCTAATTCTGCTTCTAAACAATCTAGGTCTGTTATGGGGGCATGCATTACTGAACCTATAAGTGATTTTGTGAATGATGTTGAAACATACCGAGATGAGCGTGGGCGTGTTCGAGTTAGTAGAGTTAGAGGCATGGGTATTTGTATGACTCGTGATTTGCAACGGAATTTGGATCTGATGAAAGAATATGAACAGGAGAAGAATTCTAGGAACATATGCAATAGTCCTACCCCTAACTCAGACCGAGGGATACCCAAAGCCCCAAAAGACGATTCTGAAATCAATCCTCCCCCAAAAGCTTGTGCAGGTTCTGATACTGCTGTAACTGATGCGGGAAGCATTTTAGCCTCCACACAAGGTGAGATTCATCATGTTGACGAGACATCTGTTCTTGCAAGCAAAACAACAATTGAGATATCTTTTTTGGAAGATGAAATTGAGAAGCATGATGCAGACCACAATCTGTTTCTTCAGTTAGTTTCCGGAAGTTCTGCATTAGAAACAAATTCTGTGTGTGTTTCATCAGGCAAAGATATCTGTGATTCTGCTGATTGCATGTGGGAGGAAGGAATGGTTGAGGAAAATGCTGGAAGTCAGACAGACAGTACGGAGAAACAAAGCCGACCTTTTTCAGCAGAAGAGATTTCAGGTGAGGAAGATGATGTTGAATGGGAGGAAGGTACCTGCCAGGGTCCTACTGGTGCCACAGATGGCCTGACTGAACATAGAAGTCATATCTCAAGGGGTTTTTTGGAGGAAGAAGCTGATGTCCAGGAAGCAATAAAGAGAAGTCTTGAAGATTTAGGAAGACAGAAGCCTTTAATCATTTCTTCTGAGGTTCAAACTTCAAACACAAACATGCAGGTACAAAATAACCTGAAGTGCAGTTTTGCACCCCGTTTTGCTGTGGGTGGACATGGAAAACATAATGCTTGCCAAATGGGCATTGTGCAGACCAGGAGCTCTCCGGAGATGCATCAAGCTTCGCCTGCTGCATCAGAAGCTCGATCTGTAAATGATGAGATGAAGTCCAATGCTGAAATTATTGAAGAACCAGTGGTTGTTAGTGAGATTACGGAAACATTATGTACTGATGATGATGCACCAAAGATACAATCAGTTGAAGGTCAGGTAACATTGGACACAGAGTGCATGAATATTTCCAAGCATGGTTCAACTTCCAACACATTTGCAGAGCTTGAGCCTAGTTCTAAAGCAGATCAAGAAACCATAGGCAATACACCTGTCATTGTTCTTGCTGATTGTCAACATAATGATCTGCAAGATTCTCTTAAAAGAACTGAGAATGCAGGTTTTCAAAAGAACTCTCCATTGGACACAGAGTGCATGAATATTTCCAAGCATGGTTCAACTTCCAACACATTTGCAGAGCTTGAGCCTAGTTCTAAAGCAGATCAAGAAACCATAGGCAATACACCTGTCATTGTTCTTGCTGATTGTCAACATAATGATCTGCAAGATTCTCTTAAAAGAACTGAGAATGAGGGTTTTCAAAAGAACTCTCCACTGGAAACCTTTACAGAGACAGCTGTGCACATGGATGTTGAGCGACAAAATCAAGAAAAAATCATTAATGACATTCCTTCCAATGAAGAAAAGCACTATGAAGATAAATTCATGACACAGGAGCATTTGAATGATAATTTAGAATTCTCGGAAGCTAGTTTGGATGAAGAAATTTCTATCCTTAGACAAGAACGTCTAAATCTTGGTGATAAGCAAAGAATGCTTGAGAGAAATGCAGAATCTGTCAGTAGCGAAATGTTTGCGGAGTGCCAGGTATTACTTATCACTTTGAATCATTCTGGTGATTTTAGATCATTTAACCTTTGTTGGAGTTCCATTTTGTGTTCTGCCATTGTCATGCTGAAAATTATTTAACCTGTTTGGCCAATAGCAAGACATCTATGCTAGTTTACTGGATGACTTTTTAACTTTCCGTCAAGCATTTTTATTTGAAGAAGTGATATCATATTGTCATTCGATAGCTATGGTAATGGCTTGACAATTGAATTGTTGACTGTGAGTTTTTCTGCTTCACTTGGGGAGGAATGACACCTAAATAACTATCTGCCATAAATAGCTTTTTTTGGACAAGACATTGGATAATAATTTAGCTTCACTTTTTTACTTTTCATTTTCAACTTTTAGGTAATTTCTTCAGCTCCATTAGAGAAATTTCCTCTTTTTCAATGTAGCAAAAAGAATGTCATAGGATGGCTTGATGTTTATTTTATGCCGTGATCCCTCTAATTGACCTAAAAATTACCCTTTTCTTTTATAAAATTTTAACCTTTTGCATAGTTTTTCCTCTAGTCATTTTGTCCTTATCTCTTCTTTTATTGTTTATAGAATTATAGCCTATCCACCAATTTGTAATGTTTGATCCTTTCATGTCTCACCTTACCAGCATAGTTTTTACCTTTGTTCAACTGTGATGTATTATGTGATAAAAGTATAAGTAACAAGTAGGTAAGCTTGTCCATAATTTCCACCACTATTTATTGAACAACCACTTTTGTCAAACATTTGAACTTCTAAACTGTATCTCCTTTTTGCAACTTGTAGGAGTTGCTTCAAATGTTTGGTTTGCCTTATATCATTGCACCAATGGAAGCAGAGGCTCAGTGTGCGTACATGGAAATGACCAAACAAGTGGATGGTGTTATAACTGATGATTCAGATGTGTTCTTGTTTGGTGCTCGCAATGTCTACAAGAATATATTTGATGACAAGAAATATGTTGAAACATATTTCATGAAGGTTTTTTTTATATTCCTTGGTCTTAAGCTCTGATTACAACTCAAAATCTTAATTATCTCTTTAGTTTATTTCTATTTTTTTTCATGAAATACTTCCCTGATAGATTTCGATACCTCAAACTAGCTTAAATCAACCTATAAACAAGCATAAACTCTCTTGTTTTTGCTTGGCTATTATTCTTTAAATAGTTCTGCCTTTTGTTTTACCTTTCATGAAATGTTTATTAAAAAAAAAAAATAGCTATGACATGGTGGGTTTATCTTGGTTACCATTGTAACATCCTTTATGTTCCTTTGCGAAGTCCCCATTTTGGTTCATTGTGGAAAATATATGTCAGTATCCATCAACTGGCAACAATGTAATGTGTTTGTCTTGTTTGTTGATCTTGCACAACTTCTCCTGTTGCATCAGGATATTGAGAGTGAGCTTGGAATGACTAGAGAGAAGTTAATCCGGATGGCCTTGCTTCTGGGGAGTGATTATACGGAGGGTGTCAGGTGTGATTCAAAACCTATTCAGAATTGTTGGTGTTTCATTATGAATTTGTTTGTGGACTGCCACCTGGATTCTGTATGTGTGTGAGTGCTGAATATGACATCCTTGATGGTATTGTTTTACGCAATTAGCAAGGACAGCCAACTTGTTCACAAATTTGACTACTTTTATGATAACAATGTAAATGTTTTCATTATCATATGTCTCACTGTCATAATCTTTTGTTTTTTGGTTTTTACTCCTACTAACCCACACTTTAACTACAAGGCACAACCAATATGCTTCTTGAGGAGTTCTACATTGCATATATCCCTATTAATCTATCTGCTGTTAGATATGTACATGAAAGTAAAGCAATAATGTTGATTCACTTTTTGCAATTAGCACAGGCCAGATTTCAGTAAAAATAATAATACACTTAATGAAATTATGACACTGAAAAGCTTGTGACTTTTTTAACTTTGTTGCAACATTTTGCTCAAAAGCAGATAGATGACTCAGATATGCTGACAATAACAAGTATAGATTGTTAATAATGTAAGCCACCCGAAGTTGGGTGGTGACTTGATCAAGTTTGGTTTGTAAATACAGGACACTATTACTAAATTATGAACCATGAGATGTTGTGCAGATCATGAAAGTTTTTAATGGTCGTGTCTTTTAACTCACCTTATTTTTTCCTGTGAAAATTTGATTCAGATAACCAATTGCTAGAGGAAGATTCACGTCCCTCACCTGCTTGTTACAATGTTATTTTCTTCTCATAATTGATTAGCATTAAGAAAAATTGACCCTTTAAGAATTAACCTCTTTGTCACATGTTGTACTTTCAGAGTGAAGAATAGTAGCAAGCTAAAAGATAGGCAGTCATTAATTTAAATACATATTAGTTACTTGCAGTTTATTTTGTTATTTTGCTCTATAGATGTAATTGCTGTCATGTTTTAATATGGAACAATCAAGAGTATAAGCGTTGACAGTTATGATATTCAACTATGTGATTCATCTACAATCTGAAGAAAAAGAACTTATTTGCACCTTTTTAATTTGCAATTATTTTAATTGTATGTCTTGTAAAGAATTTCAATGCTGGATTTTGATATACACAGTGGAATTGGCATTGTCAATGCGATTGAGGTTTTACAAGCATTTCCTGAGGAAGATGGCCTTCAAAAGTTCAGGGAATGGCTTGAGTCTCCTGATCCGTCTATTTTAGGACAATTTGGTTCTTATACTGGTAGCAAATCCAAGAAAAGATCCTCAAAAACAAGCAATAGTAATGTGGATGAATTGACAGACAACAGTGAAGAATCTGCTTGTGAAGTGAGTGGTTTAAGGAACCATGATCAAGTTGCTGACAATGGCATTCCAGATGTTAAAAACATCTTCATGAATAAGCATGTGAGTCCTTATTTTCCCTTTTTTTTTTTAATTTTTTTAAAATCTGTTCTGGTTTTTCTTTTACTCATGCAAAAATGCTGCACACTGTCTCTAATTTGCCTTCTGTTCAACCTTCCCTGAGATGATTTTTTCTTTATTCTTCTTTTTGAATAATTTCTCTTGCTATCCAGAGAAAGGTGAGCAAAAATTGGCATATACCTTCATCTTTTCCAAGTGAATCAGTTGTATCTGCTTACACTTCACCTCAAGTTGATGAATCACTGGAATCTTTTTCATGGGGAAGGCCAGATTTGTTTTTACTTCGCAAGTGAGTTGCCTTAACATTTAATTTGCACTCCATGAGCTTGTGTGGCATATAAGGCTCACATTTAATTCACAGGGTGTTCACTTGTACTACATGATGGCGGTGGAATTGTAACATTGTATCTAAGTTTCTCTAGTTTGTTTTTAACCACAAATAGTACTTAAGTTTCCTTGGACCCATAGTGTCAAACAGCATTGTTGTTGAGGGTGAAAAATAGCAAGCAGAATGTTCCTATTTCCTTTTTTTTTTTTTAATTTTAATCAGCAATTGTCTTTTAGGTTGTGCTGGGAAAAGTTTGGTTGGGGTAGTCAGAAGGCTGATGAATTGCTTGTGCCTGTTCTCAAGGAGTATAATAAACATGAGGTATTTCTCGTTTCATTAAATTTTCACTTAGATCAGTGATATTTTTTGGCCCAAACTAATCTATTGATTGATGAGAATTTGGTGACTGGAAAAATTTTCATACCACAGACATGCAAAGGTTTTTGGTGCCCTTTTGATTTTCAGCCTCTAGCTTTTATCACATGAATATATGAAGAATTGGATCATGACAAGCATACTTTTAAATCAACATTTGAAGTAAAAAAGAAGTTGGAACGTAGTTTGCAGATGTTTATGTGGCAATCGTACATGCAAATCTATTATAAATCCAAATATTGGTGATCCCACAACCTCTGCGTCCTGCACATAATATCGTAATGAGCCTTAAGTTGAGTTTCCTTTTCTATAATGCTCTCAGCCCATGTGCCACTCTGCTCTCGAGCAAACAATTTCTAAGCGCCTCTACCTATTTCCTGATAAAGGTCTTTGAAACATTGGAAATTTAGGTCAAATGTGAGAAAATGTTTACTGTATTTTATGATGTCACTGAGACTTAGGTATTATATACAAAAGAACAAATGACCAGACAAATGTCATAGTTCAAGATATACTTGGAGATTGATATTATTGAAGTTAGCTTCATCACATTTTGGTTTGTGTTTACTTTTGTTTCTTTCTCACTTTTTCCTTCAACTTCATTGTTTAATTCTGGTTTTCAGACTCAACTAAGACTGGAAGCATTTTACTCTTTCAACGAAAGGTTTGCAAAAATACGCAGCCAGCGAATTAAGAAGGCTGTAAAAGGAATCACTGGGTCTTCTGAGTTGACAGGTGATATTGTCCAAGAAGGTTCTGAATCAAGGAAAGGGAAAAGGGCTTCTAGAGCCAAGGAACCAAAACACAAGAACCAATTATATGGCGGAACTAACGATGATTGCATGGAACCTTTAGAAACATTACTATCAGGGGATAAAGCAGGGAAATCACCTATTCCAGGTCATGGTCGAGAAGTTGCTGAAAGTGGAATGACTGCAAATATTAGAGGAAGAGGGAGAGGAAGCGTCAGCAAAAGTGGTAGGGGGAGAGGAGTGAAAGCAAGAGGACGAAGTAAGCTGAAGAAGAAGACAGAACCTTCCAAGGGAAGTTCAAGTGACGCTTCCGATGATGCAGATGATGCTGGTGGCCAGAACAAGAAACAGAATGATACATTTGGGCTGCGTAGAGTAAGTTCAACAGCAGGCTTTTTCCTACATGCCATTATGGTAGTAGTAACATATTATCAGATGCACATGTTGTTTAAAGTATTGTGAATAATGAGTTACTTGTGGAAAACAAATGAAAACCTGGAAGTTTCTCTGGCTTGTACATAAATCTGATTTTCTCTAGTATCAGTGTAGGAGTACCTATTTATAGGTAATCAGTTTTCTTAAAGCTAATAGGAATTTCTTCTGATTTCAAGAAAAGAGCCCCACCAATCAGATTATCTTGACTGATAGGACATGCTGGTTGATGATTTTTTATTCTGATAGTTACATGAAAAATGAAATTCACTTGCTAAAATTTTCTCTGAGAATACATTTCTGTCCTGTTCTGTTAGCTTTCATTGTTTGATTTTACTTTTCGAGTGCAGTATACTAATTGTCTTTTTGTTTCTATGCTGCGTTGATTTTTTTAGTCGTTGCGACAGCGGAAGCATGTAAAATATGCAGAAGAGGCTCCTGGAGCTGTTAATGATGCTGATGTTGTGGATGCCTCAAACACAATTGTAGCTGATCATAAATCTACTGAGAGTTCTTTTCCACTCGATGGGAAACATGGGAATCCAGATTTCACTGAGGATTATTCGCCTAAAGATTACCTGCTTAGTGGAGGAGGTTTCTGCGTTGATGAAAGTGACCAAAATGGTGATGCTGTTAACCCAACAAACCTGCAGACAGATTCAACTAAAATTTCTGGCAGCAGTCTTGAAATTGCACATCCTGCCAGTCTGCAGGGTTTGCTGGTCCAAGATGATCCTAATCCCATTGAAGTCACCCAAGTTCCCGCACTAGTTCAAAATGATTATCCCCATCCAGAACAAGATGTGGGGCAGCGTGAGGCAAGGCCAGGCTTGAGTGCAATGCCTTCACTGAAACGCAAAAGAAGAAAAACCTAAGCAAAGTTCTTGGGGATCTCATACCACTGTCTAACAACTCCAATTTGTGTAAATTTGTTTTCATACCAGTGGAACATTAGGCAAATTTGCAGCTCTGCACTTACAGGTGTAATTTATTATGTTTATACGGATGAAAATTTTGGGAAGATATAGAGTAGGTTGAGTAGCATATGTTTTAGTATTTACTTCGCAGGCTGATTCCCTTCTGGAGATACTAACGATGATCCAGGTTCTGACATCTCATTTTGTTTGTAGCTAGTTCCTCGGTTGCAGTTTCTGGAGCTTCATCACAGAACAATAGTTGAAGGTTGTCATCCAGGTAAAAAAACAAGGAGAAGAAACAAGAAGGTAAAATCTCAATCAAAGCCTTTTTTTGTAACGTTTGATGATAGAATAATTTTATTTGTACTACATAGTTTTATCGAATTGACTTTTCAAATAAATGATTATCTCTGTTTATTTATTTTTTTTGTAGGGCTTACAATATTATGTCCGAAGGGGATCTGGATGATTATTTTTCATTTGAGCAGTCAATTTGGTAAAACTATTTGATGCATATGCTTTACGTTGGATAATAACTCCACGAAAGCTTTGCCATATTTGTGTTCTGTTTTCGCTAGAATGATTTTTAAGGTGTTGGAGAACTCTTTTAAACTTGTGTTCTTTGTTGAAAATTTCAGCCATAATGCGGAGTTGGTAGAACCAGTCATATTTCAGATACATTATTTTTTTTCAATTATTTGGATTTTTTTTTGCTTGCACACCCTCTGCATAACTGAACAATTACTATTATACCCTTGTCAAAACTATTCAAGTCTTCGTTATTTATTTATATATCCATATAACTTATATATATATATATATATATAGACCAAACTACCCTAGTCTTCTCTCCATGGATATACATGTAAATGAGCAAATATGATTTTACAAGCGAATGTGAAGCATTTACTACCCATTTTTACAGGGCATGCAAGCACCTTTTTCTCTATATTTATTTCATCATGCTATAACCTTTATGGTGGTGAAACTATCATACCCAGTATTATTCAGGGATATGGATCTTATATTATGCTCAATTATTTAGACGACTTGGTACACAGATGTTGTCTCCCTGAGGTAAAACCATTGACTCAAATATCTCATATTGCTAGAAGGTCTATGCTAACCTAAACTAGTAGGTGGGTAATGGGTTGTTTTTATCAAAGTGATCTGTGACAATTTATTTATTTATTTTATATTCTATATTTTATATTTCTTTCATTTTCGCCGTTGGATATGGTCAAAATAGACTGCCTGTGTACATATTATTAATAATTTCTAGATGGTCACCTCTGCTTGAATTTCATATATGTTATATTTTAGGTAGTGGTTTATTTGTCATGCTCATTTGGAATTTTATTTGTTTAGTTGACAAGTGTTTGTTTCTGATCCAGTCTTCACCTAAATATGAAATTGCTTGTATGTTTATTTTATTTTTTTATTTTTTTTATTTTTTTATTTTTATGAGGAAAGTAACAAGAAGCCCTTTTGGATGTGCACGATTTTATTTTTTATTTTTGTTTTTTAAAGAATCTTTCTTTATGAGAATAAATCTCCATCGCAAATAAAAAGACATGTTTGAGCTTTGTCATATATATATATATATATAATTTATGAATGCAACAATAACAAATTTTTAATAAAAACAAGTTAAAAGATCTACAACCACAATCTTGGGATCCTTAGACTACGAGGGGGAAAAATTATATATTGTTAAATAAAAAAAATAAAAAAAAAGAAATTGGAAGGTTTTCCAGGCAACTTAATATTACATTATAGAAAAATTTCTTCCGGCCTTTTTGGATTCTGCTGGTAACCTCTACCCTGCCATCTTTCTCCCCAACCTCGAATGGGATAAATATTTATTTTAAAAAATAAATCATTTTAATAATTGATTAAATAATGATTAAGTTTAAATTATCAAATTAATTTTTTTTTGATTAACTTATCAAATTAATTACATAATTAAAAATGGTACAAAATTGATATCCATCTTTTACAAGGAAGAGGCAAGATTTGAAATTTCCATGTTGAGGGACCATGAAATAGCAACTATTCTTAAATTTATTATTTTATAACAAATCCATTCATTGTATATATATATATAATGAAACAGTTATTGTTCATCAATATCAAAGAGTCCAAAGCTTATTTGTAAAACATATATGCATTGAATATTGTTATTCTAGTGGAACTCTGAAACCAATTAAGCCGCCTCGGTTACTACCTTCATTCTTTTGAACAAAATATCAAAAAGTCAATGACGCGTCTGTCCTATTACATGTAATCCTTTTCTTCTTCCACCCATTCCCCTCCAAAGTCCCAAAAAAACATAAATAAAAGGGATCTTTGGTCCTCTTTAGGGGGCTGCTCTTTTTTGACACTTCATTCTCAAGGCTTTTCCAATCTATATATATACACACACAAACATAAACTCTAAAACGAAGCATATCCAATCGGCTTCTTCTTCTTCTTCTTGTTGTTGTAATTTACATAGCAAATTAAGAAGGAAATATGAGTTACTACAATCAACAACAAGCACCTCCTCCTTGTATGTTGTTACTGATTATTTCTCTTTCTTTCTTTCACCTTTTTATGATTTTCTTGGATGATATATCCATAGTCTTATTGTTTTTTTGGTTCTTTTTTTGTATAGCATATCCTCCTCCAGCACCAACAGAGGGGTACCCTACATACGTTGCACCTCCTCCGGCAGGCTATCCGACCAAAGACGAGGCTGCTTACTCTCAAAACGCTCCCGTACAGACTAAGAGCCGTGGCGAGGAGGGTGGTTTTTGGGAAGGATGGTAAGTTTTATTTATTTATTTATTTATTATTTTTTAAGAAACAAGATCCAACCCTTAATTTTTAAGTTAAGAAACAAATAAAATACAATCCTTGCTACGTATTTATGGATGATATTTCATATATATATGACATTAAGTCATCTAGGATCATTCTTAAAATGTCCTCAGATATTAAAAACTATGTGAGAGAAAATGCATGGCAGAGACAGAGAATTTGCATAGCAATAGTAACATGAACAGTTATAAACCAGATATACTTGGTCTCCAAATAGGTAGTTAGGTTGATCTATTATTTTTAATTTCTGCACTGTTGATCTAGAGAAATTAATAAGTTTTAACAGTCCCACTTTTTAAGTTGCTGCTATTTTTAAGCACAGTAAATCTAAATGAAAATTGATGCCATTCATGTTTTTGTTCATAAGTCATTTGTGGAAAGAGTTATATTTCTCTCTTTTAGAATTATGTGGTAGGGGAGACTTGCTAGCTCGATATAGTTTTTACAAATTTCGAAGTGTATACGTGGCATATTTTTATTACTTCATGTGTCATTTGACTAATTCAATAAATTTCTAGGGGTTGATAAACTACCATAATTAATTCATTTCTGTATGTGTCTATTCTTTGACAAACCTTTAAATGACACATTTGTCTCCTATTATAAAAAAAAATAAATAAATAAAACGTCTATTGTCCAAAAAAAATTATATCTTTTATTATTATTGTTTGAAAGGACATTCTTATCTACATCTCAAACAAAAATGTTAAATGTAAACAAGTGAATATGTTGTTTTAATATTATGAGAAATAGAGAATATTAGACGTCTTGATTAAGAAAACAAGTGTTTATTTTTAGCAATAGAGAATATTATTAAATAAAACAAGTTACATTCAAAACTTTTTAGCACTTGACTAGTGTTTATTTTGAGCTGCGAAAACATTTGTTTGGCGTTGAATTATTACTGACTTGTTTTTATTTGCTTGTCATTGTTTTTTGTGTTGCAGTTGTGCTGCCCTATGTTGCTGTTGTCTCCTTGATATGTGCACCTGATCATACCCTGCTGGATAAGGGAGGCCTCACATTGTATTATTTACATATTTCATTTGAACTTTCTCATGCATTGTTAGTGTTGTTTTAGGCTGTTAATGTGTGAGGTTGATCTGTATTTATATTGATTGTACCTTTTTTTTTTTTATGAGTGGGTGTGGTTTCTTCCTTCTTTTAATAAAGATTCAATAAGTTTACAATACGATTGTATAAAAAAAAAAATTTTAAAATTGCTTCTGTGAGTTGATATTATATTTATTCCTATTTTAAATTAAAGGTTGAGAGATTATATAACTTGTTCGCATTAAATGGAAAAAATGAAAGAGAATTTAAAAATAAATGCTGACATTGAACAAAGTTAAGCGTATTAGATGGATATTTTCACTTATTCCTTTAGAAAATTATGCATCTTTGATTTTTTTTTTTTTAAAAGTTTTGATTGTACACATAGAATATATAACCTTGCTTAATAATGAATTCAAATTCTCCACTAAAATTTGTTTGTTTTATGACTTAAAGTTTCATATTTAATATTAAATTCTTAACAATTAACTAAGATTTAACTTATCATTTGTTATTAGAAGCCCTAGTCATTGACGTCAAAGGCAATATGATAATTTTTATATTGTTTGGATAAAAGCAAACCATCATTTAAAATTTATGTTTTTTTTTTTTGATCTCTGTAACTCTGCTTTATTAGTTTATTTAATATATATGGTTAATATACTTTTTTACACACACAAAAAAAAAAAAAAAAAATCTGTGTTCAATATAAGTAAAAAAAAACTTGCATGAAAGTCAAAAACTTTAAGATATTTTTTTCTTTTCTACAAAAAAAAAAAAAATCTATATGATTTTGCATTGCTTCCCTCTTAAATAGCTTGGGTAGAAGTGAAAATTTTAAAAAACCAGAAATCCATCCACATTTACAAATCATTGTTTTTAAAGTACTTTAGCAAGACTTCCCATTCTTCATATACTAGCCCACCCTAGTTTCTCCAAGCCCAACATGGTTCCTTGGCCTCATAGCTTGGTGTTATCCCCTTCTACTGTCTCTGGTGGACTCAAGACCACTCCAACTGTCTCTTTTACTTCCAAGCCCTTTCCACTTGCCCGTTCCTCTTCCTAGCTTTGTTTTGCTGTCTCTAATGTAGGAGGTTCAGAGACCTCCTTTCATTAAAGATTTTTCCCCTGCCTATGTTTGAAAACTCTAATTTGGAGAGTGGGTTTTAGCCCCTACTTAAAAGACATGGGTGAACTGCAATTGTTGCCACCTTCTGCTAGGGATGCAATAAAGGATATTAATTCTATAGAAGATGTCACTAACCTGTTATTGAGTAACATTCTTGAATCGTTGGGGACCTTGATGTGAAGGGTGACTCACCATTGGATGAGGTAGCCTATAGGACCCATGAAGAAAAGAAGCTTCATGAGAAGTTCTTGGCCTGGGTCAAGTCTCTTGAAATCCCCTTCCCCAGCCCCTCTACAAGTTCCCAATCTCTCGCCAGTGACGTAGCGCAGCATTTGCCTTAGAAAAACTTCATCTAGCTCATTGGAATGAGGAAGCTAACTTATAGTTGAATCCCCATGATCAACGAAGAAAAAATTGGTCTCCAGATTCTCCAGAAGGTGCCTCTCAAACTTCCTTTCTCTTGCTGCATGGTCAAACATTCAATTAGAAAAGTATTACTTTGCATGCGGTGTTGATTTTGAGGATACCCTTAGGGCCTTGGAAACTAGGCGAGTTGGTCCAAGCATAAACAAGGCGTGACCTCTAAGAAGCTTTGCGAATCGATTGCTTCGAGTTCTCCATAAAATTTTTTCTTGGAATATTAGAGGTCTAGGAAGACTGGATAAATGCTTTCTAATTAAAAATTTCTTAGAGCTTAGCCATTTTGATTTTTGCTGCCTCCAGGAGGCAAAATTGGCTACTATAATTGCAACATATTGGAGATCTATTGGGGGTAGTAAACTGGATAGCTTTCTTCTTTCACATGGGGGATTTTTTTGAGGGGTTGTTATTGCCTGAAATAGCTAGTTGAATGGAATTGGGTCAGATTATTTTTCATTGGGTGTTTTTGTATAACTATTGATTTTGACTTCCATGGCCAATCAAAGTAGGTCTGTATGACAGTTTATAGTTCGACTGATCGTCACAGAAAGTCATCCTTTTGGAATAAAATTAGGATAAACAATGGGCAACCTCCTCTCCCGTGAGTCATATGTGGGTACTTTAATGCCGTTTTCTCTGTGAATGGTAAAAACACCATGGTTTCAAATTTGGAGGATATTAATGATGTTAACCAACTTGTTCAAGATATTAGGCTTTCTGAACCTCCACTGTTCGGTTAGATTACTTTCTGACCTCCCAAGACTGATCTTCATGTTTCCTTAGAATCTTTCAAACCATACTTCTAAGATTCAGATCAGATCATGTGCTCGTCATTTTTTAAAAATCTTCCCAGCTTTTTAGCCCCCACCTTTCAGATACAAATCAACTTGGAAAACTACAGACAACTACGATGAATTGATCAGTGAGTGGTGGAATCTTAGTCCTTCTCTAGCTACAGTGCGTTTATTTTTGTTCAAAAAATTGGCTTACATAAAGCTTAATTACGTGATTAGGCAAAATAGCATTTTGGACCAATCTTTCAATGGAAGAAATCATTGATGCTTGAACTAAACTCACTAGACATTCCCAAAGAGTTGAGATAGTTGACCCTTGATGAACTTGCTAGAGAGGCAGATATCAGAGTGAACCTCAATCCTATGCTTTACAAGAGAGTTTAGTGGAAGCAATGATTGAGATTAACGTGACCCAAAGAAAGAGATGCTAATTAGCACAAATTTTTTCATGCAGTGGTGAATGATTGCAGAAACTGCAACCTCATCCCCCAGATCTTTACGGATGGAGAGTGGATGAAGGGAGATTCTAGGATTGCTGGTTGCCTTCACAGGCTACTTCTGAAACCAATTCGGTCATAAATGAGACTTTCATTTTATAGCCAATTGGTCAAGGTTATTTGAACACAAAGCGGTGGTGAAACTCGACACCCTAAACATTCACATTGGTTAAGATTAAGAAGGCCACTTTTTGATTTAGACAGGAAAAAAACACTAAGTCCATAGTGTGTCCAATGATGTTCTTTCAAAAGCACTGGGCAGTAATTCAACCAGATTTGGGATTTCTACTATAGAAAGCCAAAGTAGAGCACTTAAATTGGGCGAACATTGCTCTTAACCCTAAAAAGGCCGAAGCCACATCAACAGTGGATTTTTCACCAATAGGTCTTATTAACTTTTCCTTGAAAATCATCTCTAAGATTTTGGCTAACTGATTGGGTGAAATCATAGATCTGCAAATTGATCCTAATCACTCGGTGTTAATAAAAGATAAGAGTATTGCAGACAACATTATTGTTGCCATAGAATTGATTTTTAATATTCATAATTGCAATATGGCCGGTCACATTCTATGGCAACATTATTGTTGCCATAGAATTGATTTTTAAACTCATTCTCTATCTATTTGAACATATTTCTAGTTTGGCCATCAATTTTCAAAAGAGCAGACTATATCTCACAAAACGTGGCTCTCTACCAGACTCTGCAAGTACCCACAAGCTTAATTGCTCAGCTGCACAACTCCTTAATATTTATTTTAGAATTCCTATCTTGTGACAAAATCCTATGTGTCAGGATTGGTTGATTCTCACTCAAGCTATCAATGAACGATTAGCCTCTTGGAAACTCCAATGTCTATTGGGTGGAAGATTAACACTTATCAACTCAGTTCTCTCGACCATATTCACTACCAGATGTCAGTATTCAAATTACCAATTTGAAAAATCAAAAAGATTGATAAAACCAATGTGGATTTCCTATAGGATAGAAAGGACCTAATTCAATCAAAATGTCTAGTTTCATGGTTACGAGTACATGCAAAACAAAGAGACAATGGGGTCGGGGTGTACTCAATCTATGAGACTTCAATCATGCCCTACTAGGCAAATGATGATGGAAACTCTATTTCCGAAATACATGGTGTTGGTCACCGATGGTCACATTCAACTATAGCTTGTTTGAACGATCGGAAATGCTACTCTACACTACTCCAAATAGAAAATCATTTTTCTGGAAAGACATTGTTGCAGGTTGAGTCTCCTGCAATCGATCTTCAGGAATAGATGTAGAGGAAGAGGAGGAGGAGGAAGGGAATGAGAAGCTAGAGGAAGGAGAAGATGAGTTAGAGAAAGGGAACTTTGGCAAAAGCTGCCATCATTCCTACTGCTGTCTCCCTTTTATATCAATTTCCTGGAGACTCATTTACAAAACTATACCCACATGTCCTCATTGGCATTTCAACAAACGGGTCATGTGCCAGGACACCACTACCTCTCATCAAAACATCTTGTAATAACATCTCTTGTAAATACATAAGATTAATTCAATAATTAATTCTAATACATATGATTAACTTCTCCTGATGTTGCTGCTGCTCATCTGTTGTTGTTGCTCAGCTGGTAGTTGTGCAACAATTGCCCCCCCTTTTGCACTATCCTTGTCCTCAAGGATGGAGTTTGGAAAAGTTGTGCAGAAGTCCGGCCAGCTTCAGTACATCCCTGCTGGAAAGAATTCCTGTGGTGGTGGTTCCTCGGCAGGCGATATGAAGTCGTCCTGATCATCCAGCAAACAAAGGAATAGAGCTGGACGGCACCGATGACCAGGAGTGAATTGAGAATCGCAATTAAAGCAAAGACCTTTCTCCCTGCGAGTGGCCATCTCAGCTGGAGTAAGTCTCCTAACTGGCAGCGGAGGTGGCCGCTGACTTGGTTGAGTCGGTGCCAAAAGCTGTGGCCTATGAAATAGAGGTCGTTGTGGAGGTGCTGCTCGACTTGCGAGACATTTGTCTTCAATTAATTTCGCCATCCCAATGGCGTCATGTAGATCGCTAGGCTTCAATATATACAATTCTCGCTGGATGTCGTCATGCAGGCCCGAGAGAAAGCAATTGAGAAGCTTTTGATCATCCAGTCCAGTGACTCGAGTGGACAGGCACTCGAATTCACACAAATAGGCAGTGACGGTAGAGGTCTGTCGGAGTTTGAATAAAGCGGCCTCATGATTCACGAAGGCAGACGGTCCGAACCTCAGCTCAAGCTTTCGCAGAAAATCATCCCATTGAGACAATTGATAATTCGATTGCAACCACTGGAACCATTGAAGGGCTTGGCCAGTCAAGTAAAAAGCGGCGATAGAGATGCGCTGATCGTCTGGTGTTTGATGAAAATGAAAGAAATGGTTAATTTGGAACACCCAACTGAGTACATGCTCACCGGCAAAGAGGGGAACCTCGAGCTTAGGTAAACGAGGAGGGGAGGCGGAGTTATTAGAAGGAAGGGACGGTGGAGTGATCGGAATGTGGGGTGGACATAGTGGTAATGGAGGAGATGATGGAAGTGGGAGAAGTGGAGGTTGGGGTGTTGTCGGGGCGGAGGCTTTGTCGAGCTGCTGGAGTTTGTTCATCATCTCGGCCATGACAGCTTGCTGAGAGGCCATAGACTTGCGCAAGAGGTCGAATGAGTCGGAGTGGTTTTTGCAGATGACCTCCAAGGTCTCTGAGTGTTTCTGGACGGTAGAGCACAAAGATTCCACCTTGGCAAAAACAGAATCATGCTTAGCTAGTTGATCAGCCATTGACGCAAGTTGTTCCTCGACTGCGCGAGCTCTGGTCATCATACCGTCCGTCATGGCTCAATGAAAGCACCAATTGTTGCAGGTTGAGTCTCCTGCAATCGATCTTCAGGAATAGATGTAGAGGAAGAGGAGGAGGAGGAAGGGAATGAGAAGCTAGAGGAAGGAGAAGATGAGTTAGAGAAAGGGAACTTTGGCAAAAGCTGCCATCATTCCTACTGCTGTCTCCCTTTTATATCAATTTCCTGGAGACTCATTTACAAAACTATACCCACATGTCCTCATTGGCATTTCAACAAACGGGTCATGTGCCAGGACACCACTACCTCTCATCAAAACATCTTGTAATAACATCTCTTGTAAATACATAAGATTAATTCAATAATTAATTCTAATACATATGATTAACTTCTCCTGATGTTGCTGCTGCTCATCTGTTGTTGTTGCTCAGCTGGTAGTTGTGCAACAGACATGCTAACTATTGGTCTGCTTTCATTCAAGGAGCCCAACCTTTGTTAAAAGACAATAAATCCACTCTTTTATTGCTTAATAGATGGCTTGGAGGGAAAGCACCTAAAGACATTTGGCTAGATCTCTTTCGAATAAAGCACGACGCCTTCCTCACAGTTCACGATTTCAATCTCTTCGAGCTGCCCACCTGAACAACACTTTCTTAAACTACAAGGCCGAGTCACCGCAATGGTAACTGAAGGTGCAGACTTAAAATGTTGGTGCTGGAACAATAATGGAATCTCTCGATTAAATCCTTTTATGATTTTCTGAATGATGGTGGTCTTAGATGCCCTCTTAAATTTAAAATTTTCAACTAGCTCGTATGGGATAACAAATTTCTGACCATGGAAAACTTCTCAAAAGGCGGCTACAACAGAATTCGACGACTATGTGCATACTTTACCACGAACCAGAAGAAATTGTGGATCACCTCCAGGTCAATTGTCAGTTTGAGGCTAGGATCTGGATGCGTTTCATTGCCTTTTTCAATACCTTGATCATACGCTCCATTTTCAAGGAGATTTGGTCCACCTGGGGAATCAACTCTCTTAAATTGACTAGTCTTGGCAACATTCTTATTGGTGCAATATGCTGGACTATTTGGATGAAAAAAGCATAACCATATTTCAATGACATTGCAATTTCTTATCTTTCCTCTATTCACAAAATTGATCATATGCTTATTGCCTAGATAAATGCAATTCCATATGCGAAAAATGCCAAGCTTGAGGAGTTTTTTTCCAACAATCTAATTAAGTCTCAGCTTTGCAGGAAATTGTATTGGAGGCGCATGATGTGCAACTTCAATTGAGTGATTCCGATACTTGAAGAAAGATCGGAATTTATGTTAACTAGCTTTTAGTACTTTTATGTCTTTGTGTGTTTGTGTATTTCATGTGTTTTTGGCTAGTGTTTTGTTATGGTCTTCTCTAGAGTAGTTTTCCTCCACCTGGTGGGCGTCTTAGCTACTGGTTTGTCTTCTATGTTCCCCTTTCTTGTTTTGCACCTGTTTTATTATGTTTGGCTTGTACTTGTTTTTAATTTCTAACGAAGTTTTGTGGGTTCCACTTCATTGAATTTTTTTTTTCAAAGACAGCTTTGAGCATTTTTTTTTAAAAAAAAGAAGATTTTTTATAGAAATAAAAAGTTCTCACATTTTTTTTTTCTCACTTTTTTTTCTCACAAGAGAAATTCTTAAGGATTTTGTGTTGTAAGTCGCTTCATCAGAAGTGACATCTCTGAAAAAACCAGATTTCTATCCAAGTTTACAATTCATTGGTTTTTTTTTTGGGTACTCCTGCAAGCCCTGATAAATAATAATGAATATTAGTATACCTGTGGGACTAGTCAAACTAAACCGCCTCAGTTACGACCTTTATTTTATTGAGCAAAATATCAAAAAACAGTCATTGACGCGTTTGCCATAATATATGCAATGATTAATCCTTTTCTTCCACCCATTCCCCTCGAACGTCCCAAAAAAACATAAATAAAAGTCTTTGTACCTCTTTAGATGGCTGCTCCTTTTTGACACTTCGTCCTCAAGGCTTTTCCAATCTATATATACACACACACACACATAAACTCTAAATCAAAGCATATCCAATCTGCTTCTTCTTCATCTCCTTCTTGTTGTTGTTGTTGTAATTTACATAGCAAATTAAGAAGGAAATATGAGTTACTACAATCAACAACAAGCACCTCCTCCTTGTATGTTGTTACTGATTATTTCTTTCTTTTTATCTTTCTTTCACTTTTTATGATTTTATTGGATGATATATCCATAGTCTTATTGTTCTTTGGTTCTTTATTGTATAGCATATCCTCCTCCTGGACAGGCTTATCCAGCACCAGCGGAGGGGTACCCTACATACGTTGCACCTCCCCCGGCAGGATATCCGACGAAAGACGAGGCCGTTTACTCTCAAAACGCTCCCGCACAGACTCAGAACCGTGGCGATGGTGGTTTTTGGGAAGGATGGTAAGTCTATATTTTTTTTTTCCTTCTAAAACAATATCCAATACTTAAAAAAAATTTAAGTTAAGAAACAAATAAAACACCAATCCTTAATATTTTTCTCTCTCATGTGATACGTGTATATGGATGATATTTTATCTATTTATATTAAATAAATTTTTTATTATATAATTAATAAGTATATATGATAGCATAGTGGGTTATCACAAGGTCAAACTGTTTAATCTTTTTTCTTTTTTTTTTTGGCCCATGTACTATTTAAATGGATCATTATGAGAGAAGTTATATTTTTCCATTTCAAAGTTGGATGATAAAGAGGGCTTTTTAGTTTGATATAATTTTTGCAAATATTTTCGTTTCATATATATGATGGGCTTTCGTTGCTTCAAATGATATTTGATAGAGTTAATAAATTTTTAAGAGCCGATATGTTATCATAATTGATGTATCTCTGTATGTGTTATCTATAACAAATCTTTAAATGAGAGCATGCTTGTTGCCTATATATATATATATATATATATAATTTTTACAAAGTATTGTAATTTTTTTTCGAAAGACAATCTTGATTATAACTCAAACAAAAATGTTAATTGTAAACAAATTCTTATATTCTAGATGCCAAAAACAAGTGAATATGTTGTTTTAAATATTATTAGAAATAGAGAATACGAACTAATATACTACGTCTAACAACACATGGTCATAAGTTATATTCAAAACATTTTTGCACTCGACTAGTGTTCATTTTGAGCTGGGAAAACATTAGTTTGGGGTTGTATTATTACTGACTTGTTTTAAATTGCTTGTCTTTGTTTTTTGTGCTGCAGTTGTGCAGCCCTATGTTGCTGCTGTCTCCTTGATATGTGCACCTGATCACACCCTGCTGGATAAGGGAGGCCTCACATTGTATTATTTACATATTTTATTTGAACTTTCTCATGCTAGTGTTGTTTTAGGCTGTTAATGTGTGTGAGGTTGGTCTGTATTAATATTGATTGTACTCTTTCCTTTTTTTTTTTGTTTGTGTGTGAACATGTTTTTCTTCCTTATTTTAATAAAGATGTAATAATTTTACAAGACGTCTATAAAAAATAGTTTAGCATCACTTCTGAGAGAAGAGGGGAGAGTTGATATTTCATTTATTCTTCTTCATATTAAAGGATGAGAGAATATGTAACTTTTCTATATTTTATAAAAAAAAAAGAAAACTTGAAAATAAATGTTGACATCGAGCAAAGTTATGCTTAAGAGATTGATATTTCCACTTATTCCTTTAGAAAATCATGCTTCTTTGATTTGCTCTTTTTTTTTTTTTAAGTTTTGATTGTACACATAGAATATATAATTCTTAATCAAGAACGTATTCAAAATTCTCCACTAAGTTTTGTTTGTCTTATGAGTGGACATTTATATTTTAATATTAAATTTTTAACGGGTAGAAAAGTTTTAGCTTATCCTTTGTTATGAGAAGTTCTAGTCATTGATGACAAAAGGCGTTTTAATAATTTTCATAATGTTCGGATGAAAACAAACAATCATTTCAAATCCGTGTTTTTTTTGTTTCTATATTATTATTATTTTTTATGTGGCTATTTGTAACTCTTTTTTGTTAGTTTATTTAATATATTTGATTTATCCATTTTGTTAAATAGTGTTTAGCATATGAAAAAACCAAGTATGGAGGTAAAAATTTTAAGATCTCTTTTCATTTATTAAAAGAAAAAATTTAAAGATTTTGTGTTGCTTCCCTCTTAAATTGCTTGAATAAAAGTGAAATTTCTAATAAACCAGAGTTTATTCACTTTTACCAATTATTGTTTTTGCAGTACTTCAACAAACTTTGATAAACACATGAGCGCACATAATTTCATTAAATTCAGAAAAAAGAGAGATAGAGAGATAAGAATGAGTGTAGGGTTTTTGAGCCTTGGCGAGAAGATCAAATGACAAAATCATGTTAATTAGTCTTTGCTCAAATTTCAAGTTGCTTTATTCAACAAAAAAAAAAAAAAAAAAAAAACCATCAAGTTGCTCTTCTCATATGAAGGGTTTAATTTCTCGTTGGCCTTCTTTTTCGTACTCTCTTGGGCATTCTTAATTTTTTTTTTTTTTTATCTATCCTTGATGATAATGATGTGTATGTCATTGTGAGCTTATAGCTTGTGTATAGAAAAAAAAAAACCTTTTAATTCCATTATTGATATAGTGGTTGATGGGTTCCGTAGTTTTTTATCCGTCAAACAGAGGTTTTCTCCATTACAACTGGTGTATTGTATTTGTGTGGATGATTGATTTTGTTAGCATTCGCCTGGGTTCCGCTTTTAACATATAAAGAGAGAATTTACACTTGTTTGTAATTATTCTGATATAAAAAAAATACATTGGCATAAACAAGGCAGTGTTGGAGGTCGTGTTGATATATATAAAAAATACACACATAAACATGCATATGTTGGAAGCCTTGTTTCTCAAAATCAAATTCAAAGAGTTATATGCGGGGTTAATTTTTCAGGAAGTCACCAAATTTTGATTTATTATCATTTCAGTCATCCAACTTCAAAATATATCAAAGTGGTTACTTAAATTCTAATTCATATCACCGGGCAGTCATCCATGGCTTTCCAGCCCAAATTAGTCTAAGTGGCCGCCGAAAAAACTGAGGGACCATAGTCACCCGTGGCTTTTCAGCCCAAATTAGTCTACGTGGCAGATGAATCTCAGTTTTTTCGGCGGTCACGTAGACTAATTTGGGTTGGAAAGCCACGAGTGACTGCCCGGTGATATGAATTATAATTTGAGTGACCACTTTGATACATTTTAAAGTTGGATGACGGAAGTGATAATAAGTCAAAGTTTGGTGACTTCCTGAAAAATTAACCCGTTATATACGCTTGAATACACCATGTACAACAACCGTGAACCATAACACGCATCATTTGTGTACACTAATACTAACACTGACTGTGTAGAATTGCACATTGGTTCCTCAAATGCACTTGTTATAGCTAGCAAATAGGAAGTCATAAATAGGGAGGTAGATAAGCTGAGTTCTGGTTGGTAAGATTGAAAGAATTGCTATGTAAGGGGGCTAAACAAAATGTACTAAAAATGGAATTCTCATCATAAAAAAGTTGTGATCTGTCCATGGTGAAAATTGTGCTATATGAATAAAAGCGCAGCATAACCTGGCATGGTTGGAGTTGTTTCAGATCAGAAATTGGTGTCAGTAGACTAAAGACTATATAGTCTTTAGTTATCAAATATAAAGAAAACATTGAGTTGACTTGGCATATTTGGTTGCAATTGAAAATGTTGGCAGGCATTATATAGTCTGTTTAATTAGCTACAAATTTTGAGGTACTGAAACACATATTTAGAGCTCATGCATTCCAATTTTTTTTAAGCTTCTAAAGAAAGCGGGGGAATGCACAAGTCTTCGCGGAGCAAATGGAGACGGCCGACGCACATATGGGTGCTGCAACCATTGACCAAGATCACTGCTTAAACTCTCAGAAATGTACTCTCATCTGTCAATCGAACTCTTGTCACATATATACAAAGATTTCTTACCGGGATTTGGATGATGAATATCAATAGACCTTTTGGCTGTTGGTCATACATTGCACATTTAAAAAAAAATCCACGGAGAGCATCAAGATGGTCAGAGTGTTTCAAGATAACTCACCAACAGGCGACAGTAAACAGACAGTAATTTTAAGAATTGATGACTCAAAAGCATAGTGAAATACTGCTACATATATATCTGATATTACTCAATTGAGTTGCCGTGGCACAACCACATACTCCACTTGTACACAAGGCATTAAAGATGAAATATTACTGCTATTAATGTGAGTATAGCAAGCCAGTTATGAATAGCTGATCATGCAAAATTGTGCAACTAGAGAAGCCCGAGCAAGTAAACATAGCACAATATGTGTGATGTTTATCACCATTTGCTTGAAATAGCATTAATTAGCCACTGTATCTGGAGCGTCCGATCCAGTAGATCATGTCTCCAGCAAAGCGCTCAACCCATGCACCATTTGTTGAGATAATTCAAAGTTGATGCGGCTTTTTCAAGTGCTCACATGGGAAAATAGCTCAGCCAAATAATCTTATAATTGTTTGTTATTTAGTTCAACAAAGAGAAGTCTTATAAGTTTGTTTTAGTGAATATAGTAAACCTATATTATATGTGATGTTGTCATATATGTGTAGAGCATTTAGATAATAAAAACTTTTCCTTTTTATTGTTTTCAGTACACTTAATGTCACGCCCCAAACCCGGTGCACTAACAAACGGCCGCATACTTATGGGCCAAAGGCTAATAGGCATGCAAGGCCTCAAACCTGTCTTAAAGTAGAACATAATATCTAATAGCAACATAACTTCCAAGATAACAAAATATAAAGGTACTACAAGTTCAAGGTACAACGTGAAAGCTAAGAACAAGTTCAAGGTCTACAAGACGAAAGGAAAATATATAAACAACCTAACTAAGAAGGGAGCCTGACGCTTGGTGACCACAACTATGCTAGTAACCACAACCTTACTCCTAATCTGAAAAGAGGGAATAAAACAGTCATGAGCTTGACAACCTAGTAAGTAACCCAAAAACAAAACTTGGATTCGAATCATGATACAAAACTTCATATCAAAATAACTTCAAATAAACATAAGTATGTACAAGAAAATATAATCTTGCAACTATGATTAATCAACACAGTAAGAACAAGTTTCAGAATATAGCAATTTTCAAAGTATATGTCTCCTAGACTATGGTTCAAACAGAATATCAAAGTTCATTTGTTTATTCTTGGTGACCCGAGCCAGAGAGGACGTTATTGTTTCACCGACGGAAAGCGGCGCGAAACTAGTTTCTATTTCAGAATTTCATGTCGACATGGTTAATGTTTGACCCCAAGTGACAGGGTTGTTGCATAGTCAATTCGGAGACTAGACTTTCATAACAAAATAATTTTAGTGTCAAAATAGATTTAACTATTTACATCTCAAAACATTTCAAATTCTAAATCAAACAAAGCTTAAAAATTCCACTGAACCAAAATATTGATATATGCATTACCCATAAGAACCAAGCCATATAAATTCTAAATAAAATTAACACTTAACCTCATTCACCAAGATGAATGAATAAATAACATTTAAAAATTTAATCAGTCAAATTAATAACCAGTAGATGCCATCCGTAAGTAAAATTTAAACGTTCAAATTAATAACTAGTAGATGCCATCCGTAAGTAGAATTGAAAGTAAAATTTAAACATTCAAATTAATAACCAGTAGATGCCATCCATAAGTAGAATTTAAACAGTCAAATTAATAACCAGTAGATGTCATCCGTAGATTTAATTCATTCAACAACATTCAAATAGTTCTCTTTCATACATTAAAAGAAAAATCAGGATAAATAAGGAATTAAATCAATGAAAGCTATTGATTTAAATAAACTAATAGAATATTAATCAATTACAAAATTCAAAACAAAATAGAAACTCTATCAAACGTTTAACATGAAAAAGAAAAATTTAATAACTTAAATAGTTTTTCTCAAATACTAGATCATTAGATAACAAATGAATAATATTCAAACAATTAATGTTTACAATATGTTTAAATAGAACCCCAACAAAATCAAATATGTTATAAATAAACAATAATGATAAAAATTTGAATGAAAGGATAAGAAAAGAATAGATCATCCACTACTCAAAGATTTAGTTAATTAAACTCATACTTAAACAATATCCACTCATATTAAAAGAAAACTTCTCATGATTTAAATTTAAAGAATCAATTGAATTTCGGGATTTAAAATTCTCAAATAGGTCAGACGATGTTTAAAATGAATTTCAAAGAAACTCCTCATCTCAAATAGGAAGTAATTGATTAAAAAGGATAATAAATCAAATAAACCCATAAAAAGTAAGAAATCAATAAACAAGAATAAGTAATAAATCAGATAGCAAATCATCAATTGAATAATTGATTTAGCAATTTAATAAATTTAGCAATTCAATAATTTAGACAAATCCAAAGAAGATAAAACAATCCAATGAAATAAACTTTAAATGTCAACAAAACTTATTAAGTTAAAAGAAAAATTTCAGATAAATATACATGGTTACTTACCTGGTATTCACTAAAATTCCTGAATCCGAATCAAACACCCAAAATTAAATCCTATGGCATACAATGACAAAAAGGTTTTAAAAATCCCTCATAAAGCTATTAGGGTTTCCAATCCTAGTTTCTGTCCTTGAAAACAAAAATCCTAATTCTTACAATCTAACAATAATAACAATTCATACACACCTGAAATTTCTTTCTCCGAAATTCCTCTTCTCTTTGACACCAACGAGATGGAAATACAAGGGAGAAGAGTGACCGCTAGACTAGGATCTTAAATCTACAATTTGGCGTCATGGGGAGCGGTGGTGGGTGATATTTCTCAAAAACGTGGCTAGAGTATCAAATTAAAATATTTAAAAATAAAAGATAAGACAACCCACATGAGAAATAATAATAAATAATAAAATAATAAAATAATAAAAAATTAATTAAAAACCATGTGGGGTCCACACTTAAAAATATCTTAACAGAAGTGACATTTCTTAAAAAAAAAAAACCATATTTCAGTTTACAATTCATTGTTTTTGCCGTGCATGACTAAGCCGCCTCAGGTATGACCGCCATTCTTTTGAGCAAAAATATCAAAAAGTTTGACGCGTTTGTCATAAATTCATAATATATGTAAACCTTTTCTTCCACCTATTCCACACCAACATCACAAAAAACATAAAATAAAAGGGTCTTTGGTCCACTTTATGGGGCTGCTCCCTTTTCACACTTCGTCTGCAAGGCTTTTCCAATCTCTATATATATATAGATATCACACACACATACAGATAAATTCTAAAACAAAGCATATCCAAGCTTCTTCTTCTTCTCTTTCTTCTTGTTGTTGTTCTACATATAAAAGCAAAAGAAACATGAGTTCCTACAATCAACAACAAGCACCTCCTCCTTGTATGTTGTTACTGATTATTTCTTCCTTCTGATCACTTTTTATGTTTTTTTTTTTTTTTTTTTGTATAATCCATAGTCTTATTGTTTTTGGTTCCTTTTTATATAGCATATCCTCCAGCAGGACAGGCTTATCCAGCACCAGCAGAGGGGTATCCTACATATGCAGCACCTCCTCCGGCAGGCTATCCGACAAAAGATGAGGCCGCTTACCCTCAAAATGCTCCGGCACAGACTCAGAGCCGTGGCGAGGGTGGTTTCTGGGAAGGATGGTAAGTTTTTCTCATTTTTTATTAAATTGAGCAAGTCATGAAATCCTACTCTTAATTTTTGAATTTGTATATATGGATGATTTTATCTGGTTATTATATTAAACAACTTTTTTATTATATATATATATATGAATTAATTTTTACAAAGTATCTTAATTTTTTTTTTTAAAGGCCAATCTAGTTTATATTTCAAACAGAAAACTTAATATAAACAAAATTGTATAATCTAGAAGCCAAAAACAAGAAGTGTTTTTTTGAGTTTGTAAAATGTTTGTTTGGTTGTGCTATTACTTATTTCTGATTTGTTTTTGCTTCTCTTTATTGTGTTGCAGTTGTGCTGCCCTATGTTGCTGTTGTCTCCTTGACATGTGCACCTGATAATCCCCTGCTGGAAAAAGGAGGCCTCATATTATATTATACACTAGTTCATTTGAACTTACTGCATGATTAGTGTTGCTTTAGTCTATTAATATGTGAGGTTCATCTGTATTAATATTGATTGTACTTTTTTAGTTTCTGTGTGTTTTCGTCCTCATTGATTTTAATAAAGATCCAATAATTTATTCATATCAAAAACAGAAGTTCAAGACCAATCTTAGGGTGCGTTTAGTTCACGGAATGTGAATGAAAAGGGAATGAGAATGGTAATGGTAATGACACTGTAGGAATATGAATGAGAATGAAAATTGTGTTTGGTTGGAGGAATATTTCATTGGGAATGGAAAAAATTTAAGAGGGGAATGCGACAAAATTACTTTTATACCTTTGGTATACAAAAATCCGATTAATGATAAATAAATTTTTTATCTAAAGAACATTTTGAATATTATTATTAAAAATAATTATTATAATTAAATATTCACATTAAATATCTCATTTTCATTAATTATTAGTTTAATAGGCAAAAATGTCATTTTACTTTTAGTATTGTAATTATATATAATAAGTTTTATTTTAATTATTATTTAATTTAATTATTTAGTTTTATAAGTTTTATTTAATTAAATATTCAGAAGGGTAAAAGTGTCATTTTAATTTTATTATTGTAATTATATATAATAAATTTTATTTTAATTATTATTTAATTTAATTATCATAGTTAATTATTTAATTTTATAAGTTTTATTTAATTAAATATTCAGAAGGGCAAAAATGTCATTTTGCTTTTGTTATTGTAATTATATATAATAATTTTTATTTTAATTATTTAATTTATAAGTTTTATTTAATTAAATCTTCAGAAGGGTAAAAATGTCATTTCAAAGGCTGACACTCTTCATTTCTCCCCAAATAGTTTCATTCCTCCCAATTTTGGGGGTAACGCATATGCCCCTACAGTACCACTATTCATTACCTACACATTTCATTCCCATTCTAACAGTAGTGCATCCAAATATGGGTATAAAATATTATTGACAATGATTCCCATTTTAACAGTGTTTATTACCTCCATCCATACACACCCTTATAATAGAAGTGTTTGTACGCCATCTCTTCCTCTCTCAAATAAAAGAAAGAGAGTTTGAAATACGTCTTTTTAAAAAGAAAAAAAAATAACTTGACCAATTGAATGTGATATCCAGCTGAGTTACACTAGGAAATAAATACCTAAGTGGTTCATTTCTCAAAAATATTGTGCTTTTTTAATTTGTAAGAAGTTTTGTTTGTACACATGGAATATTTCCTATGTGCTTTTTATTTGTAAAAGTTTTAATTGTACATATCGAATATATAATCCTCGATAAAGTATACAAATTCTCCACTAAATTTATTATTGGAAACCCTAGCTAGTCATTGGCAACAAATGCTAAAATGGTATGGTTTAAGTGCTCGAAGTAAACAAATGCAGAAGAGTGTTGTATACCATAAACAACACCGTATAAAAGAAATCAAGTTCACTTTGATCGTCAGTAGATACCTGATTATATATTCAGAGGATTTTTGTATATTGTTGAACAAAGTTAAAACAAGAGAACAGGTGTTGGAACAAGTAAGTGAGTTTAATGTTGTCAGATGGATGCCTATTGAGGAAATTTTGTTATAATACACTGAACATTTTCTTCTTCTTCTCAAATCCCAACTTCCCCGGTCAGCAGTTCCCTTCTTCATGAATTTACTTTTATATATATATATAATTTTATGTAATAAAAAAATATTGGTGGGGGGTGGGGATTCCTCGACCCTGTGGAGATCCCGCGGGGGAGTGAGCGGGGCGAATTTTTCCCCGCGGGGAATTTGGAGGTGGGGAATCCCGGCCCCGTGGGAAACGGGGATGGGGACGGGGATCCCATTCCCCACCCCACTTGCATCCTTATGATTTAGGGATCATTGGTGGCTTTTCAGGGTCTGTTTAATAAGAAATTATATTTTTAGGGACTAACAGTAAATTTTAGCATAAAAACTTAAGTTGAGAGAAAAATCTAGAAATGGATGGATTTCTAAGATTGGGCTTTCATCTCCTTCTTTTGATGCTATAGTGTTCTGGAAAAAAAAAAAGAAAAGGAGAAGAAAATAGGAGTTGTTGGTGAGATGTTTGGAGATCGTCGGAGGGAGCTCGCTGGAGTGGGGGTATCCTTGGTAAGGATTTTAAATAATTTTGTTTTGTTGGATATATGTTTGGATATATGTATGTATGTATGTATGTATGGTTGATTTGATGAAGAAAATGATGGATTTGAAGAGATGTTGATGGAGAAAATGAAATGATTGGTATAAGATTTTTTTGTGTTGAAAAATGTTTGTATTTGAGTGAGATTTTGCTTGGAATAGAGGATGAATTTAAGGGGCCGTTTGGTTCGTGGTAATAACATATTACCACATAATGAGATTACCATGGTAATATGGGTGGGAATGTTATATGGTTGGGAATATTGTGGTAATTTGATATAACCATGTTTGGTTGGGAACTCTTATTACTGGGAATAGTTCATTACCTTGTTTGGTTCGTGGTAATCAATTTGGTAAAATATAAAAAGTTATGAGATTACCATGGTAATCCAAGATAGACACCAAATTTGGTGGTAATAGGATTACCACCTTTTTGGTAATATTCTCATGTTGGTAATGTGATATTACCATCCAGATTACCACGTAACAAGTGGTAATCTTTCTCAGTGCAATGCCAAAAGTGGTAATATTTCAGATTACCACGTAACACATGGTAATCTTTCTACATTACCGCTAACCAAACAACCCCTTAGAGATGTCAACGGGGCGGAGATTCACCGGGGGATACATCCCCGGCCCCGACCCCAAAATCATACTCCCATCCCCGAACCGACCCCGAACCCGAATTCGTGGAATTTTTTTTCCCATCCCCGTCCCCGAGGGGATTTTTCGGGTTCGAGGATTCCCCGGACCCAATTAATAAATTAAAATATTATTATTTAAAATTAAATTTATTAAATATTTGCTTAAAATACCATAAAAATTTTTAATAATTGAGAAACTTATTTACAAATACGAATTAATATAAAATACCAATATACACAATCACTAATAAATTATTTGCAAAATTTAAAAAAATTTAAAAAATGCAATATAGTTAATATAAGTTTAGAATTTTATTAAATTTTTATACTAATGTTTATTTAATTATTAATAGTTTGCTAAATAAATAAATAAATATATGAGTTTTTTTTTTCTAATTTTTATAACATAAAATTACACGCGCGCGCACACACACACATATAAAATTTAAATTAAATATTTAATATTTTGGGGCCGAGGCTGGGGTGGGGCGGGGAGGATATTCCCTGGCCCCAGCCCCGACCCCAATGGAATTTTTTTTTTTTTTTGCCCCGGCCCTTGTCTCTGCCTCGATCCCCGAAAAAATTCCCCGACCCCGGCCGCAACTGGTCGGGGAATCGGGTTCCCCGTAGGGGTCGGGGCCAATTGACATGTCTAATGAATTTTCGGGTTTACTGGATTACTATAGCAACCGGATTAGTGTTTGGTTTGATTAATTAAGTTGATGATGATGATTAAGATGGTTGGAATGAAATTGGTTGAGTTAGCCAAATTGATTTGGTTGGATCAAACCAAGTGGGAATTGGTTGAGTTGGGCTTGATCAAATCAAGTGAAAGTTGGGTTTGGATGAGAATTGCAGTGGGTTGGGTTTATTTGGGTTTGAATGAGAGTAAGGAATTGGTTTGGTGCAATCAATTAAGGATGATTTGATTTGGACTCAATGTATAATTGAGTTGGGTTGAATTTAAGTTAAGTTGGTAGAGATTGACTTGGACTGATTTAGATGTTGGGCTAAGGGCTTTGGGCCTAACCAATTCAAGGAAAATCAGGTTCAGTTGAACCAAGCTGGTTTAAGAGATTTTGTATAAGAATTGATAGTGGTATTATATGTGTATTGTATTGTGGATCTTTTATAAATTTTGATGATGATTAAGGACTTTAGTCCGACACTGCAGTGGGGGTCCCACGGTCTGGCCGATGGGAGGCGGCGTGATCAACCCTGAGTTTAACCCTAGTCAAGAGGTGCGTAGAGGCGTTGGCAGGGTTTGGCTCTGTTGAGAAACCCGAGATCACCACACAGGGATGTCAGTGGCCAACATCAAGGTTACGAAGACCTTTATGGCTCTCAACCTAGTCGCGAATACGGCTAAGTTAGGGGAGTGTTTTTAGGCTAATGATTTGAGAACGATTTTACAGTTCAATCGTAAGATGTTGTTTGAATTGTGATGAGGGGGCGAAGCCCAGCTGTTGCTCTTAGGAGGCTAGTCTTTCACAAAAATTTATATTTTCCTTGGAAGATTGATTTGATGCTGATTTATGATGAATTTATGTTTTTAAAAGCTCTTTAAAGTTGTATCTTGCCAAAATTCTAGTATTTTGGAGAGTTGGAAAATTATTTGAGAAAATTAATCTTTATATACTTTATATACGCTATATTTAATTATTTGAAATTATTAATCCACTATCGACCAACTGAAATGTGTCACAGTTGTAGAAGCAGGACCCTACTAGTTGCTCGTGCGAGTATAGAGGCAGTAAAGGTTGAGTTCATGGTTATAGTGGGTCCCTTTCATTTCTACTGTTGGTGTTGTGATCTTGTAGCGGTGGTACCCGTGAATTTGAGAAATTATGTTTGTTGTATTCATGCATTTGAACTTGTAGTTGTTTAAAAGTTATTAATCGTGGTCTGTAAGTCTGATTTGGTTTTTCAGGAGTGTCATTTTTTCAGGTAAAAAGAAATTTAAACTGATGGGTGCCACATTTACCTCGGTAGAAGGGGTGGGTGTGACAGGAAATAACTAATTCATCCAAATTTCCACACATTTTAAACAACAATAGAAATAACTTGTTTTCCTTTGATTGATTTCAATAACGGCTCGATAGACGCTACCTTTATGAAACTGGACTCCCCGTAACACATTATACGGGGTGTTTGGCCTACTCATTGTTTCTTGACGCTGCTCGTCACATCATAAAACCAAATGATGAGAGCAACGGAACAACCTTTCAAATACCTTGCAGTTGTGGACTTTCCTTTACATCTAAGTTAGTACACGACGCATGTCGCATGGGTTTCGTCCATCATCCACTTGTGAGTAGCATGCGCCCAGGCATAGCAGTCGAGTGACCCAAGATCGTCGATGTACCTTGCTATGAAAGATGGCGCATTCAAACAACTGTTCGGGAACAGAATCGTTGTCATGAAGTACACCACCAGGAGCTTCACAAAGGTCTCCTCGGCTTGACCTAGTCGCTTTGTGGAGTTTTGGCTCCATGTTCTTGTCTCTGTTTTTTTGTATTTTGTTTTGCTGGTTGTACTTTTACCACATCTAGTGGTATTTTTTGTTTCTATCTTTTTTTTAAAAAAAAAAACACACTATTAATCATAGGGTGCTTTAGTTGGTTTCGATGTTAATTAAAATTATTGTGAGTATTTGTTTATCCATTTTTTTAATAAAGAAATAAATTATAAGCATTTGAGTTTTGTAATTTTCTAAAGATATTTTGTTACCACAGCTATAAATATTTTAATTCTTTCTCTGTCAAGAGTTTATATTATATTTTATTTATGTCGATTCAGAAATTAAAGGTTAGATCTGTGGCTGTGGCTGGTACACGTGATAACTGATAACAACAGACCAAATCATTGTGACACATACTTAATGGCATAGACTAGAGTGACACACCATGGTGTACAAAAGAGTAAAAAAACTTTAACCTCTCTCCAAACAAGATCCCATGGCAAGTACAATTGTAATGTGCTATATGGAGCTTAACTAAAAGAACAACACAATGCACTTAGTCTATCATTTACATCCTCTACAAAAATATCATCGCAGCCTGTTTGAACAACCTCGTCAATCCTTCACCTTATCTTGATTCTCTGCAACGGTACCCAGAAGCTCATCGGTGAACAAATGTTTGAGAAGAACCACGTGTCCTTTAACAAACAAATACTATAGTGAATCAGGCACAATCACTCCTTTATTGTTCCTGTCCTAACAAATGGGATATAGTGATACAAGTTGCATATTGCTACGTCAGCATGGCGTTAAATCCTAGTCAGCATGAACTGTTAAGCAGTTGTGCCACATCAGCGTGGTGGTTGATCCAGTCAGCTTGGTAGTTGATGAGCTGGAAGATAGATGCCACATCAACAATTGGTTGAAAGCTGTCATTTTAACATTGTATAAATAGCTTCAATGGTTCTGTACTCATTTAGACATTATTAAATCGAATGAATAACCTCAAACTTCTCTTCTCTTCGTGCTTTTCTCCTCGTCTCCATCCTTTCGTTTTCTCTTCTTGTTCTTTTCAAGTTCATCATCACCATCGTTGTTGCTGCGAGTTCTAGGTGAAGCTTGAGAAGGACCTCTCCAGTCTTCACTGCAATTTAACACAAGATCAGTGAGTTTGAAATTTCTCTTTGATGTTTTACTGCAAATACAGAGCTTGAGTCTGGAAATTCACAGCTTCATCTGGCCTAAGCCGCCTCTAAAGGAGCCATACAAAGGCCGTGACTTTTTGAAGCTGCATATGTCTTTAATTTGACAGTTTTGAGGTTGACTTGATCCACGAATCGAACTCTGGAATTCAGCAGAATGCAGACGCCCATAGCATCGAATACTGAGAGTTTTCCTCTGTGGGGCACCAACTTTGATGTATGAATTGAAGAACTCAATCAGTTCTTGCCGTGTCAGTTCCCTTAGTGCTGCCACCTGTAATTACAGCAATAAATCAATGTGATACAGGGGGGAATACGAAACAATAAAAAGGCTGCGCTAAACAATCGAAGAGAACCCAATAAAAATTCAAGAGGCTTGCATTTCTTGCATGGAATGAGCTTTGTTTACCTCGGACTCATGCCGATCAAACATGAAAGTACCATCAACAATTTCTTTGCAGTAGGCATCAGATTCGTCACTCAGGTTAATGTATTCCCCCAGTTTCGAATCAATCAGTATATTGGCCATACTCTGTATAAGCATCCCGTAAATCAGAAGTTATGAAATGTGTTTGACATAGATGGTGAATAAAAGTGTCATCAAGACAGCTGAAAGCATAGAAATGAAATAATCAATTTGTGTGTGTGCATGAGTGCTCACGTGCACATTGTGTACAATATTTAACACATCCATGATGAGATTGCTAAGAAAAAAAACCTTAAATTGATCATCAGTCATTTCATAAAGTTTATTTTCAAACATCTTCAAAAAAGCTTCAACCCTGCCATGCAGCTGTGCGGGGTCCTGTGAAGCTCAATACAGAGCGTTAAAGAAAATGATAACAATAAACAATAACACTGACAAAAAAAAAAAAAAAAAAACTGAGAGAACAAGCTGAACTGTTGGTACCATTACTGTGGATTGAATCAAAAAATAAAGTCCCCAAACCGCTGAAAGATTTCTGCATATGGGATATTTCAAGCTTTGAAGTATTAACAATTCAAAATTATGACATAAATAACCCAGCGATGAACTTATTTACCAACCCTAGTTTGAGCTCAGTTTTGTAGCCAAGTTGTTCAACTGACCGAAGCTGATGGAAAGCTGGTTCTTGTGTCATAAGAGTGAACAACTGAAGCTTTACACTTAACTGGATATCATCTTGACCAACCTAAACAAATAAAATGGACCCTAAAAATTAGAGAAAACGAATGAGTAGATCATGTCAATTAAGTTTGATATCATAAAGATTTCTATAGATTATAGCAACCATATCATAAGACTATATAACAATCAGATCCATCCAGCATGAGGAAATAATCATCAGTAAATTCAATATTTAAAAAATCATTTTTTTTTTCAACAAAATTCAGGATGTTCAGGCACTAATAGGATTGGTTCTGCACAACAAATCAAGATGTGAAGGAAAACCAAGCAAAGCGATCTCTCAGCCATTAAAATGGAGAAGTCAAGTCAAAGTACAAACCTCCAGTTTCGTGATATTTGCATTCCTCTTCTATGAGTTAATTTAACAAGAAACAACACATTCAAATGAATTTACAGCTCAAATGAAAAATAAATATGTATTTCTGCATGACTGCATATGCAATAAAAGCTTCTCTTACAAAGTCCAACATATAAAATAAAACTTTCATTGATTGGCAACTAAAAACCGCTCAGGAATAATTCTTAACAATTAAAGAAAAAGAATCAAGTCCATTCAAGTAAAAATGAATCAAAGTAAAACACTTCAATTTTAATAAATCAACAAAAGACAACCTATATATATATAATATTGACAAAGGTGACAAACACCACCCCATAAGGGCTTGTCAAGGGACAAACAGGTATGGTGGTGCACCACTTACAGTGGTTTAATGACACTCTAGAGATTTATTAACTTGGTCAGGCTGCGACAACTAGAGTCTTACCATGTGCACACCCAGAAGATATTTCAAAAACCAACCAAATTAAATGAACAATAATGCTATAATATTTTATACAGCGTTCTATAGTGCATGCATAGTTCTGTAACATTACGCCCATTGATCATCCTTATAATATTTCACTACACCAAATAGTGATTGTTTCCCTATATATTTTAATGCCACAACCAAATATATATATATATATATATGGGTATATATCTTATGAATGAAACCTGAATATAGTAGACAAGTGCAGAATTATCATTGGTTGGATTTAGGCCTTCAACAGGATAGTAGTACCCAAGCCCTTTGTTGAGCTTCACAATTCTATTTGTTAGATGCTGAGAAGGAAGCAAAGGCTTAGAAGTAGGATGGGAAGATTCAAATAGAACATCTTCAACATGCTTGATAACTGATTCTGCTTCAGCTGAACCAATATTTCCTGCAAAACATCAGCAGAAAGGTCACCAGACAAACAAATATTAATCAGCTCTGCATGGTGCATGTATGAAACAGTTAATATGATATACTCTTATTCCTACCAGCTATGTAGCAGTCAACAAAAACTCTTGAGAGAAGGCAAGAATAAAATTTCGTAAGATGATCAGCTTCAAGGAAATGGAGGATTTCAAGTTGCTCATTCAATGGCAATCTCTGTTCGTCCAGTAATAATGCCAAATAATAAACTGCTTGGCGGTGTGGTTGTTGGAACTGAATATTTAGGTCGCGTTTCATAGTCTCCTGATAAGTGTAGCAAAGTCAGTAAAACAAAAATTTAAATATATATATATATATCCAGCCATTGAAAATTTGGAGCTATATCTACCTTGATCACAGAAAAGCGGTCAAGTTTCACTTCAAACTGCTTGATTTCATTGATTATCACCTTTAGCAATTTTCTCAATTTGTGATTATAACCAGAGACAACCACCTAAAATAAAAGCATATATATCCCATCAAAGATCAGAAAATTGGCTCACCATAAAGGTAAATAATACAAATAGATGACATGGAAGGCATGATTTTATTTAGTTTGGAAAACTTTGAGTCTCACATGTTTTTGATGTAAGAGTTTTATTAAGAAATCCTCACTAGAAACACCCCTAACTAAAAGAGAACTAACATGATAAAGTCACAAATGACAATTTGATACAAATCCACCACTTCCACCATTTTGTGGCCTTTATCTCTCCTGCTTTGGAGGAATTTAGTTATGTTCTTGTTAATATCTAAGAAATTGTTTAAGTTGGGTTTTTGATCTTGAATTGATAAGGATTTCAAATTGGAGATTTGCCTTTGAGAATTGGACTGATTTATTAGTTGCATTGGTGTTAACATTCTTAACTGTTGTAGCTAATACAATAACACTTGTATTTCATCCCACTTGATTTCCTAGGGTCCATTTGATTTGTTTTTAAGAACAACATAAGCAGTACACTAAAAGTGCTTTTGTTGTTCTATGCTTGATATTTATTGGATAGTATAAAATGTTTTGTGTTGTTTTGTATTTGATTTACAGAAGTATAAAAAAAATTGTAACACTACTATAATACCTTTTTACTATTTTTTTCCAATGAAAAAGTTCACAACAATATTTTATGATAATCCACTCAAATTACACACATAAATAAGAGATCCAACAACTATAGCAACAAGTTAAAAGATCAACTAATTACATTTGGATTCAAACACAACACAATTTAAAAAACTTTCAATCCACAACTAACAAATTCCCATTAAAATCCTAATCCAAATAAATAAATAAATCATGTCATCACAACGCTCTAGTATAAAGAACTTAAAAAATAATCCAAAAAAAATCTCATCATCGCCCAAAAAAGAAACAAAATCCTAATTACATCAATTTGAGTTTGAAGGGGACCGAAAGGATGCCTTATAACTGAATGCCTTATAACTTCTTAAAGTAATCACGCACGTATATATGTAATCGCGTGCATATATATATTATAGCCGGTGGACAATCGTCGGTTGCAACACTAGCATTGTCTGCTCTGGTGATTATCACGCAGTTCTAAGTTAAAAAAAGGGAAGGAAATTTGTTTCAACGTGGTGAAACCCAATCCTATATTAGTGTAATTTTTAATTCTAAGTTAGGATAATTTTGTCTTTTTAAGTTATGTACTTTGATAGAATTTTTGTACTATGGTTTTAGTGGTAAAAAATATTAACAAGTTGTGTTGTACCGAATCAGTTGTTTGTGTTGTACTCTCACTTTATTTATAAATCAAACAAGTAATAATAAAAGTTGTCATATACAATCCCTTAAAATCTTGTGCATCAAATAGTCTACTTTTATCACAATTCGACAATTTGCATGTTGTACTCAATCCTAGTAACATGGAATACAGATGCAATAAGGCAAGTTGTTGAACTCTAAATGGCAAGAGCCATGGATATAGAAAGCTCTTTAATTAATGCCGGTTTCCCATAAAATGCATTACTTAAATCATATCTATTAAAAAAAAAAATGCTCTCTAGAGCATAAGGGCCAATATATCTTGCGTAAGTAATGACGCAAAAGAAAAAAAAAAAAGCAGAGATTCCTAAATAGGAAGAATATCTTGTGTAAGTACCAAAAAAAGGGGCTAATCACTTTGCACCTGTAATAATCTATAAGAGCAATTGAAGTTAAAATAGAATGACATATAGGCTGTGTAGAATAAAGGCTTGACAACATTATTCTATGGGGGATATAATTTCATTTGACATCTTGTGATATTATTCAAGTCATTCCAAATTTTAAAAAAAAGTAAAAATTCATGACATAAGTTTTTGTTCATTTGCATCCATCAAATCATGCATATTTCCAATAAACCCAGAATTTAAAGTTCCTTCTAGTCCCCTTTGAGTAGCACAAAAGTTACATGGAATAATATTAAAAAGAAAGCATCAAAGTAAACATAATTGGAAAGTGATAAAAAAGCCAGGAACAAGGGGGAAAAAGATATTCAATTCTTAAATACTATGGTTGCATATTGAACCACGAAGTAAAGGAAAAATTTAAACTCCTTCAATGGCAAATGATTAAGTTTTTTTGATGATTAGATATTTAGGTGATTCAATGCAAGCTAAGAATTATTAGCCGGTTTTTAGTGATTTGAGCTCTATAATTCACAAAAACTTTTAGTGAACATTTCAACAAATAAAATAACATTTCATGCACAAGAATGAATAAAACAAAGCAATAGACCTGAAATCCACGCTCGTAGCATTGTATTTTATATTTAAGACCAGCAACTGAAGCACTGTAAGCTGGAAAAATTCAACCAAATTAGATCACTGTTGAATGCATACAATACAGTCTAAGAGATAAAAAAACATAATTTTTTTTAAAAAAAATTAGGCAGCTGAACCGTATGTTGTGTAAAATGTCTCCATCAAGTCAATTGCAAATAAGACCGGTGTCTCAAGTGATTGAAAAGTAAAAGTAGAAAATTGAATAAAAGTACCAATTGCAAATAGTTGAGATGAAACCTTTGTCATCAATATTATCAAAAAACAACACATTGCAAATGGCCTTTCGGTATGGTAATTGCTAATTAAATAGCACAGATTATGAACTCGGATTCTAGTAGAAGTGCCAAAAGTGACTTTGAGAGCATAAATTGTTATCATCTTCTCATAGTGCTTTATTTTAAGAGTTTAAACTAAATCACCACGTAATGCTGTAGAAACAGATTCCTTCACCATGTATAATTTACAAGCATCCACCATGGACCATCCAGGCATGTATGAGTTAATATCTTCTCACTAAAATGCTTACTGTTGGAAACTTCAGATTTCAAACCAGAACTAGCTTCAGTTTTTCATATTCCTTAAGAAGCAACGGTATGAATTTTGCTTCAACATTTAACTTTTTGTAGATATTGTGGATTGTCATGATGTCAAAGTTGGACAATGTTAACTTCTTTTAGACTTTAGAATACTATAAGATACTCAAAGTAGAAGGTTTTGTGAGGCCAGAATACTTGGTTAAAGTTGTATTTGCTTCAATAATAACCACCTATAGCATCAATACAATAAGAGATTTCAATTGGCCATCACATTATTTAAAAATTTAAAACTAATTTGAAACAAGTTCCTTTACATATCTAATCTTACCTACCATTACAATGCAGGCATTCAATTGAAGGAAAATAACAACCTTATTCACAGAAATAGAAATTACGGGCATCAGCCATAATGTCTATCCCTCACCTGAGGAGAATACCTTAACATCTATGTGACTTACCATAGAATATCTCCTATTTCATGAGCCGTAATCAATTTCCGCAAAATTCTGGTATTTATTTCTTATATTCAAATATTCTGAGCCATAACCAAAAAAATCTTAATTTCCATACTTATTTTGTGGCCATATATCCTTTATGTAGATGCGTCAATGAAACTTTTTGCCTGAACCTTCACAACTATGCCAATGCTAAGGATATAAGGTAAGAGTTGCGCATTCATTGAAGATAGATTAGGCCCAGAAAATGCCTCGCTGGATTATGAATATTAGAATTATCAATTATAATACCATGATTTCACATCAAGACTGACAATGGTCAATGGATAATGAACTCTGTGCAGGGTTAAAAATTTTGACAGAAAAACAAAAAACAAAAGTAGCTATAATCAAATTAGTTCAGTCCTTCGCAGAAAACCAACCCTGTTTTGAGAATGAAATGAGAACCCCCATACAAAGACTCAAAAGAGATAAAAGCTACACACACACATATATATAATAGAGCAAAATGGTAAAATAAAGAAATAATATATTTCATAGACAGATCTAGGCCCTAGTCCCCGACATCAAAATAGTTCAAGAATTTTAAAAGGAATATAAAAAAGTGTTAAAGTTATGCAATAAGAATGATGCTTCAGTAATTACCATATTCATTAAGATAATCTGCCAGTAATCTGGTGAAAATGTTAGTAAGAACAACTGCCTGTAGTGAAGATTTTGACTCTGGACAGTTGAAATCTATTCTCACATAACCTTTTGGTATGAAGAATGTGGTATCAGGTTTATACCACAAATTTGAGAATGAAGATGTCTTCAATAGAACAGGAAGTTTATCCTAGTAAAAATTTCAGCTATTAGAAACTATAAAATAAGATGAAAACATAAAAAGAAAATGAAACATGCCTTGATGTATACCTTCTTTTCAACCTGTATTAGTCTCAAATCAGTTGGGATAAATTCATTAGGAGCAGGAAGATGTAGAAGTTCATTAGGAGCTTTTTCTATCCATTGCTACAAAAAAAAAAAAAAAAAAAAAAAAATCAAGCAACTGATTAAAATATAAAAATCAGGGGATCATAAATCTGTACAAGAGACAAAGGAGAATCCAAGAACACAACACTAACAGAACTGTCTAAAATATTAAGCTATCCCAGAACAGAATACGCAGATATACATAAAAAATACGACCAAACCTGTATGGAAGAAGCAGTTATTCTTTCCATCTTATAAGAAGTTTTATACCACGGTTCCAGTGAGTCCGTGCATCCACTGAACTTCTGGGATTCCCAGAAAATTCTGCATAAAAGAAAATTGTTTTAGCATGAAGAAAGATTGAAATTAAACGATGCCTTTTTAAATAACACATAAATAAGGAATTGATCACCAAATAATTTCATTAGCTGATTTGCATTTCATTTTTCATTATTCACCGTATTAAAAACTGATGTAATGGAACTTGCCCATCTTTTCCATGACAATGTTTTCACCAAAGCAATGTGATAGGAACTTTAATTAGTCAGAAGACCTTATAGACATGTAGTAATCAGCACAAATTAAAGTAACATTTGAGAAGATTGCAAGTTCAAGAAAATAATTTGTTGTTAGATCGCATAAGATGCAGAAGAAACTCAGAATCACTATCATGAAAATTATTGGTGAAACTCTGCTTCAGCAAGCATTTGTACCTTTGTATAACATTGATTTTTTATACATAGGACTAGCATAATGAACTGATTTCCCAACTAATTGAGAAAAAAACTACCTAATGTTATTTGGAGTCAACATGTCCAACATCCCCTTTATCGTGCTTGGATCATATCTTGAAGGCAATGAAGATCCACATAGCCAATCCTCCAGGGGAAATAGCTATCATAAATAAAGAAAAAACAGACAATCAAGGATCAAAATTATTACATTTCTAAGAACTAAAAGTTCATTTCCCCTAAAAGGTTGAAGCTGGTGAGCAACATTAATAGAAGACAGACACATCAAACTGAAATTTACAGTTTTAGATATTGGCTAGGCTGAAAAAAAGCAGGATTTTACAGCACGCATAATCATACAAGCAACCAGTTTAATAAATTATGTTACAACATTAGTAGTTACCAGTTTTCAATTCAATATGGCAAGTCAAAGGAACAAGGAGCAACAAATCTAACTATAATGTTAAAAGCAATTTGAAAGATACAATAGTCATGCGTTAAGCATTACTTGGAATTGCCATTATTCTTGTCAACCAGTCACAAGTCTAATCCTATATGGACCAATTTATCATGGAAGTTCAAGGCATAACATGTTGGGAGCTGGAGTTGGGACAAAGCCAAATTGACCACTTTATAGACCAACCATACCCATACCCATTTCTAACGTCACATCAAGGCAGTCCAATCCCAATTTAAAATGGAAGTTCAAGGTGTGCCTTCTTAAACACGCATATGCATATGCATAAGCAAAGTCTTTTAACATAATAAATCAGAAGTATCGAATTAGGAACAAAATTTATCAATACAATGAAACCAAAGAGGGACCTTACCTGCATATTTTCTGCAATATTAACAACATAGTCGATGGGAGGCATTTTATCTTTATAATGGAAGTCCGCATCACATATTGCCACCAGCTTAACAACCAATGAAAATGTAAGACACTCTAAAACAAGTACATCTAAGAACAAAAAATTATTTACGAATGACATTGAATCCATATAATAGAGTATTAACATAAAAGAACCTTGCGGAAGTCACAGAAATATTGGCCATAAAAGTAAACATGCAATAGAGAATCAGTTATATGTTTTTATACTCCAAATATGCTACACTCTTCTTTAACAGGTCCCAAAAGTTTCCAAGCATGCAAGTAAATTTCGTACGAAACTAATCAGAATCATGCAACATCTGATCAAAGTTGCTTTCTAGAAAGAAAGAGGCATAGTTCATAGTGGAGACAAGCACATTGCTCAGTAATTAGAAAGGTTTGATGGAGGTCAAAATTATATTCAATATTTCTATAAGTCTATCTTGAGTAAGAGTTCTAATCAAATTCATTTCCAAGCACATTTTATATGCAAAATGCTTATTTCATGATCAATACCAAAATTATATGTAAAAACCCAAAAAACCAAAACCCCCGCGTCTAACTGCTGAGAATTATATGTAAAATATATATATATATATATATATATATATATATAGAAAGAAATAAAAAAAAACTACTGAGAATTATATGTAAAAACAAAAAAAAAAAAAACAAAAAAAAAGAAATAAAAAAAAGGTTGCACATTATATAAAAATTTAAACACCTGCCTAACTCACATATGATCTAGCAAGAAATAAGATGACCTAACAAAACTCCTCAAGTGTCCAACTCTACATAAAACAATGTTGTACGGTAAAAAAAATGCACCAATTTATTTAATCCATGACATTATTAACATATTTAAGATTCATTCAAGCAAGCTTCCATAAGTATTAAAGTATCACCTCATTAAAAATCCATTGATAAATGCCAGAATTCCGTAAAAGTGCAATATATTTGAACAATAACCCGATAACATCTTCTACGTGATCTGTCATACATTTTAAACGCGTCAAACTAGACAACAGAGTCCAAAGATTTATCCCCACAGACAGTTAATTATTTTGTGAGAAATTTGTAAAGTAGCATTAGTTGGCAATAATAAATTGAAAAATAAGACAATATTTGTTTGGTGGATAAGAACTAACCATTTCCAGAACTAGTGAGCTCAATGTTGACATGGAAAAATGCGAAATCACAGCTTGAATCACGTTCTACAGCACTAAGACTTGTTGCCCATCCTATAATAATTAGAAAATTTAAGGAAGTGCTAGTCTGAAATATTAAAAGCAATTATTACAATGTCAAGATAAACAGAAGCCATTGATAAGGCCAACCAAAGCCTCTAATTAGGATGGCAATATGGCATGAGATGCATTCTTGACCTCGTTCCTAAATCCCCAAGCCCCATCCTAAACTGCCCTGTTCATAACAGGAAACTCCACATGACACCCATCCTCGCACAAAATAGGGTTGGGGATTCTAGATCCTAACTCGCTGTTCTACTAGGAAACAGGGATGGGGATCCCCACCTTGTCCTTGCCCTATAGTCAAATTTTAGTATCAAATTAAACAAGCATACATTACCTTACTTGAATTGCCTTTGTTTTAGTTAGAAGTGCTTTTGGAATAATTTAAGGATTTCTAAGCTAATTTTTGTTGTTTGGATTGACTTTTTTTAAAAGAGAAAAGCTTTAAAAAAAAACCAAAAAATTCCTTCTCAGAGAAGCTGGTGGGAGTAGCTTCTGAGAAAAAGATTTGAGTTAGATATCATGAGCAGTACATTTAAAAAATGAAGATCCTTAGGCTCTTGATAAAGAAATCTAAGTATATACACATTTCATGTTGAATCTAAAATTAAAATAACACATTGCAAATGGTTAGTAATTAAGACTGTTTTCATGATGTGTCCAACAATCATTGATACTAGTTAAAAGATGAAACTGTCAAAGTGTAGCAGATAGAAAGTCGGGCATTAAGCCATAGCTAAAAAGACTTCCCTCCTTAGCACCAAGGAGGGAGCCAATCTAAGCTTCCAGGAATTGAACTGAATTAATGTAGAAAACAGAACCTAAAATATTCCTTACTATTTGGAGCCATAAAGTAAAAATGAAGATGAAAAGAAAGGAAAGCAAAGAATTGCTCCCAAAGAAACAGACAGGTAAACAAATACTCTAACAGTGGCGAGAATTCGGTTTTGGACATATAAAACACCTGCAATTAGAAATACCACATTGGCTTAAGTGTGACTTAAACTAGGACGTCGAGATGTTGGTTACATGAACCAATGTAGTCTAGAATGACACTAAAAGTGTTAAGGACCAAAAAAATAAAAAAAATAAAAAAACCTTAAAACCCAATTTTGCCCACCTTAAATCAAGGGCACCGCATGCCAACTTGAATTTACACATACTTACAAAAATGTATGGACAACTAAGGGATGGACAACTAAGGGTTCCACCCTTCTAGAGCCCCAAAAATTACCCAAATAAGAAGAGAACAAATAGTAGAAACCAACAGATGCAATCACCCTAACTAAATAAACTAGCATGCATTCAAGAGCTAACATAATCCCCTCATTAAACACAAATCACAATGAACAATTATAACATATCGTGAATCTATCTTGCAAAATCTAAGAGGAAACCATGTTAACTCACCAAGACTTCTTAAAACATAAAACAGAGATCCTACTCCTCTATGCCCAATAAGGTGAGAAAGATATCTAGATGGGCTTTCTTTATAATGTCGTATGTTAGGAGTGACAGACCATATGATTCTCAACATGTGATATTCCTGTACTGGGACAACTTTAACAAGAATCTGCAACAATATGATAGCTGAGTCAAGAATAAAATTCTTGAACACCATAGCAAAGCAATGAAATCAAAATCTCATTCAGATTTTATTAAGTGTGAAAATTTAAACAGCTAACATTCATCAACAATTTCACAAATATATGCAAAGAGAACAGAACTTACCTGGAGATGTTCTGATGAGCACGGATGTCCAGGAAAACAATTTTTCGCCCGGTCAATGTTTAGAACATCTTTGAAATTGCTCTCAACCAGGTTTTGCAGTTTGTCAAGACTCTCTAATTTAATTCAAAAAGGAACACTTGGTGAGTAAGAAATAAAATCAAGAACAAAGTTAAGGATCAATTCCTGCCTTTTCCATAAACGACAAGATGCATTATATTTGCAGAATAATTTTCCTTGTAAAACTTAATTAGCTCAAGCCTGGTATCCAGTCCTTTAGCCTTTGGTATAACTTCCAAAGTATCCCAATTCCCTGAAAGGTTGCATGGTTAAAAATTGAAAAACCAAAACAAACTATACTAAAATAAAAATAAAATTAAATATAAAACCCTTATATATAAATAAGCCCAATTGAAGAAAGTGTGAACAGAGTTCCAAACAACTGAAATATAAGTGCATGCGTCCAATGTCAAATTCCAACAGTTATTGACCCTGTTCCATATGGTGATTTGAAAATGTTTGCGATTCTTATAGTATTAGTATTTCTCATACAATTTTATATTTGTATTTAGCCTATTTTATATTGCTTTCCCCTATGTGTGACTTGATGGCCTCTTTATATAAAGAGGATTTCTTCAATAGATAGAACTTAATCCCTTTCTACAGAAACAAAGTCCACTTTATCACAAAGAAATCTCAAATATAGAAATTTACTTTGTAGATTTGAAAAATGGTCTAAAAAACTTGAACAAAATGAATTTCCAATGTTGAAAGTGATAATACACAAAATCACCTAACTCAAACACCAATCCGAACACATCAATTTTAGTGAAAAGATTTCCAAAAAATACCCATAAAAATCTGCAAGTTGATAAACTGATTTAATCTAACAAAGAATTTAAGATGATATAGTAAACTATCATGTGGTAATTCTAAAGGCATCCACCATAATTCTAAAGTAATCAACAGTTGAATGTTAGTACGCAAATAAAACAGTGAAGTTTCAAACGAAGTACCAATGATGGTAAAAAAGGTTCAACAAATAATAAATAAAAATAGAGATAGAAAACAATAACATAAATGATGATCTTAGTATCACATAGAAAGGTAATTACTAAAATCAACTTCATTAACCAACATATGAGAAGCTGAAAAACGATAGTACACCTGCACTGAATTTATGATATGGGTGATCTTTTGAACAGATATGCTTTTGAAGCTGAAAAGAATAAAGGCAGGGAATAATTAAACCTTCCATGGTAAAGGTAAAGAAAAACTAGAAAATACTCGCAATGGAAAACCCTGAACCCTATAGAAAGTTCAGATGAACTTCATAAAAGAGCTATTTCTAATAAAAGTGCTTCACCAAAAACAAAATAAAATAAAGAAATAAATAATAAAAGGAAGCACACATAACTAACAAATTCACTCTCTTTCATTTGTACATTCAGAAAAAAAAGGAAGCACACGTAATAGGAAAAACTACCGAAACTACCTAATGTAGCAAGAAAAGAATGGGCCTTGAAGGAAGAAATTGCCACACACCCTAATGGATTCCTAATTTGGTGAGAGTATCCACTTGCCAAATCATGTGGACCTTAAACAATGCCCAGAAGGGAGAAGTTCACAATTTATTTTATCACCATTTAGTGTTTTGCTTAAACTCAACACTGCAAATATTAACACTCAACCTTTAGGCAATTCAGTTAATGCAGAACAGACAGGAATCACTACGCTGCAATAAGATGATAATAAATCAGTCAAAAGTTCATTTTCACTTTCCTTTTCAAAGAATTTCATAGCAAGTTGTATAAGTTCAAGCACTACCAAACCAATATGGCTTTATTAAGAACACGCATAAAAAAGGCAAGTTAATTTGGAGTTGCAAGACTATGGCATTCAAACTAGTGCAAAAGAGCAACTCATAAGATACCACTTTCCAAAAATGTATGCCCAAGGTTTTCAAACATTCTGATTTGAGAAGTATTATTCCCAAGAAACTGAAACCTTTCTTTTTTTTTTTAAAAAAAAAGGAACAGTTAATAGCAGTTACCTATGTTTTAATAACATTTTTGTAGTTCAACAATCAGAAGTGATGCAATCAAACATGTAAAGCAAGTTTTAATCTATGTCATTATGCTCAAACCTCTGAAGAGTTAAAAATTGTAGAAACATAGGCAAAATATAGTATATACCTGAAGAATTCGGCAAATATCAGATAACAGGTTCTTTTTATGCTCTGGATTGAGGAAAGATGGGAAATGTCATAATTCATGGCTGAGATTATCATATTGAATGCCAAAAGCAGCAAAGAAAAACCCTACCAGAATCAACAGCTTTTATTTCTCTCTGAGTGGCATCAGAAGATAGCAATGGACTGATAAAGAACTGTCCGAATCTTGGTAAAATACGACAAACTCAGAATGATCTGAACTAGTAAAAAGATACGACAATGAATAGCTAGAAAAATCAGTAAAAAGAAGCTTACCGGTCCAAAGCCTCATCGAGGTAGTCTGCATTAATGTCAAAATAAAAGTTTGTATGCTCAGATGTTGTATGTGCATTCTCGAAACCACCATGCTGATAGACCCACAAGAATAATAACAATGGCAGAGGAAAAGAAAAAAAAATACAAAATCATCAGCAAGTGAAAACATCAACAATATATTATCTCTATGAAAAAGATTTAACACATCTACCAAAAAAAAAAAAAGCTTAAACAAAGAAAATTTGATGCAAGGGTATGGAGTAATGCTTAATAGTAATCCTTCACTTCTCAAAGAGATCTAATTGTAGAGCTTCCTTTTTCTAGAAATAGAATGTTAATCTGACAGGAAAGGCATTTTAATGTCAGAATAAAATATGAGTTCAATAAATGACAGAATTAAAATTCAGTCCCTCAATACTTAAGAAATCAAGCTCATCACACTGTTTAAAATAATCTTACAGTCCATCCAAACTTAGCACATTCCACAGGACATATACCAAGTGCATAAGGGATCTATACCAATTGATGAGGATCAGATCCAACCCCTTGTTGAATACTTCCCGTATATGACATACCAAGCCTTATTCAGATACTATCTAAGAAAATTTTTGGGAGGCATATTTGAACTTGCACCAGCAAAATCCTCATATGATGCCACAAAATGATTGCTTATTATTTTCACATGTATGTGCAGAGAGAGAGAGAGAGAGAGAAGGGGTAGCATATCTGACCACAAGCAAGCAACTTCAACCATTATTTTTGTTCCAAGATCCAGCATTTACAACATCTTGGGTACCAAAAGACTACATGGGCACCCAAGAATGGAAAATAGACCACCGCTATCCAAATAAAAGCAAGAACAAAACCAGGAAATTTATTCATAGGTCTATGCTAAAGAAACCAAGAAAGAAATCACTCAGCATGGGAAAAATACAAATCAATAAGAAGAAATTAAAACCAACTGGAGACATCTGAAGATTTCAAAATAAATAAAAACGTACAAAAAATACAAGGTAAAGCGAATTACGATCACCTCAGTAATGAATTTCGAATAACTATCTTCATCAGGATACTTCTTGCTAGCATAAAACAGCATGTGCTCTGTGGGTAAATACAAAGAATTCTTTAAGAAAATCAAAGAACACAATAAAAAAACCTTAAAGATCAAACAAATCCAGAAAAACAAGAACAATAATAACAAGAAATCTAAAAGGAGAATGATCACGAACCAAGAAAGTGAGCCAAACCCTCAAGTCCTTCAGGATCACTGAAATATCCAACAGAGACATTCATCGCCGCCGCAGCCTTGAAGAAAAACACACACAACCGATATCAATTCACAGAAATTGGAGATCACTGATGAAAGAAAAGAAAAGATCAGAGAGTGAGACCTTATTGGTTTCCGGATCACTGATGAGAAGGGCTTCAAGGGAGTTTGGAAGAACGATCCTCCGATACTCCCGTTCGTCAGTCCGGGGCTTCAATATCACCAGCTCCGGCGAACCCACCGCCATTCCTCCTCCTCCTCCTCTCTCTCTCTCTCTCTCTCTCTCTCTCTCGCGCGCGCGCGCGCTTTCTCTTTCTGAACGATTTGAAGCCACTGAAGAAGACCTTTATTAAAAAGATCCCGTTATGTAAATTTTCATTGAGGTCCCTATTTGTTTTTTATTTACTTGATTATGTATACATAGTCCTTGATAAAACTAAATACTTTGTGTTTAAAACATATTTATATATATTTAAAAAATGTATGTATTTATACTCTTAAATATTTTAATAATCATTTAATTAATATTTATGTATATGTCAAAACCACCGTGATTAGTGCCATCATTTCAGGGTCTTTTGGTGAAGAAAAAGGTTGCGAGGGTACACATGTCAATGTGCTTGTTGTCCTAATATATATATATATATATATATATATATATATATATATATATATATATATATATTATATATATATATATATATATCAACAAAAATAAACACAATTTATTTGTTACATCTAAATCTTAAATTTCTTTTAATATTATTAAATTAATATTTTACAACCTAAAAATTAAGTTAATTTTATTCATTATATTTAAATAAAATTACTTTGTCAAGGAACGTAAAGAAATAGAATTTTAAAGAGTGTAAATAATATTCGGTTTTATTAACAAGTATACATGTAATTAAGAAAATTTTCTATTGAATGTTTGAGGTATACGACATAAAAATCCTTATATTTATAGATTTTGAATAACATATTTTACTTGGATAGCCCTAGAATGAGATCCCAGATGGGCGAAGCTAATCTTGGATAGCGGGGATCCAGGCAGTCCAAATCTCAGGAAGCAAAGAACGACCACCTAAAATTTGCTTGAAGTGGAGCCATATACGGTTAGAGAAATCACATTGGAGTAGAAGATGCTCCACTGATTCTGAATTTTTTCTGGCACATGTACAGTAAAGCAAGCATCCGTAGCACTACGAATATTACAGCCTTTCTTAAAAAGATTGCTAAGAGTCAAGATTTTGTTATCCCAAGCAAGCCAACAAAAGAGAGTAATTTTGCTAGGACATCCCACTTTCCAAAAGCCAAAGTAAAGTGGGCTACGAAGTCCCCCATCTACGAGAAACCTGTAATAAGATTTCACTGAAAAAATATTGTTGCGTTCCAGGGTCCAAATCCTCTCATCCTCGCCTCATTAAGACAATCTGGAATTGAAGACGAAAGGAAGAATTGTTTCCCAGGTAGCAGAGTGGAAAAGTCTCTCTGGAATGAAGAAATCTAAATAAAAGTCTCGCAAGGAGATCCACGGATTGATAAAGTCAAAAAAGAGGTATAGCCATACTTCTTTAGGTGCTCTACCATTTAGCGAGTTGTTGTGACAGAACAAAGTTAAAGCTCCATTCATAACAATTTTTTAGACACATAAACAGAACGATGGCAAAAGTGGCATCAGGAGCAGTGCCTTTAGATGGAATTTCATCCATGATGGCCTCAAGAGCCGGGACATGAGAAGAAATTTCATCAGTACCCTCCTTAGAAAGAGGTATTTCATCCATGGCTGTGTCAGGGATAGGTATTTCGACACTTGGCATAGTGCGATTAGGGACCTGTGCTGCAGCGGATGGCTTAGGTTCTTCAGTGCCTGTTGGTGGAACATTTACATCCTCGCAAGCAGCGTCTTCAGGCTGTGCAAGACGGGCTCTCCATCTTTGTGCTGACCTTTTGAACCTAAGGTCAGGACTAGGGGACGGACCCAATAAAGGTGAACGCCAGATATCTGTTACCATCGGAGGGGGGGGCGAATTCAGAGGCGGTGACCGTGAGTCAGCTCTCTTTTAGTTTGCATCTTGACGGTCACACTCATCTATACGAGCTCACAGATCGTGGAACTCTATTAAAATTTGTTGCAATAACCGCCACATTTCATCATCACCTCAGGGAACCTCCTCCGCCATCATTGCCAACAACTGTCGGTGGACAATATTTTCAGCAGTGGTTGGGGGGGAGGAGGGATTGATCCCAAGCTCGCTTCTTTGCTGGCTCAACTCTTGGCTTTTCCCCATCAGTTGGGGCATGGTTGGTGGGCGGGACTTCCTTTTAGAGTCACCTGGTTCCGACGATCTGGCAGGGGTTTATCTCTGGGTAAGCTTAACATTACCAACTAAGACATTCTCTTCGTCGTTAGCTGGTAGAAGCTCGGAAAACTGAAAAAGCAAACACGAAACTTTGCGACGTTAGCATATAATACACAACAATTGTATTATATACACAGGAAATAAGTAAATATATACATTAACATAATATTATACACAGGAACATGATATTATACACAGGAAAATCATATTTTACACAGAAACATCATATTATACACAGAAAACCATTTTCATACACAGGAAATGTAATACCCTGAACCTTTACATAATTGTTGAAAAATATATTTAGGGTATTATCACAGTTGTAGTAAGATTTTCCTGCAGATCAGTTTCGCTGAGGAACCCAAGCGCAAAGAACAAGGACCTAAGTGGGAGAATTTATAGAAGATTTTGGGTTCACAAATAATTAAAAAGGATTTGATCTAAATTGTTTCCAAAGACCAAGGACTAAAAGGTAAGCCTGCAAGGACCTTTTGGAAATACTATTTCATGTTTCAGGAACCATTGGTGACTTTTCAGGGAACTTTTTGTAAGAAATTGTATTTTTAGGGACTAAAAGTAAATTTCGGCAGAAAACTTAAGTTAAGAGAAAAGTAAATGGATGGATTTTTAAGATTAGGCTTTTATCTTCTTCTTCATTTGATGCTACAGTGTTCTGGGGGAAAAAAGAAGAAAAGGAGAAGAAAATATGAGTTGTTGGTGAGATACTTGGAGATCGTCAGAAAGAGCTCGCCGGAGTGGAGGGGCATCCGTGGTAAGGATTTTAAATAATTTTGTTTTGGTGGATGTATGTATGGTTGATTAAATGAAGAAAATGATGGATTTGAAGAAATGTTGATGGAGAAAATGAAATGATTGTTATAAGATATTTTTGTGTTGAAAAATGTTTGTATTCGAGTGAGATTTTGCTCCAAATGGAAGATGAATTTTCGGGTTACTGTAGATTACTGTGGCAACCGGATTAGGGTTTGGGTTGATTAATTAAGTTGATGATTAACCCAGCTGCTTTCTTTCTTTTTCTCTTCTCAGTTCCCAATTTGTTTTCCATCTTTTTTGTTCTGAGTGCATCACTGCTAGTGAGACCTCCACTGTTCTGTTCTTTTTGCTTTGGTGCTTGTTTTCTTCTGTGTTAATCTCGTCCTGTACTTTTTATTTCAATAAAATAGTAGTTTATTCATTTTTATTAAAAAAAAAATACAACTTCAAACCACCTTCATATTAGACATACGAAATGTAGTGACTCTTTGAAGTGTGAAGTAAAAGATTGAGAGATCAGTTTTAGTTCCGTCTCACAATATATATTGATTGAGACGAGTGACATGTTCACTATATATATATATAGTTTTGAATGCATTTTTTAGTCCCTTGGTTTTTTATTTTTTATTTTTTATGTGTCGATTGTATTCATGGAATATTTAATTATTCACGAAGAGATATTTAGGAATGGGCACAGGAGTTTCTTTACCCTCATAATTGGCAACCAAAAAGGAAAACCTCCCATTCTCTGCCTGACTGAGATCCCTGTTCCCAAATAAAATAAAATAAATTAAATCTGAGAATTCAAGATATTATTTTTTAAAAAATAATTAATTAATTAAATGAAATCAAAGACAAGATTGGAAAAGAAATTGGATTCTGTGGGAGGTTTATGGGCTCTTCATTGTTAGTGTATTAGTATACTCACAGAAAATTTTTAAGAGATCATTAATTCACGTAACTATTATATTTAGGAAAAATTACTGTTTACCCCTCGGGATTTTTAAAACTTCCCACATAGCCCCTGCAAGTTTGTAATACCCCAGACAACTCTTCCGTTAGTGTTTAACTTCTTTTTTTGCCCCCTGTCGTTCACTTGGACAGGGTCCATATTGTGAAATTCCTTGTTTACCCTTGTAAATGGTAAAAAAAAAACCGCCCAGTCACATCATGTTAAACTTTTTGTTTGGTTTTTGGCAATATTTTTTCATTTCTTCTTGCGTTGCTTTTTCTGAAACAAAGTTTGGAAGACTCATCCTGCGAGAGAGTAGCAATCTTTTGCATTTTTTTGAACTCTGCCAGTTGGGCGATAAGGTGAGAATGTCTTCATTTCTCTCACTTTAATTATCTTTGAAGAGGGAGTAACAATTTATATTTATATACAAGTTTATTATGGAGAGTTTTTGTGGAATTGCAAGATACAACGGGGAGGGACGAGTGCTATTGTTCACGGCACAAACTTATTGGGATTCAATCTTAGTGAAGATATGTGAGCGATGGGGTCTTGATGTTTCCCGTGTTAGGGTGAAGTTTATCACACCCGATGGTCATAAAACGATTTGTCCAATAGAAAATGAGGTTGACTTCCAGCGCATGTGTCATGTATACTCTCTCTTCAAATGCGTTGCAGTCGATCTCGTGGTTGAGACAGATGATGTATCATTGTCGCATCATAGTCAAAACGAATTCTTGTCATTGTAAAGTTCTTATCCTATATCTTGACCCTTATAATCATATATTTCCGTGTAATTATTATAGTTTACGTTCAATTATTACAATTTTCACTTAATTATTATCGTTTTCACTTAATTATTCCATTTTCCGTTTAAACAAATAAGTTCCCGTTTAAAACAAATAAAGTTTGCTTTGTTATCGTTGCCACCCTAGTTTCCGTTTAAAAATGTATGTTTCCGCTTAATTATTTAAGTTTACATTTAATTTATTTCGTTTATGTTTAACATATTATGTTTCAATTTGAATATATATCTTTCTGTGTAACATGGTTTGTTTCCGATTAACTAACTGATTTTTCCCTCATAACTGAAGTGTCGGCATGAATTCTGATTCTGCCAGCGCGCCTATTCCATCTCACTGCGACCCTGACGGTGCGGCAGCCTTTCCGTCTTCCTCGGATCAATCCTAAGTGTTGTCGTTGGATATCGGACAACTTTTTGTAGGCGTTGAACATTTCAAAGATGCACTTCGGAATTTTGCAATCAAGCGGAATTTGACTTCAAATTTATAAAGAATGAAAAACACAGGGTGACTGTATAATGCACTAGCGCCTTCATGCATCAAAGGAATACAATAAAAATACCTTCAGAATCAAGACAATGCACCCGTCACACACTTGCGGTGGTGGAATTGGCTCGGTGTTGCATCCGAAAGTGTCTAAAAAATGGGTAAGCGCACGAGTGATTCAAAAGCTTAAAGACCAGCCCTTGTACAGGTCCATCGACATTCAGAAGGACATGTTGCGGGAACATGGTGTCAACATTCCATACAAGCAAGCTTGGTTGGGTAAAGAGTGTGCCCGGGTGATCCTCGATGACAGTGACGTCTCCAGCTACAATTTGTTGCTCTGGTACGTGGATAAGGTGGCTGAGACAAATCCCGGCAGCATTGCGATTGTGGAAAAAGACGGTGAGCGTTTTAGACGTGCATTCTTTTTGTTTCGTGCGTGTATCATGGGATTCAAGCGGGGTTGCAGGCCGCTGTTGTTTGTCGATGGTACCCACCTTTTTGGAAAATATCGGGTACGCTACTGGGCGCCACAGACAAAGATGGAAACAATGGTTTTTTCCATGTGGCCTTTGGTATTGTCGACAACGAGACAGATGCGAATTGGACGTTATTCATTTCCAAGTTAGGTGATGTGTTATACGATGACGGAGATTATGAAAAGATCATCATTACATTTGTCTCGGACAGGTCTAAGGGGCTTGTGAACGCCATTACAAGGGTCTTCCCTTCTTCTCCGCACGCATACTGCCTTCGACACTTGGAGGCCAATTTTATGAAAGCCAATGCCAGACTTGGGAAGGCATTGAAGGAGGAGTGCTGCTCCATATGCTTTCGTATTGCATGGGCATCAACATCTAAAGACTTTGATGATACGGTGTGTGAACTGCAAGCCACATCACAAGAAGCGTATCGCTGGTTGCTTGAAAAGTCAGATATGTCAAATTGGTGTAATTATTTGTTCAAAGGTGAACATTGGGGTGAGATGTATTCAAACGTCGCAGTCCTTCAATGCATGGATCAAAGAAGCTCACCATTTACTGGTTATGAAAATGGTCGACTCCATACGGTATTTGAATGTTTGATTTTCTTTCGGTTGAAATATCTTTGTTTCACTTTAAATATGTTCATTTCCGTTTAACTATTTCTATTTCTATTTAAATATCATGTTCTTCATTTAATATAGTATGTTACTGTTTAAATATCTTTGTTTCGCCTAGTTTGATAATGTGTACTTATACATGTTCAAATTAATGCGCATGTTATGCACCCGTCGCGAGTAAGCAAACAAATGGGAGACCTATTTATGCCCCGATATACATAAAAAGGTAGAGGATCTTATTGCAGGAAACCGAAATCTTTATGTTGATCGTTGTGTCGATGATCGTTATGAAGTCATTGACCACTACAGTAACTCCGTAGATCTATCGGTTAGAACATGCTCATGTCGCTGCAATAATGTAGACAGACACCAACATTCATCAATTTATTAGCGGCTACTTCACCGTCGAGTCGTACAAATTGGCGTATAGGGAAGCTATTTTCCCCATACTAGAAGATAACAAGCCTACAGACGATAATCGAAAACTCCATTTCCATCCATCTATTACGAGAAGGCAACCTGGGTGTCCGAGACGGAAGAGGATCAAGTCGTAAGCGTCCGAGGTCCGCGAGTTAAGGTGCAGCCGCTGCCACGCGTCCGGTCATAATCATAGGTCTTGTAATGAAATTATCGCCGACTAGGCATTGTAAATAAAAACCTATTTTAACAAAAACAAACTTATTTACGTGTCCATGCTTGACATTAAACATAAACTATCATGTTTAAATATAAACATCTTTATTTAAAGATGTACAAATGTTGTTAAACGGAAACGTTTACATTTAAATGGAGAGAGTAGAACCTAAATTGAAACACTTAATCTTAAAGGATAACATAGATAGTTAGACAGAAAAGGCGCAATAGTAAAAATGATGTTTAAAGTCTATTAGTACATAGAAACTCTACATCTTAAACCGAGTTGTCTGTTCAAAATTGATCGACCCTTCAAATTCTAATTCAAAGACAATTAATATATGTCCAGAATTCAAGAAGCCAAGTTGATCAACCCTTTAAATTGGTATTTAAATCATTCGAATCGGGTGCAAATTTGGTCGACCCTTCAAATTTCTGACTAAGTCGTTTGACCTTTTAAATTTTCTTCGAGTTATTAGATTTTACAGTTACGAAAACAATTGGCTTGGACATCTGCTCGACCAGGGGATCTGTCCTCGATGCATCCATTCCCAATGTAATAGTTGGAACCTTGAAAATCAGAGGCTTTACTGGTGGTTGCTCAACTTGTAAAACATGAATTTGTTTTGCAAGATGAACAACCCATGCTAAGCCTCTGGTTTCCAAGATTCTAACGTTTACACTGCGAATGGATGCATCGAAGACGGCTCTCCTGGCCGAGCGGATGTCTAAGCCAATTGTTTTGGATGTCCTAGGCGATCAAGTTGCACTTCCTCGGCATCGATGGATGTCCTGGCCGATCAAGTGTCTCATTAAATGGTTTGGCAACTTTACTTTGATGAAGTTTGAAGACGAAGATGAAGAGGCGAAAACACTGTGACCCTGTAGATGGTGGAGTACAAGGCTGCGAACGCATTAAACAAAGAATTCATTATTTAGTTGTCAATGGTTGTGTATTTTGAACTTAGAAAGTTGTGTATTAAACAGAGAATTCCATTTTGAACAGAGACAATAAATGTTAAACAGAATTGTAATTATTTAAACAAGAACACTGATGGTTAAACAGAGACTTTGTTATTTACGCAAAGACATTCATTTTCACAAAGAACCAATGAATGTTAAACAGAATTTTTATTATTTACATAGGAAAACTAATTGTTAAATAGAAACATTAAAATTTAAACGTAGACATTTCAAAACAATAACTCAAGTCGGTTCTCCGCCCCCCCCAGTTGAAGACTCGCCTTTCTCTATGATACCGACTCGTCGCCCTTCAATAAGTATGCGGGTAACATATTTTAATCTTAAGTAAGGGACGTGCTTTGGCGGTAGGAGTAGCTTTTCACTTTCAAGTATTTGTTCGATAAACCACATGACGTAAACGGCACAGTCGGCACTTCCTCGTCTCTGTCGTGAATTAGCGGGTATAGTAGAGTTACTGCCTCGCCTAACTCCATATCCACACAATAGTCAAATAGTCTCCTCTGTTGAGATATACAAGTTGATGTTAGTTGGTTGGTTAATAAAATACTAGTTATCGAACTCTATTTATCAAGGAACTGACCATTTGAAACGTGTCTATGTCGTAGTCGTCACTTTGGCAAGAGGAATAATGCTTGTATTCTTGTTTTTCATTGTCAAGAACCACCACATGGAAGCGCTCCTTCATGAGTATCGGGAGGATGACCATGTCAACTTTATGCAGGTTACGCACGACATCTCCGATCATAGAGAGCGTCATGTCACACGTGTCAGGCTGCTTGGACATAAACAGTGCCAGTAGTCGTGTGATGGAGGCGCGCTTCTTATACGGATATGGTACTCTCCTTAGGGACTTTTGAATTAAGCATACGAGCACGTCCATCACATCGTTTGTCACCATTTCCTTCCCTTCAAGCAGAGTGAATAGACTTTTTCGTGTAGTGCTGAGAAAGGCATTCCTCCAGACGACAGTACTGCGGTTAGGTCGTGTCGTAGGCTGTTGCTATCGGGAGGGGGGCTTGCCCGTCGGCGAGCAGTCCGTGTAAGGGGTGGGCTCCGAGAAGCTGATCGGCGTCGGACTCGCTTAGAGGATGTTGGCCGATCATCTCTCTTTCTTGCCAGCGGAGCGAGGGCGAGAGAAATATTACCTCCGTGCCCGGTGGCAGCTCCGCGACAGGTGGCCCCAACAAATATTTTTTTGTCTTGGTTCGCGGCGACCAGTTCGGAAAACTAACAATTGTAAACAACCAATATTGTTAACAGTAAACATATGTGTTTAAAAGTTAACCAAGTAATTTAAACAATAACCAAACTGTTTAAGCACGACATGCTATTCTTCAACTCTAAAATATATACTTAAACGGTAACTAAAAAACTTAAACATGAATGACGAATGTTAAACACAAAAACCATTTGTTAAACACAAAACTATATTGTTAAATGACAAAAAATAAACTTAAATTGATTTTATACCTCTTTTCCTTCAAGTGATGAAAATAAGGTTCCTGCCGACACTTGCTTCCGGTAGCTGTTTTCACCGTAGCACAGGATCCTTGGAGTCTTGCCAAAATAAACCTTCTTGCCGGTGCCGGTGAGCTCATAGAACCAAGTTGTCAACGCAACCGAGCAACCTTGACGTACCCCGTGTTGGTCTTGTTCCCTTCGCATTTCGCTTGCACTCGAGTGGCCGCTTGTGGAACATTCTCCATCAGCCACTTGTGGGTCGCTTGCGCCCATGCATATCGTCCCATGGCCGGTAGGTCATCGACGTAGTCAACGATCCAAACAGGAACAGAGCAGGAAATGTTTAGGAAGAGGATAGTACCCATGAGGTACACCATGAGGAGCTTTACAAAATTCTCCTCTTCCCCCCTCTGGCGAACTATCTGCACAAGTGTTCTCTTGATGGAGTTTCTATTTCTCTCGTACGATCTTAATAAACACTTCAGCTTGAACGTCGACTGTATTTTCTTCTTCTGGAATACAACTGCGTCTCCATCACAGCGTAGACCGAGGATGAGATCCACATCTTGAGGCCTGAAACTCATGAGGTTGGCCCCGAACCTGAATTTGTTGCTGCTGTCATCAAACCTCTGCAACATAGAATCAAGGAGGGCTCTCTCTTGGAGGACAGCTTCAACCTCGGTCAAAGCCGCGAACGGTGTCCTTCTGATGATCTCCTAGTGTTGTCCAATCATGTGAACTTTCAATTCACTTAAAGTCTGAACAACCGGTGTCAAGTAGCATCGGCTGTTAACTAGGTTGACTGCCATGACAAAAACCCTACAAGAAAAACAATACATCTGTTTAGCGTCATTCATTAAACAAAAACTCTATGTATTAAACGGAAACGTCATTTGTTAAATAGAAATGTCATCTATTAAACACAAAATTCGATAGTTAAACGGAAACCCAAATTCTTAAACGGAAAAGACATTTATTACACGGAGAACTACATTTATTAAACAGAAAACCCAATCATTAAACTGATACTTTTAAACACAACTTAAAGCTATATCAAATTAAAAGTTAAACATAAATTATAAACATCAGACAACAAAATGAGTTTGCATAACCATCGAAAAATCTCCTTCACCATAGCACTATCGCTTTTGATCCTGTGCATAGACAAACAAAACCCTAGCCAAAAAATCTCGTTGCAAACTACAATATCATCCAATTATCAAACATGAAACCGTACGGCCAAAAACAACACCCAGAATGTAAAAACAAAAGAAAAACCGCACAACTTCATCGCCTCATTACCTTGGTTGGAAAACTGATGAAATGTCGAAGACTTGAGCGGGAGTTCTCCTTCGATACACTGGTGAAGAGGCGATGATAGGAAATAACCGGCACCAGTAATGGTGTTCTCTCGGGATTAAACAAAGATAGTAAAAATCCGCTTCCTCTAAAAGTGGAAACATCATTGCACACAAGGGCATTATCGTCAAACCAAGTCGCAAATGTTACACCTTCCCACGTAAGGGCAATTTCGTCCAATAAATTCAAACTTAACTTCGTCAATCACCGTTACAGCCCTGAGGGGTTTAAAATTTCTTCAATTCAAAAGGAGGGGGTTTTTAGGGATATTCAAATTTATGGGATTGTTTTGTGCATGTTGCAAACTTTGGGGTTTTTTTTTTGGTAATTTTTAGTTATATTTATCGTTTTTGTTAAAAAAAATTTTGAGGCGAGGGAGAAGAGGCTGGACAATAGCGAGAAAGAATTGGAGACGGTAGAGGCAACGACCAAAGCGAGAAGAGGCATGGTGCCGGTGATGGAGAAAATAGGAAGGGGCCAAATAGGTTAAGAATCCTAAAATTGGGGATTTTGTTTTTGGACTTTTTTTTTTTTTTGCACTCACCTTGCCCGTGATGGGGATCAAACTCGGGGAGCCACGCTCGACACTCGAGGCGAACACCCTACGCAAGGGACTCGAGGCGAACACTCTTTTAATCCCTTATAAAAATTTATATCTATAAATAAATTAAATAATTATTATCAAGGCCAAGGCCCCTCAAGGAGGAGAGTCTGCTAATGGGTCCATAGATTATTTCGTCTTTATTTATATTTTAATATTTTTAATCTAAATCCCAAATTACCCTTTCTAATAATGGCAACAAGATATAATATGGTATTTTTCATGTGTGTTCATAAACAAAACTGGAAATTAAAAAAAAAAAAACACCCCCAAAGTTTGCAATATGCACAGATTCTCCCCCTAAATTTGAATATCCATAAAAACCCCTTCCTTTTGAATACACTGATTTTAACCGCCCCCCCCCCCCCCCAAGCATCTAACGGTAATTTTTTGGACAAAATTGTCCTTTGCATGGGAAGTTGTGCAGTTTTTTTTTGTTTTTACATTTTGTGTATTATTTTTGCTCGTTTGGAAAAAGGTTTTCCACAAACTCGTTAAATTTTTCATATAAATATTATTGTCTTCATAAACGAATGCAAAAAGGTATGGAAAAAGGTTTGACGAGGAAGGAAGGCATGCCACAACGTCTGGGTAGCCTTGAGGTCGAACGGATACGCTCAGAGAATCCGAATACTTGTAGAATATCATAACTTTACAAAGAGAAGAAAAAATTAAGCGGAAACATAACGTTTTAAACGGAAAAAGGAAAAGTTAAACGGAAACTAGAATATTCAAGCGGCAACATAATAGTTTAAACGGAAACTTGATAAATTCAAGCGGAAAATTGGATGGGACAAGGATAGTAAGGCAAAACATATGTTCTTCCTTTGTTTTAAGCGGAAACTTATGTTTTTAGCGGAAACTATAATAATTAAGAGAAAACATATACTTTTAAGTCGAAAATGGGATGATTTGTTTAAGGAAAAACAAAAAAGAATGCAAAACGAATGCGAAAAGTTATGGAAAAAGGTTTGACGAGGAAGGAAGGCATGCCACAATGTCTGGGTAGCCTTGAGGTCGAACGGATACGCTCGGAGAATCCGAATACTTGCTAGAATATCATAACTTTACAAAGAAAAGAAAAAATTAAGCGGAAACATAACGTTTTAAACGAAAAAAGGAAAAGTTAAACGGAAACTGGAGTATTCAAGCGGCAACATAATAGTTTAAACGGAAACTTGATAAATTCAAGCGGCAACATAATAGTTTAAACGGAAACTTGATAAATTCAAGCGGAAAATTGGATGGGACAAGGATAGTAAGGCAAAACATATGTTCTTCCTTTGTTTTAAGCGGAAACTTATGTTTTTAGCGGAAACTATAATAATTAAGAGAAAACATATACTTTTAAGTCGAAAATGGGATGATTTGTTTAAGGAAAAACAAAAAAGAATGCAAAACGAATGCGAAAAGTTATGGAAAAAGGTTTGACGAGGAAGGAAGGCATGCCACAATGTCTGGGTAGCCTTGAGGTCGAACGGATACGCTCGGAGAATCCGAATACTTGCTAGAATATCATAACTTTACAAAGAAAAGAAAAAATTAAGCGGAAACATAACGTTTTAAACGAAAAAAGGAAAATTTAAACGGAAACGTAATATTTTAAACGGAAACTGGAGTATTCAAGCGGCAACATAATAGTTTAAACGGAAACTTAATAAATTCAAGCGGAAAATTGGATGGGACAAGGATAGAAGAGAGGAGAGAGTGGAGATGTCTTCATCGGTGGTGGAAAGCGAGAGGAGAGAAGAGGGGGTGAAGAGGAGTAGGAGGGGGAGGGAGTGGAGCATGCCGTTGGCGTCGAAAAGATGGTGAGGACAGCGAGGGAGATATTGAGGGTTGGGGCCGTTGCGGATGTATGAAGGTTGGGGTCGTTGCGGATGTAGGCGCCACCGGCGAGGCAAGGTGGTATACGACTGTGAATGATGGGGCATGGGGGTCGGGGGGAGCTCGGAGATGGGGGCGAAGTTGTCGGAGAGGACGCTGCGGGGTCGACGGAGGGCCGGAGGAGATGTGGGTCTGAGTTTTGTTTTTGGTTTTCTCTACGGTCTTGACAGCAAAGATGATGAGACGAGGCAATGGTGGTGGAAGGCCGGAGAAGAAAGCGGAAAAGGTGGTTGATGAAAGTAGAGGAAAGAGAATCCATTATGGATTTTTTCCCATCATGTTCAAGGGCAAAGAAGGAATTTCACAACATAGACTGATCTAAAAGGAGGGAAAAAAAAAGTAAAACAATAAAAGAAGGGTTGTCTGGGGTATTCGAAACTTGCAGGGGCAGATTGGAAAGTTTTGAATTTCCCGAGGGGTAAAAAATAATTTTCCCTAAACAAAACAGTCATACCAAATCCAAAGGCGGTTTGTTTATGGAAATGAAAAATTGTAAGATTTTTTTTCTTCTAAATAAAAAAATATATATTCTACAGAATTTTGCAATGCTTTCTTCTTAAGTCACTTGAATAGAAGTGAAATTTTTTAAAAACCAGATTTCTATCCAAGTTTACAGTTGATTGTTTTTGCAGTTGCAGCACTCCTGCAAGCCTTAATGAACACACAAGCGCACATAACTTAAAAGAATTCCATCAGTATTTAGCTGTTTAAGTTCTCCCATACCAGATTTATTTATATACACCCCCTTTAGCATTGTTAACTTCAAGATAATATTTCCCCATTTTGTTCCTCCTTTGGTCCAAATTATATACACAACACATGCAACTATATATATATATATATTGACATTCCATAATTTCCATAGCTGTACAACCACACTGCATCATCATACCACTGTGGCAACGCTCACTGCTCGCAGTTCCACATTTTGAACTCCATTGCTCTGAGGATGCACGACAATGGTGGCGTGTGCCTCTTCGAGAGATTGTTCCTTCCCGTCGACATAAGCATTGACCGATAAGTCCCTTATTAAGGGTGGAAGTTCTGTCGAGTTATCGCAGTTCGAGGATATGATCTCCCACTCCTCTTTGACAGATGCCACCTCCTTGTTTTCTTCAGAATGTCTTTCAATCTCAAAAGCCGTGGGGAGGATTACATAATCGTTGAGTGGATTGTAGAATGGATCAGGTTCTCCTGCCTTCAGCCAGTGTTTGAGTATTCTGAAAACATGGCGGTCGCAGATTATTCCACGATGATCAGCAGGAACTCCAACTCTTGCCAGTGCATTAAGTCCATCTGCCTGCAATGGTGGGTTGTTTACTCATGTTCAGATGGCAGTGATCAATATCTCAGACAACTAACAATTCTACGTCATCTCGGAGCAAGTATTTTTCAGGTAAAAAGTAATGGTGCTAACATCCGCGCTTATATGTAAATTGTGCATCTAAACCATCTTTACTAAATAACTATTTACTACAATGGTAGCATACCTTGGCTGATTCCGCCGCAACAGTTCCATCACCATTTACACAGATGTATTTTGACTGAGTGTTTAACATATGCAAAGATAAAAAGAACAAATTAATAAAGTTAAACTTATTATGAAGGTATAACCAAAGCATAAACATATATAATTTCAATTATAAGCTGACACATGCAATCAGAAAAATGGAAAATGGTGATGTCACTTAAATTTTATTCACTAAAAAAAAGGGGCTAGTCATAGCAAATAGGAAGTTACAAACAAGGAGGCAGATAGGCTGAGTTCTAGTTGGTAAGATTGAAAGAATTGCTACGTCAGGGGCTCAAAACATGTGCTAAAAATGGCATTCTCATTATAAAATGTTGTGATCTGTCCATGGTAAAAACTGTGCAATCTGAAGAGAAAAGCAGCATCTTAATATGAACTATTATGGCTAGAGTCAATCCAAACAGGAGAGTGTTCTATATTTAAATAAACATAGACACCAGTTGGAAAACTATTGCACCTATTATGAGAATGTCTTGAGTAGGAAAGTGAATGGTCTCACAAAAATGATTCCCAATTAGCCCAATTCAAGCTTCAGGTATCCACTTTGCAACTGTGAACATATGGACATGTGCAAGTCGCCAAGTACCAAATGACAAATGACATTTAATTATAATAGTAACCACATTTATGTGTGAATAAGAAACAGTTGGGGAATTTCAGAAAATGCAATGATGGAGCATTAAGTAGATTGCCATCAAACATAGAATAACCTGGCATGGTAGCAATTGTTTCAGATCAGAAATAGGTGTCAGCTCGCTCCCATAGCTGCAGAAGAAAGTAATAAGATAGTCTTTAGTTATCAAATTTTAATAACATTGAGTTGCCTTGGCATATTTGGTCATAATTGAAAATGTTGGCAGGCATTATAGTCTGTTTAGCTTTAGCTACAGATTTTTGGGTATGAAACACACATTCAGAGCTCATTGCGCATTTAAAGCTAAATGTAAAGCACCAAGCTGGTCAGATTAGTTCAAGATAATGCTTCAACAAGAATAAGGAAAAAAAAACAGAAAAAGAAAAATAAGAATGCAGGGGAAGGCATACCAAACACTGTGAGCTGTGTCACAACTAATTCCATATATGTTGTAAAATTTTACTGATGCAGGAAGCTTGGCACTCGATAAAATTTCACGAGTTTTATTAGCCCATTGTAAGATCTCTAAGTTCAATGGTAATGGAAGCTGCAAGCCATTGTAAACAACCTGGAAATTTAAAAAAATATATATGTTATGCAAGCAACCTGGATGGTTAAAAAATAAAAAATATTTGGTGTAATCAATCTGGAAATTTTGAACAAAAAAGAAAATATTTGTTGTAAATCTCCATAGAGCAAACATAAATAAAGATGCATGCATAATCATATGCAAATATCCTGTTAAAAAAAGGCATAGCCCAGATCATTTTTTCTAGTAATAAACAGACAGTAATTTAAAGAATTGATAACTCAAAAGTATAGTGAATACTACATGCGGTATTACTCGCTTGGGTTGCCATGGCACAACCCTAAGCACCCTTAGCATCACTTGCACACAAGAAATGAATGATGAAATATTACTGGTGATAATTTGAGAATAACAAGCCAGATATGAGTGGCTCATGCAACATTGTACAACAAGAGAAACTAGAGCAAGTAGACATAGCACAATATGTATGGTGATTCTCACCGTGTTGCTTGAAAGAGCATTAGCCACTATATCTAGAGCCTCCATTGGTTCATATGACTCCAGCAAAGCTCTCAAACCACCATTACCATCATCCTTCTCTCTCCATATTTGCAGAAGTGGAGTGACATCCCAAGAGAAATTGGGGTTACCCATTAACTCGTATATGGATGGGCATTCAATCAGCTGTAACATAAAAGCATTTAAGACCCAATCTGTACGAAGATGAATGCTAGACTTCACAAAGAAGTACAAATATATTGTTAAGTTTAAAAAACCATAGACCATATAGCACCATCTACAACTAACAAATTTTAGAAAAAATAAGACAAAAGTCAAGGTAGGACATTTAAATACTTTGTGAGATAAGGGTTGATTTACAAAGGTAAGTGCAAATAACACTGAAGATTCTTGGAGAGAAAAGATAGTTTGAATAAAAACTTCAATAAGTGTAACATGCCAAATAGGGGCTTTGACCAAAGAGTAGAATAAATGAACACCGCAGTATTTTTTTATTTGCTCCACTAAAAAACCCTTGTATTTGAAAGCAATAAAGCGAACAAGAAACAAAATCAGCAATTTCTGACATAAGCAAGAATTTTGATATACCAGCTGGTGCATGCTCCATTTGGATATGAAAAAGTTCTGTTCCCAGCCTTCTACAAAGGATGTTCCATTTAGAAGACTGGCGGTAATATATCCAGGTGCACCTGTTAAATACATCAATAAAATTCAACAAATTCACCAATCTGCATCAGAAACCTTTCTGGCCATCCTCAGAAAATATCAAGAAGTGCAAAACTTGAAACTATAGATTCAATAGATATTTAAAATTTACAAAAACAGTAATGTAGCTTCTCAGAATCTCCACTAGTCCAAGGGACCCTACTGTCTATTAGCAACACATGACTATAATAACCATAATTCATCAGTAAACTACCAGTAACATTCTTTCTGAACTTTATAGCACAAACAGATAAATGTACAAAAGGAGTTTCTTTTCTCAAATTGCAGACTCAAGGTTGCTATCACAAAAGTTGGAAAACCTCCTGAGCATTCAAATATTCTGAAGAGCAGTTCAAATACTAAGGAGATTTTACATATATATGATACAAATAATATAAGGCTTTGATTCTCATTCTTTAACCTGCAACAAACTATTATAATTCCCTCTCATGTATAAATATGTGTTTGCTTTATTATGAGTGTCGAAAAAAATCTGAGGCACATGGTTTCACAGATAGATTTTCTAGATACTTAATTAACACTTTATCATCCACTGACAATAAGCTTTAACAGATCCTTGTAACTGAATTTTGTTATCTTCCAACATTTTCAATATACTCCTGATTTCAGTAGTGTGGCAAGGACAGAATAATTACCTTGAAATGGTGCAGCAATTGCAATCCAGGTCTTTACATACTTCTCAAAAATCTGCGGAATACAAAACAGAGTAATGCTTGTTTTTCAGAGTAATTATCAAATTTTTTAATTCCCAAAAAAAATAATAATAACCTTAAAGTAAAAGAAAATAGTGTAAATTAAAGGAAATTATTTCCATTTCCGAAGGATAAAGATCACTTACCTCGCCGTGCAGACACATGAAGCATTTCACAAGCAAACCACCCATAGAGTGAGTTATAATATTTATCTTCTTCCCTCCAGAAGAAGCATGTATGGATTCTAACTTGGCAGAAAACTTATCCATGGTTTCTTGAAGCCTGATAGAAGTAAAAATATAAACGAATTCTTGGATATCAAGGTAAGTAATATTTAATTAGCAAATGCTCAATCAAAAGGAAAGATGTTTCAAATGGCCTAGATAATGGTCCACCAGTACAACCATGTTTTGTTTGATGAATTAGACATTAGTTGCATCCCTTTTCCTAAGATCTTTCAATTGGCAGCTTTATTCTGGCTAAAAAAAGAAGTTTATGCAGGGATAATAGTAGAATTCAACTCTTTCTATAATAAAGGACAAATATCCTATGTATGGACCGTTTAATTCTAAAGAAGATATTTGACATACCTATTGCTCTGACGGAAGTCATATCCAAATCCAAAGAGGGTTTTGCCCTCTTGGTATCCCAATTTGATCATTTCCTCGATCAGATCATGATAATAGTAAACACACTCACATCCAATAATCTACAATAAATAAATAAAATATTAAAAGATGTTTCATTACATGACAATCTTTAAAGAAATACTATGAATCACTTGACAACTTCAACATTTAAGAAATACATAAGAAACAAGGAACTTGGATGAATGAGCAACCTCAGCTAAGAAACAATGATGCTCCGCATGTGACAATAAAAACTGGATCAATAAGACCCGAGTTAAAATTTCAGACTACAGGATTCACTAGCATACACATATCTACAAGGGTGATATTGTGTAAATTAATGATAAATTTTAGTGGGGGCAGGCCTTTTAATTTAAATCTCCTTTGAAGTAGGAGAGAAGGCAAGGTTGACCATTCGAATTTATTACAATTCTTATCTCTTTCCCAACTATTCTTAAGAATTTAGTTCCTGTATCTTAGAAAGCCTTTGATGGTTTTTCACATAACAGACTCAAAAAGTGAAAAAAAAAAATAAAATACAAATGAAGATTGCCATTTTTTGCCCCTTCGTCATGCCAAGGTTTGACAAGGCATGGCTAGTATATTAAAAGCTGACCAACAGCATATTTCCATTCACATAGAATATAAGGCAAAACACATCAGAAGGGGATATCTGTACCATGTCGGGGTCCAAGGTGTCAATTGCGTATAGTCCGTATCTGTCTTCAGGTACAACAATTTTTGTCTTTGTATCCAAGGACACTGTTTGGCCTGTATCACAGAAACCAACAAGCTGCTCTCAACATATTCTAACATTGGTGTATGTACAATATTTCGGCTTGTGGATATTGTTCTGTGAACATTGTCATATCCAAACCAACAAATAGTAAGAAATAGAAAATGAAATAAAGCATACAGGCAAAAATTGCACCACCAACCAAATTACCACTAAAAGCATTATTTACATTATTTCAATGATTTTATTAACTTCTTCTAAGCAATTCTTCAGTCAAAATTTTGTGTTAAATAGCATAAATTTTTGCAAAAGGAAAACATCAAACAAAATTCAGTGGCATCAATATCTATGACCTTAGCAATGTAAAATTGACAAATGCCTAACATAATAAGTAACAAAGGCCAGTAAAGATTTGTGCTGATTATGTTCAGATTAATATGAAAATGAGATCATGGCACCATATAGCAAGGCATTAGTGATGATAAAGTTAGCTGTCCTATACATGCTTAACTCAAATGTTATAGAGTAATATAAGGCCAAAAGTTATCAAGCACCACTTATAGAGACGAAAGAAACAATGTGGGAAGCCAGGCATCAATCAATCTTAAAAGACCACAGTCTTGCTTCTAATATATGACAAAATTAATTTTTAAAGACATGTCATGGAAAAGATACAATTAACCAGACAAAAAATTTGAGCCATGATTCCCGGTACTTCAATCAGAAACTGAAAAAAGAAAAGACAGGGATATTGTAATATAATCAGAAACAATATAAGAAGCCTCATCATCAATCCAATCTCAATGATAGCTGATTCTTTCATCAATGTCCACATATATTCCATACAAACATAAAAAACAAATTCATATAGGCAAGAATTATTGTCAATTTGAGCAAAATCTATGAATCAACTTAACAAAATACCCACTCTATGATATCATGCAAAACATTCCTAAATTATTGATTGCCAAACGAGTCATCCGCCACTACTAAATTCCTCTTAATGTCAAGCAATATCTATAAGAAAACTAGTGCCTCTTCAAGTGTGAATTTTTCAGCAATATACTTACTTTTAGAATCAATTGAAAGTATAATTTCAGCAAAAAAGAACAAAAGACAAAATTCAAAATTTCGGCATCTACGGCCGAAAAGGAGTACCAGTGGACGGATCAAATCTGGACCAGAGCTTAGTCCGGAACTCATGATCAGCGCCAAGAATGCGAACCCATACGCGCTCCTCCTTCCCATCATCATCAACAGCGTGCAGTATCGAACCGGCGATTCCGGGGACAAGCAGCACAGGATCAAGATCAGGGTCCACGAGAGGTTGCTGCTTCTTCGAGACCTTCAACCAAAGCTCCACCGACCGAATGAGCTCATCCAGCAACAACGCCATCCAAACACCAAAACCTCAAAGCACCCCAACGGCAACCGATCCGAACCTAGAAATTGAAACCCTCCCACCAAAATTGAGAGCAGGAAAGGCCGTATCGCCGGAGAAGCAAGCAAGAACGATTGAGGAGGAGGATCAACGGAGCAAGAGAGAGGGAGAGAGAAGCGATGGAGTCCGGAGAGAAGCAAAGAGAAAAAAAAGAAGCGTCTTTGGTCGTCTTCTTGAAAAAGACGACAACGAAGAGATTGGTTTGTACGCTTACGGAATTGGGTTTTTTTTTTTTTTTTGTTTTTTTTACCGCGTGAACGGTTTTTTATAAATTTCCCCCCGGAAATCTTAAAATTTGTCTTTAGTTCCTTCTGATTTAAATTGAAGTCAATGGGCTGTGGTTTCAAAATTAGTGAATTTGAATTAAGAGGTTTATTTACATTATCTAAAATATCTTGCCAGATATAATTTTAAAAATAAAAAAATATAAATTTTGAATTAAGTGATGTGGATAAACTAGCAATACGCAGATTGAGTTATATTTTACCTACGTTAAATAACAAATGTCAACCAAAATGTAAAAAAAAAAAAAAAGATCAGGGGTTCAAATCCTTCCTCCGACAGTACTATTCTCCTGACTGTTCATGCACTGTTCACCCTGGGATTTTTGTATTATTTCTGTACTGTTTATCACTGTACACATGGTCCAGTATTATTTTTGTACTGTTTACTGTCTGGATGTGGATTCCTTGTGGGAGAAATAATGGTTTCACCCATCCAGGATGCAAGGCAAGGGGATTTTTCTAGGAGGTTTGTAAGCCATCGTAACTGGTGCATCTCTGTATCTGTTTGTCTCTTTGACAAATTAGCGCTCATTGGCTGTTAGTAAAAAAAAAATGTCATTTTATATCAAGCATAATATCACTGGTTCAAAGACCCATAGACAACAATAATATTTATTGATAAGTAAATTTGAGAATGATGTTGTTTTAAATTATAATAATAACTTGTTATACATTTGTTTATGTTACTGTTAAGTTATTATTAAAATAAAAAATAAATAAAGAAACAAATGTATAGGTTTTTATTGTTTAATCTAACAGCCACACTTGTTTATTGTTCTTTATTAATGTATTTCTTTGAAAACATGCTGAATAAATTGCTTGCATGCCCCTATGAAGGTGGTTAATCATTAATATATACTCACAAAAATCAAATTTGCTTATATGATATTTATAGTTGAAAACTAATATAATTTTTTTCTAAGTCAATTATTGGTTAATTTTTTATAAAGTTTTTAATTAACTTTTTTTTTGTTAAGAATGAATGGTAGAGATATACAATTAAATATTAATTTTATGGAAATGTTCATAAAAATAAAAAAGTAGATATTTCTAGCATTTCACAGCACACATGGATCCAATGCAATATCAACCGGTCATCTTTGACAGAAGACTGACAGCCAACATGATAATTTAATATTATATATATATATATATATATATATATATATATATATATATATATATATATAAGTTACCAACCGTTTAATTTTTTTACACGCTTGAGTAATTTAAGTATTAAGGGCCCGTTTGGATGCAAGGATTGATCCCCAAGGCTTGGGGATCAATCCTTGTGGCATGTGCATGCCCATGTTTGGGCATGCAACTAGGGGCATGGGAAGGGGTTGAGGGGAGAGTGTATGCCCCTCAACCCCTTCATACTCATCCCCCTCATTTTGGTGGGTTTGAGCATGCCTTGATGAGGTAATGATCTTTTTACCCTTATAATATTATATTTATTTAAATTTTAGAGATTTACATTGTATTTATATATTGTATTTATATTGTATTAATTAATAAAAATTAAGAAATGACATGATATATATTGTATTTATTTTTAAAATAGTAAATTTATTTATATTTTAGTGATTTAAAAATAATTAAATTTGGATATTTACTTAGTTTAAATAAAAATATTAAAGTGTATTCGTCAATTAAAATGTATAAATTTAAAATTTTATTTAGAAAATAAATACATTAATAATTCATTTAATTTTTTATAAAAATTGGTGTCATTTAATAATTATTTTTTTCACAATTTAGATATATTGTTTAATTAAAATATTAAAGGGTATAAAAGTAATTTGACTAAAAATTTCCCCTATACCCACTCCTATTCCTATCCCTATTCCCTCCAACCAAACATATATACTTAACCTTAATTCTATCCCCTAAAAATCCTATTCATCAAATGCCTTCCGAATGAAGACATTTGGCTAAATTTGATTAGCCATCAAAAGTAACGGCCAATTTTCTTTCCTGCGAAATTAACGGTGGATTTAGCTTTTGAGAACTGAAACCCTAGGACCGCTCAACCTCTGATCTTTTGCGCCGTCACCCTCTCTACACGTCCTCATTCCTCATCACTATCAAGAAGATCGGCACCGGCTCCCTCTTCCCGGAGCTCCGCATAGCCGCCTCTCTTGCCTTCTCCTTCACTCCAACGCCCGCAAATGGTCGCGGCTCCGACCATCAGAGCAGATATAATGGTAGATCCCACAGAAGTCAGGAAGACGACGATGTTGGTCAAGAGGGTGAGGCCGCCGAGAGTCTCACGGTCACTGAAGGTGCGACCGAGGAGGAAGAGGAGGACGAGGAGGGTTCCAGGGTTGGAGAGAAGAGAGAGGCCCAGAGCGGCGGCGAGGAGGGCGGCATAGTTGGCACGGAAGTAGGGAAGGTTCTTGCGAAGGCGAGAGGTAGCATCAGAGAGGTACTCAGGGCGAGAGAAGGCGGAGCGGTCGAGGACCTCGCGGGGTAGTCGCTGGCGTCGGAGAGGAGTTGGTGGTTATCGGGATCACGGCGAGGACGGAGGCGGGGGCTGGGGTGGACGCCATTGGAGTCCAAGATGCGAAGCTTGGGATTTGAGATCTGGAGAAGAAGGCGGAGGGAAGGTGAAGGATATTCATAACTAAATATGTAGAATTTTTCGATGGTTTATTTTAGCTTAACGCGTTCTGGTGGTTCTTTGTTTGCAAATTGCAATGGACGGTGGGGATTTGTTTTAGCTTTTCGTTTGCTGAGATATTCAGGAACCACCTACTAAATTATATTATTCTCTTCCTCAGATCTACCCTGATTTTTCCCCTGTTTTGGATTCCATGGATCTGAATCGCCTTTTTTTTTTCCCCTATTTTTTTTCCTTTATTCCAGATCGAATTTTGTTTTTTCTTTGTTTTTGTGTTCTCTGATTATCAATTTGTTTTTTTTTTAATTTTTTCCTTTTAATTTTTTTTTAATGGAAGCCTCCACGAGAAGGCGGAGAACTCCTCGCCGGACGTCTCCTGGGTTTCCGATCTCCTCCAGTGATCACCGCCGGCAAGATCATGGTACTCTTAATTTCAATGATTTTTTTGGGTCACTGTGAATATCTTAAAATCTCAGGGTCTTTTTTGTAAATATCTCAACGAAGGAGAAGAAGAAGAAGAAAAGCAGAAGCTGCTGTTTGGGACGTCGTCTCTTCCACGTGTTTGCACTATTTTTAAGGTTTGTTTCACTAAAAAAAATTAGATACAAATATTCGGGTTTTTGTGTAAATATTTCGATGAAGATGCAAGAGCTCTACATCTAATTTTTCACCTATTTCCTCACTGTTTAAATTTTTGTTTCTTTTTTTTCCCCTTAATAAATTACATGTGATATATCTTTTTTTTTTTCCCTGCATTTCCTTTATTGATGTTTTAATTCAGATGATTTATTAATCTTCTCCATGTTTGATTTGTTAGGTTGGTTCAATGATCAGAATGGGAAATGAGGAATTAGAACCTCCAGGTCGTTTTAAGGTTTGTATATTTCATTATTTTGGAACACTGATTCGAGATTTATATAAATTGTTATTAATTGTTGACATTATTTTTTAATTAAATTTGCAGGAGTTTTATGGTGTGGGAGCTCAAAAGAACTTCTATTGGAGCTTTAGCACTGAAGTTCTTGAAGCTTCTTTCAATGTGTGTGAGCATGGAATTATTTTAACCTTATTATAATTAATTTGATATAAAAATAGTTTCATTTTCATGCATGATATATAGTAGTTAATAATATTGTTATCTAATCTGTTTTTTGCTTGAATAATTGATGACTTGTGTTTGAGCTTCTTAATTACCAAGGCATGTTCAAATTAGTGGGAAGAAGAATCTAGAGCTGGAAATTGGTGTTTAATTTCTTTTAATTTTATTTTTCTGTATCTCGTGAAACCATATTATGTTTCCTTTTGCATCTGTTAGAGAAAGTATGCTGTAACTATGTTAAAAAGGTCCATCAATATTGATTGGTAATTGATAAGTTTATTTCTTGATAAACTTGATCCCTGAGTTTTTGTTAGAATAATGCAGAAATGTAGCTTATTGTTTCCTATATATAAATGATATTTCAAACTGATAAATTCCATTAGATTTCTTTCTCTTCAATTCATGATTTTGACATTTGTTTGAAAATTAGTTGAATTTATTTCCGCTACAGTAATAACATGTGTGTAAAAACAATATTATTTGTTAAATAATTGATGTGATTTTATCTTATTTGCTTGCATGCTTGAGTTCAAATTATTGACATTATATATTTGTTAAATAATTGATGTGATGTTATCTTATTTGCATGCATGCTTGAGTGTAAATTTCTGACATTCCAAACTTATATAGTACATAAGTGGATAGATTTTAGGTTTTGATGTTTGAGTTGTTTTTGTCCTTTATTGACTTTTTTACATATTGATAAAGTATATACAAAAAATAAAATAAAATTCATTGCTTATAAAATGGGATGATGGCATTGTAAGTTATTTACAGGCTATATCTCATTCAAAATTGTAAGTTATTTACAGGCTATATCTCATTCAAAAAAAAATCAGGTAAATCTTATTCTATTTTTTTTATTCATTAGTAGAACAACTTTGACAGCATGTTCATTGAGCTTCTCTTTCAGTTTTTTTTCTTTATTCTCTGTTTAATGGTCATTCTCTCATTTCAAAGGAGTTGATGTATAAAAGTTAGATCTTTGTGATTGGTTATGTTGAATTTGTGGGTTCTAATGCTCCATTGCAATACCGTTTGAATCATTTTGAATGTTGATGCTTTATTGAATATTGTGCTTCAATTAGATCTTGATTTTATTTAGACAAAAAAGGTTTGAATCTTGATTTTATTTAGAAAAAGTTTGATCTTTTTTATGGAATGGTTCATGTTTTGTAATGCTATTGGAATATAATGCTCTAATCATTATTTAATTTGACATCATGTTCACATATATTTTTAAATGATAAGATTTTATTTTTTAAAACCTATAAATGGGTTTATATTTTTTTTAACTTTGTTTCCTTGAAAGCAATTAAACAAGTACTAAACAAGTTAAATATTTAAAAGAAAACGGTAATTTATTTTTATTTGGTTTTAAGAATGAGAAAATGAAAATTTAACATTTTCGAAAGATAAAATTATAAAATAAAAGTTGCCTAGTGTGTATTTAAAAAAATCAACAATAATTGTCCATGAATTATTTATTTTATTATTTTAAAAATATATAAATCAAGGAAATTAGTTATAAAATTCAACAAAATGATTCCGGAACAATATTATTTTTATTTTATAAAAAATATTTTTAAAATACAGTTAATTTAGTTTTGAAATACTGATAATAATAGATATTTATTATTATTTAAAAATTAATATTTATTTTAGAAATATTTAGTAGGTGGTTCACCTTCCCTCCTAATATGAGAGATGCTTTTATATAAGACCATCTATTACGATAACAAATTAACAAGTTAGCTATATTGGAGGAGGTGTATAAATATTAAAAAAATATTTATAATACATTAATATTAATGTATCTTATATAAATATTATTATATGATTCTTAATATTTATATAAGATACATTAATATTAATGTATTATAAAGTTATTTGAGATTATTAACAAAGTATAGTTGAGATTATTAGATTATAAAGTTATTTGGAGACAATGTCAATTATTGTTGGTTAATTATTAACAAAATATTTTATTTGGTTAATAAATTAATATCTCAACAACAATAATTTAATTTCGAAAATGTTAAATTGTACATACTCGGCGTATGATATTATTATTATTAACTATAAGTATTATAATAATAATAAAATTATTATTATTTTTAACTATAATTATTTTGTTAATAATTATTTTTCAATAATACAATATATAATACAAAAAAAAGGTAAAAAAACATTACAACTATTATTTGAGATCATAATAATAATAATATTATTATTATTTTGTTAATATTATATAATTATTTGAGATCATATCAAAGATGTATATCAATTCTATGCTCTTTTGTTAATAATTATATTTTGCTAATTTATAGGTAAAAATGGATCAATTATATTATTTCCTTAAATACAGTTAATTTAGTTTTGAAATACTAATAATAATAAATATTTATTATTATTTAAAAATTAATATTTTATTTTAAAAATATTTTTTATTAGTATTTGTTTTAAAAAATATAAAAAAATCAAATAATATTTTTACAATATATTCTTATTTTTTTGGACAACCATGCTAAATTGTCTTAAAAATCCTAAATAATTCTTTTAAAATAATATATAAAACTCAATGAAAAGTACAATTTTAAATTGAATTTTAAAAATTTTTTATTTTAATTTTACATATATTAAAATATAAAATATAAAACTTATTTTATTGATTTCACAAATATTTTCTCCTAACACACAGCAACAATAACTAGCCTAAAAACTGATTCAGTATGTTTGTGTAGCATATTTTATTTTTTCATTTATACTGAATAAGTTTTTAGAAGATATGTTTGAGCATTAATTTGAAAGACTTAAATTGTGATTTTCATCAAATATATCTAATATTTCCAACTTTAATAATAAAACTTTTTCCATTTTTTTTCAAAATAATTAATTACTCCGATAAATAAATAGAAAAGATACTAAAAATTAGTAAAAGCATTAGATAATAATAACATGCTTTGCAGTAAGGACAGTCCATAAGAGACTACTTGCCTTGTGATTAACCACTTCACCCACATATGAAACTAATACATGACAAAAAACTAAAGTAAGACAGAAGTAATACATGAGAGATTATAATAAATAGATAATCTATAAAAAGAAAGATTATAATTTTAAAAAGATATATTTTTTCAAATAATGATATTTTTTTAAAACTATAAACGCGTAAGGTGAATTGAATGAATTAATTATTATTTCTTTAATTGAATGGAAAATGTCCATTATAATTAGTATATAATATTATTGGGTAAGTAGATTTTTTTCATGTAAGATGCACTATGTGATAATAATTGGATTGATATAGAATTAATTTATAAAATCCTGTCACAATTACTTAATAGCTCATAAGTTTAGTTTATATAACTATTCCTATGTTTTTTATATCAATTTATTAATAGAAACTTTGACCTGTGTTTAATACATCACAATAGGTGGAAAAAATGGAAGTCGACATGCAAATTATTGTTGAAGTTCAATTTAAGGTCGTATTGAAAGAGCTTATGGAAAAATTACGATTATTGCCCGCAACTTATGTATGTGAACAAACCGGTCCTGATCACAAACCAGTTTTTTCATGCCAAATAATTTTTGAAGACAGTTGTGGAGTTCATCAACTATTTGGATTTGAAGCAAATACCAAAAAGAAGGCTGAAAATAATGCTGCATTACGTGGAATAAAACATTTAAAAAATATTTATAATGTTATTATTAAAGATGTGAACCAGAAGGAATTATATGACGTAAAAAATGAATTGGAAGAGTTAAAGGATATTAACGACGTATTATCAGACAGTCTTTCAATGGTGACTGATGAGTTAGAAGAATTAAAGGACAGGATAAGACTTGCTGTGCAATGATGACTGATGAGTTGAAAGAACTAAATGACTGTATATGACGAATAAAGTCCTCTCCTGAAAGTACCTTAGTGTTTAATATTTTATTGTGTATTTTAATGTAAGTCTAATAATATTAAATATGTAACAAAAGGTGTGTTTTGTATTTTTTTGCCGTTCATATGCATAACAACTCTATTGTATATATTAATTAAAATATATAATTAAATTATGTTATTGTCTTTATCTTCCAAATTTGATTAAATGTTTACAAATGCAATCATGTTATGTAGATTGGAAATCTCGAGTAAAAGTGATAAGCTGATTCGGATCTTTGCAAACTTCTGTTTAGGTAAAAAATTTCTTATATATGTATTTATATATTATACTTATATGATATGTATACTGTATAAAGTATGTAACTTATGATATTTTTTTTTTTACTCTTGCTGGTCATCTTTCTCCAATTATGTTGCAAAAGATTCATGCAATATACTACAAATGACTAAGCCCCGTCATATTAAAAAGACTGATTCGTTACTTAAGATAAGTAAATCCGATGCTACATGCAACAGAATAAGGCGAATGGATATTCTAAAAGCTAAAAGAATGCATAGTATAAATAAGAAAGGAAATCAAAGTGTGTTTAGAGGTCTTAATAAGCCAATAACCAAACATATTCGATCACATTGTGATATTAACGCTAATGATGAAGACAATATTGAGACTACAATACAATCACACCCATCTGAACTTGATGGTGGCTTTAGCATCCATCCTAAGGAAATTCCATTTGCTAAAAGACATGAATCTTATTCGGACGTTAACGCTTCAACAAGTATGCCAGAATACGTATTTGGACTCATCGAATCTGATATACTAATGACCAACAATGGAGATGATGCTACTGATCATGAAATCAATCTTTCGCCCAGCCATATTAACACGAATGATTCTGATGATGTTTTAAACAATCGACATCAAAGTAAGTTTTCTCCTTCTTTACCTGTTTCCCATATTTCTATTATTGTTAATTTTTTAAATACCATAGCTATTATTTAAGTATTATCAAATTTCTCAGATTTATCATTACAATTCTTGCTCATATACAATTGTGTATATTATTCCTCTTTTAATGACTATAACAGGAACGATATTTCAACCTTCATACTTTGGTGGGCCAACTTTTAAATGCATGTTTTGCAATGCATCCATGTGGTATGATGAAAGAATTGACATATCAAAATCTACTTCAAATCCGAAATTTAATATGTGTTGCAAGCAAGGGATTATTTCTCTTCCGCCACCAAAACCAACACCACCTTTTTTATGCCGATTATTTGATGTCAATAGCGGAGTAAGAAATTCAAAATTTAAAGAGCAGATTAGAATATACAATTCACTTTTTCAATTTACTTCACTTGGTGGTATTGTTGATAATAGTATCAATCAAAGACCTGGACCTTATGTATTCAAGTTATCAGGACAAAATTATCATAGAATAGGATCTTTGCTTCCATTTGCTGGGCAAACATCTAAATTTGCACAGTTGTACATGATTGAATCGGATGCTGAGTTAGATTGCAGAATGTCATGCTTTCAATTTAATGATGGTATTCAAGGATTGGACAATGATATTGTATGCGGATTGAGAAATATGCTAGATGAGTATAATGAGATTGTCAAAGTCTTCCGGAGTGCAAGAGAAGTTCACATGCAATTTAGAGAATTGCCGGTTAGGATAAAGCTTATTGCAAATCGAAATAAGAAAGATCATAATTATTCTGCACCATCAGTTCCAGAAATTGCTGCTCTAATTGTTGGTGATATTGGTAATAATGATCAAGGAAGGGATATTATAGTAGAACACAAACAAGAAGGTTTAAAAAGAATTAGTGACTTACATCCGCTATTCATGCCACTTCAATATCCATTACTTTTTCCTTATGGAGAAGATTGCTTTCATCTAAATATACCTTATGAAGAATCTCCAATACGAAGTAAATTAGGAAGGAAGTGTTTAACTATGAGAGAATATTATGCTTACTTGATTCAACAAAGAAATATTGAGAATAATACCCTGTTAAGAGGAGGTCGACTTTTTCAACAATTTATAGTTGACTGTTATGCTATAATTGAAGATACAAGATTAAGATATATTAGAGAGCATCAAACATCATTGAGGACTGAAATGTACAAAACTGTTAGAGATGCAACAAGTCAAGAAGATCTGCAGTGCAATAGCATTGGAAAGCGTATTATTTTACCTGCAAGTTTTATACCAGGCCCTAGGTATATGTTTGAGAAATATCAAGACGCAATGGCTATTTGCAGATTTTTTGGCTATCCAAAACTATTTATTACATTCACTTGCAATCCTCGATGGTCAGAAATAACAGATACATTGAGTTCTATTCTGGGCCAACGCCCTGAAGATAGACCTGACATAATTTCACGGGTTTTCCGTATAAAAGTACGGCATTTGATGGATGATCTGATAAAAAATCATCATTTTGGACCTGTAAAAGCAGGTAAATTACGTAGATCCCAATTGTTTTAAAAAAACAATAGTTTGGATGATTGCAAACATAATGATATTTGTTGTTTTCTTTTTTATAGTTGTTTATACAGTCGAATTCCAAAAACGAGGTTTACCACATGTCCATATCTTATTATGGTTGGAAAAGGAAAGTGGCATTATGACAGCATCAGAAATTGATAAAATAGTTTCTGCTGAATTACCTGATAAGAGATCTGATCCTATTGGTTATGATGCTGTAAGTTCATTTATGATACATGGTCCATGTGGATTAGCAAATTCACAGGCACCATGTATGGAACATGGAAAATGCAAAAAATTCTATCCAAAGGCATTTCGCAATTCAACAACGATTGATGAGGATGGATTTCCTCAATATCGGAGAAGGGATTTGCCAGCAAGCACATCAAAAAATGGCATTAAATTGGATAATCGATTTGTTGTTCCACATAATGTTGATTTGGTTGTGCGCTATCAAGCTCATATAAATGTGGAAATATGTAATTTGACAAGAGCAGTGAAATATTTATTCAAATATATAAGTAAAGGTCCAGACAGAGCAAGAGCTATATTTGAAGCATCATCAACATCATCAGCTAAAACAGATGAGATAAAAAATTATTTGGATTGCCGTTATTTGTCAGCATATGAAAGTTGTTGGAGACTATTTGAGTTTCCACTCCATCATAGAGAGCCATCTGTCCAAAGATTACTTATTCACTTGCCAGAAGAACATAATATCTATTTTAGTGATAAGCAATTTATTCCGAATATAATTTCAATCCCAAGAATTGAAACAACAATGTTCACAGAATGGATGGCCACAAATAAACTAGATGAAAGAGGACGATCGCTTTTGTATACAGACTTTCCAACTAAATTCACATGGTACAAAAAAGAGAAAAGATGGAAGTACAGAATGAATGGCAGATCAATTGGAAGAATAATCTATATACACCCATCTGCAGGAGAGCTATATTATTTGCGCTTATTGCTTAATGAAATCAAAGGTGCAAGGAGTTATGTGGATCTTCGCACAATTAATAACGTTGTATATACAACATATAGAGAAGCTTGCTTTGCCCTTGGAATATTAGGAGATGACTCAGAATGGTCAAATGCCTTGATACAAGCTGCTCATTGGGCTACTGGTACACAACTAAGACAACTGTTTGTAACAATAATCTTATATTGTGATGTAGGAGACAAAAAGGCACTGTTTGATAAACACTGGCAACTAATATCAGAAGATATACACTATAGACTCCGTCAGACATACCGCATGCCTAATTATACTATTTCAGACGAGAATTTGAGAAATTATCTATTAGTTGCTCTTGAAGAACTTTTGAATAAACACTCTTCATCCCTTGAGGATAATGATTTACCTCAACCACAATCATTGAACATGAATAATTTAACTGACAGACTGCTTCAAGAAGAGTTAAACTACAATATTCCTCAGCTTCAAGAAGATCATTTATCAATGTTTGCAAAATTAAATGCTGAACAGTTAGCTATCTATACACAAATACAAGAAGCTATAAACAACAATGGAGGAATGTTTTTTGTATATGGCCATGGTGGTACTGGCAAAACTTTTTTATGGAACACCATCATTAATGGTATTCGTACTGAAGGAAAGATTGTATTAGCTGTTGCTTCGTCAGGAATTGCATCACTTTTATTGCCTGGAGGAAGAACTGCCCATTCTAGATTCAAAATCCCAATAAATATTGAAGAATGCTCTACATGCAAAATTAGCAAGCAAACTCAATTGGCAAGATTGATTGAAAAAACAACTTTGATTGTTTGGGATGAAGCTCCTATGGTTCATAGGAATTGTCTTGAAGCATTAAACAAAACTTTACAAGATCTTCTTTCAGAGACAGCACCAGAAGCATCTACAAAACCTTTTGGAGGCAAAACAATAGTGCTTGGTGGAGATTTCCGACAAATCCTACCAGTTATTCAATATGGCAGCAAAGAAGATATCATAAATGCTACTATAACTCAGTCACAACTTTGGAAAGAATGCAAAGTATTGAAACTCAATACTAACATGAGACTGCATAGAAACAACCTTGATGAAGAAAGCCGAGATCAGTTAAGAGAGTTTGCAGAATGGCTGTTACAAATTGGTGATGGTACAATTGCATCTATTGAAAAAAATCATAATGATCTTGATGAAGGAGATTGGATTGAAATTCCACAATATCTATTGGTTGAAAACTTAGACAATCCAATACAATCAATTATTGAAGCTATCTATCCACAATTTCAGTTAAACTATGCAAAGACAGAATACTTGAGGCAAAGAGCTATAGTCACACCATACAATGAAGCTGTTGATATTTTAAATGAGACAATCAGCAACGAAATTGAAGCCGATGAGCAAAAGTATTTAAGCTCAGACTACATCTCTAAATCTTCAACATCTGCTGACGCAAATGCACCATTATATACAACTGAGTTCTTAAATACGCTAAAATTCACAGGCATACCCAATCATGAGCTTACTTTAAAAATAGGTTGTGTCATTATGCTCATAAGAAACATTAGCCAAACGAATGGACTTTGCAATGGAACAAGATTGATAATTACACAGATGCATCATAACATTTTGGAGGCAATAATTATTTCTGGATCCAACATAGGTGACAAAGTGTACATTCCTAGAATTATTATGCCAGTGCAACAAGGCAAATGGCCATTCATTATGTGCCGAAAGCAATTTCCGGTTAAGCTTTCATATGCAATGACTATAAACAAAAGTCAAGGGCAAACACTTGAATTAGTAGGTTTGTTCTTACCTAAGCCTGTATTTTCGCATGGGCAACTCTATGTTGCATTGTCCAGGGTATCATCTGTTGAAGGATTAAAGGTTTTGATTCTTGATGATAATGGAAAGAATACAAACAAAACAAAGAATGTTGTCTACAAGGAAATCTTTGATAGCATAGAAATTAATTCAGATCCTGGACGTTGAAACTGTGTTCTATTATAGATATAATCATATGCATAAACAAAGAAATATATATCAGGTTTGTTATCTCTAATAATTTCTAACTTCCATATAATAGAAAAATATTGAAACTCTATAAAAAAAAATGCGTAATAAATTATATTTTTGTTGTTTTGCAGATTATCAACAATGAGTCTTAAGGAAATAGCACAATTAAAGCCACCTGGCCAAAACCAAGCTGTGAAAATTAGAATAACAAGAATATGGGATTGCTATATTCCAACTTCAGAAAGATTCCTTGGTATAGCATTCATAGCAACAGATGCAAAGGTATTCATCATATATTACCTTATAAAATTTTGTAAATAGTATTTACATTTTCCTTTTAGAAATTATATCTAAAAAAATGTCTTTATTAGGGTGATGCCATCCATGTTCAAATAAGAGAAAATGAATGTTCAAGCTTCCGAGGCATGCTAATCGAAGGAGCTGTATACCACATATCTAAATTCCAAGTTATGAAAACAGCTGCTAAAAATCTATCAGTAATGAGAGAATTTGCCATCTTTTTCACATCAAATACAATAATCAAGTTAATCTCTGATGATCCTACACCCTACCCAAGGCATTACTTCCAATATTTTGATCGAGACAAGATGGCGCCAGATGCAAACTCTGATAAGTATTTGACAGGTAAAAAGAATATTTATTATTTAGTCATAATTAAAATTACAAGTCTAATATCTTATCAATATTGCCCAATATATAGATGTTTCTACTAACAAAATAAAATATATGAAAAAAATACAGATGCAATTGGTACTTTGATCTCTATCGGACCAATTACTGCTATTCAATTAACAAAGTTTGCAAAAACTGTTCAAAAGAGAGATATTTTCATCAATGAGCGAAGGTAAGCAACATGAAAACATATTTATTCATAGTTTATACATCTGAAATATATGTAATAACCTAATATTCTGACTATCTTTAAAAAAATAAAAGCGGTGATGAACTTAGAATAACTATATGGGAATCAAGCTTTTCTCAACTCAATGATCATGATTTGTTACAAATGCTATCAAGACCTGTACTTATCATTGCTGGCACTGTTGTTCGAACATACCAAGGTGAGTACAAAATATTATAATAAATATTTTTTTTGATATGTACATAGTCAGTCAACAATTACTAACATTTCAAATTATTTAATAGGAACCATATATTTGGCTTCTACATCAGCAACCCGAATCTATGTGAATTTAGATTTACCAGAGATAAAAGCTATCAAAGAACGGTAAGAATAACAATTAACAATTTGGAAACCAAACTCAATTTGATTTCTAAACTTACAAATTATCATTTGTGAAATAAAACAGGGAAGGACTTGAAAATCAACAAGTGCAGTTGCTGTCTATACAGAATCAAGAAGCCACTTTGCAACAAAAAATCTCACACGCTGAGTATGCAACGATTGATCAATTATTGAAATTTGACCCAACAACGATAGGTGTAAGTACAAACAATTATATTTTAAGATTTTTAATGCTATTGAACGACAATTAATAATTTTGTTAAAAAAAAATGTATAGGTAACTATGTTCAAATGTGATGTATGGGTTGAGAAGATCGACACAACTAATGGTTGGTTTTACAACTCTTGCAATATTTGCAACAAACGGCTTGCTGAGTCAGGATATAATTATTCTTGCTATAAACATGGTCCTACTACTCCCAGGGTGGTGTAAGTATAATCAATAATTGTATATTAAATCTAACTTATTTAGCATAATTATAATAGTTAATATAATCATGTTACAGGATGAGATTACCAATGATTGTGAGAGATGACACTGGAGATATGGAAATAACCGCCTTTGATAAACATGCAGAATCGATGACGAACATAAAGCTTGATTTGTTATTGGCAACAGAAGATATCTCAAAAACAAAAGTACCTGAACAAATACATAATATCATTGATAAGAAATTTAGTTTAACTGTTGGTCTCTCACAACAAGCAGTTAAAGATGATGTGCTTACGTACAGAATTTATGATGCAAAGCCTATTATTTTACATGGAGAAAGTTCGAAGGGGAAAAAACATGTACAACTATCAATAGAAGGATCAACTGAGCAATCTACTTCAGAGATGGATGAAATGAGCAACAAGCGTAAAGTAAGTGAAATACTGAATTCATCATCAAATATTGAAAGTCCTTCAGATCTACACATGGAAGTCCCAACATCAAAGAAGCAAAGAAACATACCTAAGCAAGACAAAAAAAATCACAAAGACGGAGAACAAGCATAAAGACTTGCTTATGAAAAAAAAAGATGTGATGGAATAACATTTTCATGTCCATGTACAAATAATAACTACTTTTCCTAGAAGCCAGAAAACTAAGTAATGACTATTACAATATTACTATAAATAATGGCTGATATTATTTTATCCTTTGATAGGATTATGGTAAAAGAATTATACCATACTATGTTTGCTTATATGACTGTCATGCATTTTTATAGATAATGAAAATATATAGATAATGAAACCTTAAAAGATTGTTATAGAGAGAGAGGAAAAGAGAGAGAGCGAGAAAGAGAGAATGAAAGAAATATGATATTGATGACAGATAGAGCAGAGAGCACAATTAAGACAACATGGAATGATTCTGTCACCATTGTTGATTAACAATGCTCTCTCTCTTCTGTCATCTTCTCCATCTTCATCATCTCTTTATCATACCATCGCTATATATCCCGTCTATCATATATATATACACACACACACACTTACTCTATAAATTAATTCTATCCCCCAAAAACACTATTACTCATTATTTTGTCTTTGTTGGATATCTGGCCATCCCTTATTCGTTGAGTATTTTGTCTTTTTCATGAGTTTAATAAACCAAAGCATCACAATTTCCTCTATCATCAATATCTCTGCTGGCCCACTTTAACATCTTTACCGATTCCCTGTTATTAGTCATCTGGCCAATGAAAAGCCGATAGCAATTTAATATTAGAAATCAGCATACCATCAATTTGAGAGGGCTTTATAAGTTTTTTTTGTCTGTAACCCTAACCCTACTCCTCAATGACGCTGCCGTCTCCGTCCCCTATGCTCTCAAGCATGCCACCAATCACGCCGCTTGAATAATATTCCTCTTCTGTTTTATCTGTAGCTATGTCTAGCTATCTTTAGCTTTGTAACATAATTGAGAAGAGATCTTTGCTTGGATTTTGTTTTCCTTTGCTTAAAAAAAATCAAGATCATCATTTACATATTATGATAACATATTAATGTCCTATATTTGTTTTTTTTTTTTTTTTTTGGATATTAACCGACTTGCATAATAGTATAATTAAGCCACAATTGTTGACCCTCCTGTAAAGTATATTTTATGTGATTTAGTTTTTGACTATTCCCACTCTTATACAGGAGGAAAACAACATAAGATTTCCGTAAGATATATAATATAGAAATCTTATGTGTAGCAATATATTTAGAAATGTATAGCATATTAAAACATTAAAAATAATTGATAAAAGAAAAAATGTTTTTATTAATGGTTATTAAGAAATCTCCAATATATCTCTCTCGCTTTGTTTGTTGCTAGCTATATCTAGCTGACTATAACAATATAAATGGTTTGACAATAAATCTTTTCTTAGATTTGATTTCTCTTTGCTACTGTGCTATATAAAATCTATTTAAATCATCAATATCAATTATATGTCTAAAATATATAATATTGATATCTTACTTTTAATAAAAGTAAAGTAGAAGTCATATATAAACTACAAGTTTAAGAATTAATAATAATAATAATAATAATAATAATAATAATAATAAGAGAGATAGAGAGCTTTAGCTTTGTAACATAATTGACAAGAGATCTTTGCTTGGATTTTGTTTTTCTTTGCTAAAAAAAAAAATCCAGATCATCATTTACATATTATAGTAACATATTAATGTCCTATATTTATTTTTTATTTATTTATTTATTTTTTAATATGAACCGACTTGCATAATAGTATAATTAAGCCACAATTGTTGACCCTCTTGTAAATTATATTTTGTATGATTTAGTTTTTGACTATTCCCACTCTTATACAGGAGGAAAACAACATAAGATTTCCATAAGATATATAATATAGAAATCTTATGTGTAGCATCATATTTAGAAATGTATAGCATATTAAAACATAAAAAATAATTGATAAAAGAAGAAATGTTTTTATTAATGGTTATTAAGAAATCTCCAATATATCTCTCTCGCTCTGTTTGTTGCTAGCTATATCTAGCTGACTCTAACAATATAAATGGTTTGACAAGAAATCTTTGCTTAGATTTGATTTCCCTTTGCTACTGTGCTATATAAAATCTATTTAAATCATCAATATCAATTATATATCTAAAATATATAATATTTATATCATACTTTTAATAAAAGTAACCTAACAACATCTACACTACTCTAGAAAACCCTAATTCAATTGTTTTTCCAAACTATATATATATATATATATATATATATATATATATATATATATATATATGATTGCATGAAACTATAAATAGAGAGATAAGATATGAAACAATCAGGTACCAATTAACATTGTATATCTATGGACACAACTGATTTACAATGCATCAGGCTACCCGATCACCAAAGAAAACGATATAGAGGATCAACGGGATACTTAGGAGTACGAAGTAGACCATCGGGACGTTATGCAGCAGAGATTAGAAACCCTCATACTAAGAAGAGACATTGGTTAGGCACATTTGATACACCAGATGAAGCAGCATTTGCTTATGACAAGTCATCAATTTCCTTTAATGGTATCGATAGAGGTAAAACTAATTTTTCCTATATGTTTCCTACTATGCCTTCTTCACCTCCTTCACTACCACCACCGCCACCTCCTCCACTATCACCTCCGCCACCTCCTCCAATACTACATTCAGTACCTCATCCTTCAGAGGAAGAAAAAAAATATTATTTTGAATATGACTTTGAGATTAATAATCATGACGATGATTGGATCAGTATTACTACTATTCTGCAAAGTTTTTGCCAATCGAATGCATTTTCTTCATCTTTTATACTATAACAAATATGATGTTCATGACTTGCAATGTTGTATTGAAAAATAAAAGTTATATTATTGAGACTAATAAAATAACTGATGTGAGTTTTCTTATGAATAAAATAATTTTGAAATTTATATTTTGTTTTTGTTAGAAGATGAATATAAATTAATCATTAAGACCTTTGTGAAAGTGATCAAAGACTTATATTATATGTGTCTGTGTGTGTGTGTGTGTGTGTGTGTGAGAGAGAGAGAAAGAGAGAGAGTACAAGTTGCATTAATTCTCAATATATACTAATTGAATATATGTAATTTAATCAATTAAGAAATTCAGATAGGAAAAATATAAGCACAATAATGTAACAATTAATTATTGTATATTATAGTGTTTATTAAAAAAATATAAAATGCATTTCTACCATTTAAACATATTCATCAACCATATGATATTAGTATAATATATTACTTTTTATACATATGGATTCATTTATTATGTTTTACCTTTATGTTGATTCTATGTAAGGATTTATCCAGCACCTATCATTTGCTATTGCATATTCTCATCTCTGCTTAAAGAACATTAGCTTAGCATATACACATTTGCATATTGATTTTTTTTTCATTTGTTACATTAATATAAACTTCAACAAATTTTTACTTCAAAAATATATTACATATAACATTCATTAAAAAATGTACATCTATAATACAAGATTAGAAATACAAAAAACTATAATAGAAAAAACTACAGAATATAAATATTACATAAGTTCAGAAAGCAAATTAAATTCATATTTCCATCTACAAGCTGAGCTGCAAAACTCTCTTACTAATCCATCTTCACCTAACCATCCATTATTAATAATATCATTGGTATTCTGACCACAAAACTCTTTACCACACTCCCATACCTCTTTTTCTATCCATTTGCCTTCTACACTCCATAATATCTCTCTAAGAAACTCCGCTATAACATATCGACAATTATTGATTATAGGATTATCTGATCTTTTGCTATCTATTACTTCTGAAACATTATCTATTTTTCCATAAGAAACTAAATTCAACATTGTTATACCAGAATTGCGTCTCATATGATCTTTATACAAAATAATCCCTATTGCATATCCTGCAGGCAAATAACCTTTACAAGCTGCATTATGTAAATATTGGATGCCTGAATCCATTTGTAACTGTATAACTTCTACCTGCAAACCAATTTAAAAAATTAAACCATAATATTAATACTGTAATTTATCCAACATTAATAAATATTGTAATCATAAATTTTCACCATGCCAAGTTTCAAACAAGCTTCTAGATTTCCACTTAATGTGCAATTCCGAAGAAAAGCAATATATTCTGCCATAGTAAGATACCATAAATTATCTATCCGCATCATCTGTCCAACTCTACGACTTTTGGATGCTTTATAAAAACTCTTGCAACTAGAAAAAAAAAAACGTTATTATTTAAACAAATAATTTTTATTTCTATTATATAAATGAATGAAATTACCAGCAACGCAAAAGTTTAAGATCAAGAAGGGATTTCGAAGATGTTGAAACTATATATCTGAAAATCTCTTCAACCATATCTTGAGGAAGTTTTCCCAAAAAATCATTACGATAATGATCTGCCATGCTAAACCAAATAAAAACATAATAATCACATAATCAGAACAAATAAAAAATAATCAAAGCAAAAAAACTAATGCAATAAGTAATGAAAACCTATATGCTTAAAAAAAATCTCATTGTAACAGAAGTATTACCGCTCAATCTTTCTTATGCTGTTAAAATAATAATAATGATGATGATGAGTCTTACTGTATTGTTAGAGATGATGTTGATAATGCTTAATCTTGCTACGCTAGAAGCCACAACACTACAGGTAATAGAAAATTACAAAGCTGGTGTCAAACTTGATAGAAGAAGAAGAAGCCTTATGAAGTAACGTTACCATAAAATACGTTGCTTTCCATTAAGACCTTATCTACTCCCCCCCACCCCCCATACACACACACACACAATTTTCTCCAATAAAGGACAATGATGAGATAGAGAAAAAGATGACCCCCCCACAATTTTCTCCAATAAAGGACAATGATGAGATAGAGAAAAAGATGAAATAGAGAAAGTAGTGGTTAGGGTTAAGAGCATGATTATTGTTGGGAGTGAAGAATAACTAGAATTGAGGGGGAAAAAATAAATAAATATCCTATAAAAGTTGGACAAATGTCCATCCCAAAAACAAGTTTAAAAGTTTGTCAATATCATAATAATGGTGAAATGGTCAAAAAGAACAACTAGGTCCTATGCCTTTTAATTAAAGAAGGATTATCACATGTGAATAAAGGATTTTGGATAAATTAACTATCCTCTAGGCAGATGGTGACGTCATTGAGGGCTACGTTTAGGGTGACAAAAAAAAAACACACCGATAAAACCTTCTTGAATTGATGGTACATTGATCTGCAAGAGTAGAGAAACAAATACAGATGTTTACCCTTATGTTTGTTATATTTAAAATTTTCATCATGATATCTTTATCTATCTCATGTTCTAGGATTCTTATTTAACCAAATCCCATCAAGTTTATACATGATTTGATATGTATTACCCTTTCTTCTTTGTCAAAGAGAATATACAAAGCATGTATATACCTTTATTAAGATTATTTTAGTTATTCCTGTGGCCATCTTAGTTTCTTAGAAACTGGATTTGTTTGATTAATAGAAAATTAATGAATGTTATGAGTTATTGACGAGATGTATAACTACAGATTTAAAAAAAAAATGATGAATTTGTGTAACAACTTAATAAAATGTTTTTCAAAGAAAATAAATATAACTCTACTAGAAAGTAAAACATATATTATAAAATAAATATATAATATAAAAACCACTACTCTTCTTTTAAGAAAATCTACTCTTCTTTCCAATTTTTTTGAAAAAAAATTACAAAATACTAAATATATAACCACAATCATAATACAATCAGGCTAAAAAAACATACAATTTGTAATATATATATATATATATATATATATATATATATATATATATATATATATATATATATATATAGAGAGAGAGAGAGAGAGAGAGAGAGAGCTATGTCAACAACAAGCTGACAAGACCCATTGCACCTTTTCTATAGCAAACAATTATAGACAAATTAATACAATAATAAACACAATAATTGAAAGGAATCAAAATGTAAAACAAACTGGCACTCCTTTTTAACAAAATCTCAAAGAACATGATGGATATCTTTGACAAAATACACAAAAAAAACTGAAAAAATATTATCCAAAAAATTAAGATTATTTTAGTTATTCCTGTGGCCATCTTAGTTTCTTAGAAACTGGATTTGTTTGATTAATAGAAAATTAATGAATGTTATGAGTTATTGACGAGATGTATAACTACAGATTTAAAAAAAAAATGATGAATTTGTGTAACAACTTAATAAAATGTTTTTCAAAGAAAATAAATATAACTCTACTAGAAAGTAAAACATATATTATAAAATAAATATATAATATAAAAACCACTACTCTTCTTTTAAGAAAATCTACTCTTCTTTCCAATTTTTGTGAAAAAAAATTACAAAATACTAAATATATAACCACAATCATAATACAATCAGGCTAAAAAAACATACAATTTGTAATATATATATATATATATATATATATATATATATAGAGAGAGAGAGAGAGAGAGCTATGTCAACAACAAGCCGACAAGACCCATTGCACCTTTTCTATAGCAAACAATTATAGACAAATTAATACAATAAGAAACACAATAATTGAAAGGAATCAAAATGTAAAACAAACTGGCACTCCTTTTTAACAAAATCTCAAAGAACATGATGGATATCTTTGACAAAATACACAAAAAAAACTGAAAAAATATTATCCAAAAAAAACAACACAAGGTAACCAGAGCATGACAACCTTCTCTATCATCAATATATATACTGGCCCACTTTAACATCCTTCCTGATTCTCTATTGTTAGTCAACTATCCAATGAGAATTCGACATCAATATAATGTTAGGAACACTATTCGGGGCCTATTTATCCACTCCTGCATATCAGTGTACCATCAATGCAAGAGGGCTTTATCATTTGTTTTTTAACCCTAACCCTATCCATCAATTATGCTATCGCCTTTTCTCTCTACACTGTCAAGCAATGCCCTATATCCCGCCACTTGAATAATATTCTCCTTATACTTCATATATATATATATATATGTTTGTGTGTAAGCACAAGTTGTATTAATTTCCAAATGATGTACCCCGATACAAGATAATATTAGGACCATCCGCGCGTGAATATACCCCACCATTATAAACCATGTTATGCACAGATGTGGGCAAATTTCTAAATAATTTAAGTGGACACTACAAAGATCAATAGGAGAAGATTAAGGATAATATGTTTTTTTTAAATCAAAATAAAATCTTATCTTTTGTAACTCCTTATGTAGAAATATCTTATACGCACTTGCAGAAGAAGAAAGGTATATTAAAGTGTCTCGATGGAGAATTGTTTGCAGGAACATCTTATGCAAATGTTCAAATACACCTGCGGAATTTCTTTGTTATTTTGAGAACTATTAATCCAAATAAAGACAAAAGAGATTTAGTGGGAAAACATTAGCTGTTGGCTCGCGTGAACAACTGATACAAGTGAAGTTTTTTTTTGTCAATTCATTATGACTTTTACTTCCTTACATAGGTAGACTTAAGCTTCACTTTTATAATTTACAAAATCAAATATATCAACATGTGAGAATATGTAACCCAGATTAAATACAAATCGGATCCAAATAAACTATTTATTAAACTCTGACACAACTTTAATTAAATATTTTTTAAAAACAAAATATACCCTCTATTGCTTATAAAAGGATGTCAGAACACATACATTATAACAAAGCACACACAGAAGCTCATAATAGTATCTTTTACACTCTATGATTTTCCTATTATTATTATTGTTACTATTATTATTAATCATCAGTATTATTATTAGTATTATTATTATTATTATTGATGCATGATAATGCAATTAATGCATTTGCTAATAGCAGCTCTGTTGTTCATAATTCCACATTAAAGAATACCCAGAGAACAAATGCAAAAAAACTCCAATGGAACATCATCTCTCCCTGTGCGAAGGCTTCACCATTGTTGATGAAATCTACACTTTCATTGTCTTAGATATCTTCTCCTCCAACTCTGATTTTTCTGATCAGCCCCCTACCCTCTGTTTTGATCACTATCATCATCACAGAAGATTCCGCACAAATAAGTATATCAATGTGGTGCATCTGAAATTTTTTTTCCCTTTTGTTTTTCATTTACTAATAGTGAAGAAAATATCTCAAAAGATAAAAAAAAAAGTAAGGAGTAGAAAAGTTATTACAAGAAGTTATAAGTGTAAACATAGGTACAAGATTAGAGAGAATTAGAGATGGTGATATTTTCTTTTATTAATTCCTCTTGATTTCCTATATACAATTTTTTAATGAGAGCTATGAGACGAGAAATATGAACTTAAAATTTTCCCCCCAAATTAAATTTGGATTCAATATTTGATATTGTTTAAAATTGTTTTTTGTTTACAAGTATAAAATTTTAAATATAAATAGTTAAATCACTACATTTCATTAAATACAAATCATTAAATGCATATATGCATTGTATTTACTAAGACATCATTCTTTTGTAGGTAAAAAAAATGCTAACCAGAACAAGTAAAATAAAGAATCAGCCCCCAACCATGATCAGATCCATGAAGTTAACTCATCGAAGAACAATTCCGAACAACCTGTCATAATAACAACCATGAATGGAGTGTAGTGCAGCTAGGTTGATGAACCCTTTTGAAAGTTATGTATCTTCTACTTCCGGTCAAAGACAATAGGTAGAGGGTAAAATTTATACTATTTTTTCGATACTCCTATTAGATATAGCTAACCCGCAGCGTTAGCGCGGGTACATAAATCTAGTTACTTTTGTTCCCATCCCCAATCCTCCTTTCCTATTTATATCCCCATCCCCATCCCCTTCCCCTTCTCCATCCCCTTCCCCATATTTCCATTCCCTCTAACCAAACGGACCCTAAAGGCCACCAGAGAGCTAATGCTAATAGTGTTTACGGGCTCTGCTAGCTAATTGGCTATTTGATGAAGTGAGATCGTCATAAATTAATGGTGTAAATATCAAATTAAAACTTAAAAGAATGAAAGAGTGGAGATTTAAAATTTTCAAATAAATAATTAATGTAAGTTTCATATTCCAAAATATAAAGAAATAAAAAATCTAAAAAATTCCGTGAGTCAAAGATTTAAAGATTTTTTATGTAAAGTCAAAGTCCAAAAAGATCAAATTCATGACTGAAATATAGAAATTCGTTAACTTTAGACCCATTGAATATTTAATATTTCAAGATACAGGCTCAAAACCTCAAAATAAATAATAATAATGAAAAAATGATTAATGAGTTAAATGAGACATATTAAAGTACCTTTTATGCCGAGAGAGTAAGAAGAAATTGGACAACTTTTTTGACAAAGAAATTTGGCGAGTTCATGTATTTATTATTTTATGTGATTAATAAAATTATATTTTTATAGCTGGTCACAAACCCACATTAATTCAAAAACATAAATAATAAAAATATTAATTCATAATTTATTATTTTTGACGTATAAAACCCTATTAAGGCTAACATTAATAAAGGACGCCCTCTTTCAATGACTCTCCCGTTCGTCAAGGACCAAAAAATAAAAATAAAAAATAAAATAAAGGACTCCAACAACTATCTTATTTTAAATTTTGAATTTTATGTGTTTTTTTTCTTTATTTTTCAAACTTTTGTAATTTATATTTGTTAATTCAAATTCATATTAATTTTCCGTACTAGAACATGAATTTGAATATCACTGATTAAAATATTAATTTACACAAATATATATATATATCAATTTCAAAATATAAATATGATTTGGGCCACATAAATATAATTTATTTCTCTAATAATTGATTTTTTTTATTCTTTGCATAACAATTAACAAGGATGGAAAATAATAACAGAAAAAATCTATAAATGAAAAGTAATTTTACTTATTTTCATAATTACTCTAAATATCCAAATGGTTGATTCTTTAATAAATAAAATAAAATACAATAAATTACCAAATATACAAATCTTAAAATATAATTTGTTCTTTATAAGACAAACAACAACCAAAAGAAGAGTAATGATATTTTTACCGAATAGATTTCCGAATAGGTTTTCCGAATGATGTGGATGTCAAGTTGGCATCCATATCAGTATCCACGTCATTCTTTCTTTATCTCTTCTTTTTTTTAAAAAAAAACAATAATTTATCTTTATTATCTAAATCCTAAATTTAAATATTTAATCGTAAAAAATAAACATGTAAATGATAAACCGAAAACCCCTTCCCTAAACCCTAAACATGTAAATAATAATTTATCTTTATTATATTAAAACCAGTTTAGGGTTTAGGGCATAGGATTTAGGGTTTAGGGTTTAGGGCTTATGATTTAGGATCTAGGGTTTAGGGTTTAGTATTTATTATTTAGGGTTTAAGTTTTTAGATTTTTAGGGTATAGATTTTATAGTATTTGGGTTTAAGATTTTAGATATAGTGTTATAATTTTTTTTAAAAGAATTTAAGAATTTAAGGATTTTTAACTTTTAAATTTGAATTTTATATAAAAAAATAATGACGTGGATGACAAGTTGGGCATCCACGTCATTCGGAAAACCTATTCGGTAAATTCATTCGGTAAAAATAAATGTAGCCAAGCAATATCACAAGTCTCTCGTTTGGAAGAGATGCAAATTCAATTTCTTTGACTATATTTTCCGGTTTTAATGAGGGTGAGAACACACAATTTCCCTCACCTGCATGTATACAAAGTTTAGTGCTTGTCACTCTACCTAAAAAAAATCTATTATTATCTTAGATTCTCATGATCAATAAGGTTGTTACTTCAAAATAAAAAAAAAATAAAAAAAAATCTTATCTTGTGCTCTCAAGATAACTTTTGTTAACTATATAAATTAATATAAATTTAAAATATAATATGATCTTCAATTCCTCACCTAAATTAAGAGAATTAAAAATTTCCCAACCAAACCATGAAAGTACAAGATGATTGTCTACGAGAGATTCTCTCATGGCTTCCACCAAAATCCTTACGCAGGCTGCAGAGGGTGAGCAAGAAGTTTCTAAACTTAATATCTGAACCCTTTTTCAAAACTCTTCATACCAATCATTTCAAAGCCAGCAACATCAACCACATTGATCGTCAACAACATCATCCTCGTAGTCGTAGCAACCGTCTTCCTTCTCACATCCGGCCTCTTAAAATTATAGATTTTTATCATGACGATCCTTATGGTAATTATCGTGCTCCTTATTGTTCTTTAAGAAGAATTTTCAATGCCAATATTAATTACCGACAACATCCTCATCTTGCATCGTTATTCTGTTCTCCTGCTTTGCACCAACAAAGAGTTTGTCACAATCCCTCACCAGAACCAAGCCCATCATCATCATCATCATCATCATCATCACCATCATCATCACCAGAACCAAGCTCATCATCATCATCAGAACCAAGCTCATCATCATCATCATCATCAGAACCAAGCTCATCATCATCACCATCACCACCACCACCACCACCCTCACCAGAACCAAGCTCATCATCACCATCACCATCACCATCACCACCACCACCACCACCCTCACCAGAACCAAGCTCATCATCATCATCATCATCATCATCATCAGAACCAAGCTCATTATCATCATCATCACCATCACCACCACCACCACCAGAACCAAGCTCATCATCATTATCATCATCATCATCACCATCACCATCACCATCACCACCACCACCACCATCATCACGTGGACGTTCTAGATATAATAAGCGCACACGGGCAAGCTCCGGCGAGGTGACTGGATCAGTTGGTCGTCTACTGACCGGAAAACAAGGGAGGCCGGCGTAGCATCGCCGGCAGAAGCGTAGATGAAATTTATGATAAGAGTTTTGAAGTGATTTAGCAAGACTAGCTAGTAGGGCATGCATGCATGCATTTGTTTAATTATTAGTTTAGTTGGTGATAATGAAGCGAGGGTGTAGTTTGACCCTCAAGTTTGATTATTTGTGTTTGTTTAATAGCTATTTATTAAAATAAATAAGAAGAGTTCAAAACACCGACAAAGGGACACGTACTAACTGGAAAAGAAGTTATACACAAACAGCTTAAAAAAAAAAAAGAAAAAAAAGGAAAAAAAAATCAGAAATGACCAACTGTTTTGTCACCTTATCTCAAAAAAATAAATAAATAAATATCAGAAATGGATGAATAACTTTTATGCAATTTTAATTCTTCTTTGTTGTTTGTTTTTTCCTATTGTTGCTCTTGTTTTTTTTTTCTTACTTAATATATATATATATTCCAAAGGTGGTGAATAAGATCTATTTGAAGACAATTTTCATGAGTTTAATTATTAGTTACACGTGCTTCAAACTTAAGTAGTATGTATATAATAGCTAGTCCGCATTCTAAAAAATTAAAAATAATAAATTAAAATAACAATTTAAAATTAAATTTATGATTTATAAACATAAAAAAATAACAGCTTGGGGCCCAATGAATATTTCAAAATATAGACCTAGATCTAAAAAAAAACAAAAAAAAATGAAGGTCAATTATATAAATGAGGCATTCAAGCACTTTTTTTCAGAAATAGAGAGCTAGAAGAAATTTGGAAAATGCATGTTTATATTATTTTATATGATTAATAAAATTATTTTTTAACAGTTGGTCCTAAACCCATGTTAATTTAAAAACATAAATAATAAAAATATCGATTTGTGATTTATCATACACAAACGAAGAGTCCTTTTTAAAAATACAAACGAAGAGTCAATAACCAAAAATAAAATAAAATAAAGGATTCCAAAAACTTTCTTATTTTGAAATTTATATTTTATGTTCGCTTTTTTTATTTTTTCAAACTTTTGTAATCTACATTTATTAGTTCAAATTCATATTAAGTTTTGGTACGTACTAGAACATGAATTTGAATTTAACGGAAATTTCATTTTAATCAAAATATCAATTTCAAAATATAAATATGATTTGAGACACATAAGTATAATTTTTCGGTGATAAAGATGAAATTTGTGATAAAGAGTTTTGAGGTGATTTAGCTAATAGTAGTGCATTTAATTTGTTTATTAATTTTGTTGGTGGCAATAAAGAAGAGGAGTTTGACTCTTATCCACATTTTTTACAAAATAAAAAAAAAAAATAAGCTTTAGTACAGGTACCTTTATAAATTTGGAAATGTGACCGCATGGATTTAGTTATGTGGGAATCATGGTGGATCAGTGTTCTCACAATAATCACTTTTTTTTTTTTTTTTTTAAGACATTAGGGTGTTAGGGATATAGTTGATATGCCCTATACCCAATCTCTTATGTAACACATTTCAAACAATGCAGTTTGTTTAATATATATGACTAACTTTTTTTATTACCATGTTAAATGTTTAATATGATAATGTCCTTGATTAAATTTAGAGACTTTTCATTATAATGGATATCATAATTATGAGAGTCAAGTCTTAAACTATTTAGAATCATTAAGAATAGAACATTAGTGATCCGGTTAGATCAATATATGTGTGATAGTCTCTATAATATAAATATTAGTTGATCTCATTGACTAAATCACATATATAGATGATGCATATGAAGATATGATCATTGAACTGACTCAATTGAGAATTCCTAATGATTAATAATACCATAATCTGTCAATAATATATTCTCTTGAAGAATGAGATATAATAGTTACTTTGACCTGAGATCATCATAGTAATTAACAAGGTATTTATCATACTTTCGCCAAATGGTTGATTCTTTAATAAATAAAATAAAATGCAACAAATTACCAAATATACAAATCTTAAAATATAATTTGTTCTTATAAGACAAGCAACAACCAAAGGAAATGTAGCCCAACAATATCACAAGTCTCTCGTTTGAAAGAGGTTCGAATTCAATTTCTTTGACCATATTCTCTGGTTTTAATGAGGGTGAGAACACACAATTTCCCCCACCTACATATATACGAGGTCTAGTGCTTATCACTCTATCTAAAAAAAATCTGTTATTATCTCATAATCAATAAGGTTGTTACTTCAAAATAACAAAAAAAAATCTTATCTTGTGCTCTCAAGATAACTTTTGTTAACTATATAAATTAATATAAATTTAAAATATAATATGATCTTCAATTCCTCACCTAAATTAAGAGAATTAAAAATTTCCCAACCAAACCATGAAAGTACAAGATGACTGTCTACGAGAGATTCTCTCATGGCTTCCACCAAAATCCTTACGCAGGCTGCAGAGGGTGAGCAAGAAGTTTCTAAACTTAATATCTGAACCCTTTTTCAAAACTCTTCATACCAATCATTTCAAAGCCAGCAACATCAACCACATTCATGATCATCAACAACATCATCCTCTTAGTCGTCGCAACAATCTTCGTTCTCAGTTCCGGCCTCTTGTAATTATAGATTTTGATCATGAAATTGATGACGATGCTTATGGTAATTATTGTGCTCCTTATTGTACTATAAGAATTTTCAATGCCAATATTAATTACCGACAACATCCTCTTCTTGATGCAGACAACAGAACATTACACTTTTGTCTTGGTTGCATACGCTAGCCACAACTAAGCTCATCATCATCATTATCATCGTCACCATCACCACCACCACCATCACCATCATCACGTGGACGTTCTAGATATAATAAGCGCACACGGGCAGGTTCCGGCGAGGTGACTGGAGCAGTTGGTCGTCTACCGTCGGCAGAAGCGTCGATGAAATTTATGATAAGAGTTTTGAAGTGAGTTAGTTAGACTAGCTAGTGGTGCATGCATTTGTTTAATTATTAGTTCAGTTGGTGACAATAAAGCGTAGTTTGACCCTTGAGTTTGATTATTTGTTTTTTCAAGCTATTTATTGAAATAAATAAGAAGAGCTCAAAACAAAAACAGAGGAACACGTACTACTCAAAAAGAAACTAATACACAAACAGCTACAACATGACAAAAAACACAAGAAAAAAAAAATCAGAAATTAATGGATGAATCCTACGCAGCTTTAATACTTAATCAAATCTATTTCTAATATAGGCAAACAAATAAACAAATATATATATATCATTCTCTGCGTAATGTTCTTCACGTTCAAATCAAAGCATGGATAAAAACAGAAAACTCCAAACAAAAAAATCCAAATGGAGAGTAATTTCCCAATCAAAATCTTGCCATCATTTAGCAATTGCCAGAAATCTTTTCAGAAATAAATTATTCGGTTAAAAAACACATTAAAAAAAAAAAAAGATGAATTCAGAAAAAAAAAGAAGAAAAAAAAAAATGACTAGTGGTCTGCAGCAGGGTTTTGACAACAATTATCATGTTAGGTCTAAAGTCAACTTCATACTGCACACATAATGCTGCAACTGCTGCCAACTGCAAGCAATAAATTATAAATTTATTAAAAATTCCACTTTTCATAATTCAATCAAATTACATTGTGATTAAATAGCCAAACATAATGAGAATAGTGTTTTTTAGAATTATTCATGGATAAGTTGTCTAACTCCATTTTTGAGAATATATCTCTAAGTTTTAAGCGATGTGATGTCCTTAATTTGGAATAAGTTATTCTTGTCTTAATCTTCAAATAAGAAGTTTAATCTTTGCCTTATTCCCTATCTGAACACTAAACATTGAACACTTCATTTAATTTATTCCTGGCAAGAGGCTTAATCCTTCTGTAATTCCTACCAAACACTACTATTATCCAATTTCTGAAACAAGGGCCACACACATTGAACTATCTTTTGTTTGTATGTTCAGAGCCAAAATGATTTGTATAAACTAACACAACATTTTCATTGTTATATATTAGTTAAAATTTGGAATAAGAGCTAAATTAGAGCAGCTTCTATTTTAATCTCAATCTATACTTGATATAAAGATTGAATTTTTATATACCTTAGCAACAGCCTTGGGAGGGTATTCATTGTTTAGCTTTGTTTAATATTGTCTTCACTTAACCTTGGAGTGGCCTGCAGATTAGTGATTCAATTTCAATCAAGAGATTTGATAAGAATTATAGAAGGAATAAGAGCTAGAGGGAGTAAAAGAACTCACCCAAGTTACAAGACTTTGTTGTCCCTTTGCCATTGTATGATCTACTGATTTTCTTCCTGTTAGAAGTTCCAGAAGAACAACACCAAAACTATACACATAATTTTTCTAAGTTAATTGTCCAGTCATTGCATACCTAAAAATAATTAGATGGATGATAAGTGAAAAACGATATTTAGTTATACATTCTGATTGAAGTTCGGAAATTTAATAGTTGAAAAATATTACTCTGGTGCATGGTGGCCGAACGTCCCAAAAGAAATAGAAAAAAAGGGGAAAAAGTACGCTTTATTTCCCTGTTGAAAAAATAAAGGTAAATATAAATCAAAATCAGAAAGGAAAACTATGACAAGAAAAATAAATAGAAACAAGGAAATGGCTTACTCTGAAGAACCGATCTGCGCATTATGATCTTCATTAAGCTTATTTACAGATAATTGAATCACCTCCCAATACTGCATAGACATATCCACTTCCTTGGAGCTTCAAAAAAGGAGGAAAACATCAAAGACCAACAAGAAATAGTTTATGTAATTGAGTTGATCACTGATTCTAAATGGCCATCCATATTTTTAAGAAACTTTACCATGATTGAATGATGTTCTCCATCATAGCCCTAGTTGCAGCAACTGTAGTTTCATACCTTGGATCAACAACTTCAAAGAGTTAATTCTGAAACTTATTTCCTACACCTGCTTATAAACTATTTCAATTCGGTTAAAGAACTCAAGACACAAACCACAAACTTGGAAGAAAAAAAAATTACAACAAACAAAAAACTACACATGAATATTCAATAATGTTCGGGCATCGAGAAACTCCTTAAGCATTTTGCATAAAACCAAAAAGTTGGATCCAGCATTCACAATGAATATCTGATTCAGAGTCTGCAGAACAATATAATTAATTATAACTAAAAACAAAAATAAAATCACCAAATCAATGACTAATCACACTTACATCTGGATAGTAAGCGCTGTCGATTTTCTGAATTCCTGTGAATAGCTCTCTTGCAGGCTTTGAAAAACTATTAATTCCTTGTTTTAATCAAAGAAATCTCTTTTAATATCACTTCATCAGATACAATAGATAGTTTCAATCTTATACATATAATGGATGCTTTTGGCCATTAATTACTTTTTTCTTCCAAATCAATACACCAGTTGACAATTTTATATCTTACTAGACATCAAGTTAAGTTCCTAGCTATTCTTTGATATATATCTACTTTCCAAACTAGAGTGTGAAAGATGGGGCCATGCATTTGAAAATGGAGACAGATGGGAACCAATTCAATGGTTATACACCGACCAAAGAAAAGAAGCAAGTTGGCAAGATCCAAATGAAACCCCACCCACGTTCTCAATAATAAATACTAATATTAAATGTAACAAGTACCAACTTCACCTTCATTCAATGACATTCTAGATTAGATATACCTTCACAGATTCATGTTTGACTTGACAAAGATCTAAAGAGGCACTGATTTTAATTTGCTTGTCATTTGCAAACACTATAGACAAAGACTCTCCTCTTAACATATCAAAAATGCTTATTTGAAACAAGGTTGCAGTGCAATGTCACGTGACTACTCGAAACATTTTCTTTGGTTGGTATCCTAATGCTAACATAAATATCAACCAAAAAACAACGATGATACATTTAGAGGCGTCTAAAGCATCCTGTTATTTGTAATTCATAATTCATCTCCCAAGCACAGCATGGGGGAAGCTTGTAAAATACATAAAAAAAAATAGAGAACATGGTTAGATCAGACCGAACAAAAACGTCGATCTATTATTATCGAATACGGAAAAACCGAAAGTGAATCAGGTGGCAACCTTAGCATAAAGAGTCTTCCGGATCTGCACAATAAAAAGAACTAACATTACAGAATTGAAATGTATCTGCAGAGTGTACTGCCCTTCCAATTTATATTTAGAGCCTATGGTGAGCAAAGAAGTTGTATCGGTAGCCGATACTGCTGGAGAGTTGTTTTGAGCTTGACATATGTCTCAAGCTGGCTATACTTTCTTTTGATTAAAATTAATGGTGGCTACTAAAATTTTGAACATAGTTTGTTCTGATCTATAAAACAAGAACAAGATGATTAAAAAATAAAAAAGAACAAGTTCTTCACCTTTGGCAGCCAAAATGACATATATATTTTTTTTAACTCAAATTCGAGCTATGCAGAATTTAGCTTGCATATATATCTACAAAATGGATAATTACAATTATACCCATGTAAAAACCATATTTGCTAATATACCCCACTATGAGAACCAAACTAAACAATTGAAATTAAAAAAATAATAACCAAATTACCACTCAATCTATTCTCTTCATCCATCTTATGAAAAGAAAGAGAATACAAAGATCGAGGGCTAATTTGTCCTTTTATAGGAATTTTAATTTATACAGGCTAATAGCTGTGTTTGTTGGGAATATACAAGCATATTATCAATTACCTGCTTTTATAGGGCCACACAAGTAATGTCTCAAAAAAATAAAAAAATAATCCAGCCCAATGAAATTTTAGCATGTTTACTACTCTGTTTCAACAGAATCACATCTTCAACACACTTTTTATCATTAGTTTATAGCGCATGTTAGAATTTAAAAATATGCAGAAACTATGCAAACTTACAAAATGAAGCATGTATGACATACCTCAGGCAATTTCTGTCTGAATAAAACTACAAGTCCGGCATCAAGTGTATTCTCCAAAACAATTTTCCCATCTTGTGAAGCCAATACAACGCCTCCAGAACTGGTAAACCAAAAATAATTATATCATTTTAGGCATATAATGGATAAAGATGCAAAAATATATCCCACATTAAGCTAGATTAAATAGAACCAAATATAACCTAAATAATTATATATATGAAATCTTTAAATCATCATAGCATTTCTAGAATAAAATTCACATAGTTATGCTCAAGTTCCAATATAGAAAAGGACCTCGAAGTTTAATATATGATGCAGTTATAAAATTCACATATCTCATGATCAAATATATTTGATCATGAGATATGTGCATTTATAATCACTATGATAGACTGACCAAGACAGAAGGCCTCTTTCAAGATCCACATCTCACTTCTAAAGAGATAAACGATGCAAGATAAAGATGATAATCATAATATTCGAACACTCAAAAAAAGGTTTTGATATATCTTTCATCTTATCATCATTTAGGCACACAAGCTTAAATTTCTAAATAAACTATCATAGAACGAGTACTTAGCTTATAACCGATTTATACAAGTTAAATAATCAAGAAAAAACAATACAAGCCGTGTGGGGGGAAAACGCATCAATTTATCTATAAAGATGTTGATAATACTGACAGGCATTACATTTATTTGTAAGTTTGTAACCATAGAGGAGTTATATGAAGCCGAGAACTCATGTACGGTTTTGTAATAGTAAAAGGTACAATGATGCTATTTTCATCGATGTTTATCAGACCAATAATTTAATCAAACGGAAATATGTCAAACTCATTAAGACATTACCAGAAAGGACCATGAGCCTCAGGCTGAGTTGGAGGTGGTGGAAGGTATACTTTGCCATCAATAGTAACTTTAGGAGGATGAACCTTTGCTTTCTCCGCATATTGTTGCTTTGCTTCCTCTAAGACAGACTCAACCAACTTACGGTCACACTCTCTGCACCGCAATAAAAATGATGGCTCTTTCAGGTGCAGTAAACTCTGGAAAGGTCATAAATGCATAGTCATCAATTCCATATTTGCCATGAGGAAACAGAAGCAAGGTTGGGAAGAGAAGGCGTTATCAAAGGATATAGTTCATATTAATTAAAATCAAAATAAACCTTCTTCAAACTGTTCAAGAGCAACATAGAACTAACAAGAGTTTCAAGTAAAATACAACAAAGCAGCCATCTAAAGCAATTCTAGATTTCCATGTAAGCACCATAGCTACAAAACAGAAGGATAGAACTATAGTAAGCACATGAAAGAGGCATTGGCTGACCTTAAAGAAGTAAAATTAAAACTAGGAAACAAGATCATTGCCAGCAAGAACCATATGCCTGACCTTCATGAGAATCCTTCTCAATCTTTATATGCTGAAGATAGCTGACAGAGTAGAAAAACATCTGATTTGTGCAAACTATAAAGCCCAGGGTCTATGATCACAGGCTTGGCCCTCTGGTACCTGAACATAGACCAAAAATATTCTCACAGACGAACCATATATGCAAAAAATTAGCACAAGAACCACAGGCAGAAGAATTGCACACTATCCAAGATATAAGATAATAGTAGTCGGCATGAAATATTCCAGTGGTGAATGAACATTACTCAGGCATGTTTAGCTGCAAAATAAAAAAAAATGATATAATTTTATTATGCAAGAAGTGCAATTGATTATTACAGAAATTGTAACATATTTGATTTTTACAGAATGGGTGTTTGGTTAACAAAATAAAAAAACTTACAGAGACCTACCGGTTGGTGACGGGACCGCCGGTGGACCGGTGGGCGGTGGCCGAAGGCCGATCAGACCACAGTTGGACCGGTGGCCGGTTGCCGGAGGCCGGCCGGTCGTCAGAGGCCGGTTGAATCGCCGACCGGACTGATGGTCAGTCGCCGGAGGTCGGCCTGACTGCTGGCTGGACCAGTGGCCGGCCAGGTCACCAGTGGACCGGTGACTAGTGGCTGGATAAAAAAAGAGAGACTTTTTACAATAAAAAAAAATCTACTCTTAGTGGAATATTTTTTTATGCTATAATACCTATATTATGCTATAATTTTATACTCTAAAACAAGAACCCAAACAGCCAATATGGCATAATTATCAGAAAATGTTAAATTATGGCATATTGTATGGATTATGCCATAATTTTGGGTTATCCAAACAGGACCTTAACAAGTTATTCAACAAAATCCAATAACTTAACAAGAACAAGACTAACCATTCATGTCATACCTAGAATACCCATCATTAGAATTCTGAGGCCTAACCCAAGTAGCAGCAGTCCACCTTGACCTCATGGAATGAGCTGACTGAGGTTGAGCAGCCCGAAATGATGAACTTTGTGAGAATCCATGGATGGTAGGAACAGGGTCATTCATGCAAGCATACTCATGCTTCCGTAATTCATCTTTGCTAAGCTTCTGAATTAACTCCTGAACAGACACAATCAACAAAGTTAATCTTATAAAAATCACTATAACTGGGAGCTTTGCATCTATTAGCAAAGCATAGATAGCCAATTTCTCCAATGGTGATGAAGCGAATAATTCCTAGAATGCTCAAGTTTATTATATGGCACATGGAATGACTTTTTATCGTGCCCTTTAATTTAGTATCACCTTCAATGATCTAGCAGTTATACAGAAAAAACATCATGAAGTTCCAAAAGCTAGCATAAATGATAAGAATAAGAAGAAAACAACTCAAAACTAACCATCTGACCATAAAAGAAGAATCATCAGAATTTTCAAATGGTTTTAAGCATGCCATTTGCTTATCATGCAATTGAACCTAGAAAGAAGTCCAATTAGTACCTCTATCATGGGGGTAAAACCGTGATAGTTGACATGTTTCTTCCTCATCATTTCATTCTTTCCTAGCACCATGCCTTTTCTGGTACATAGACATGCAAATAGGAAAGTTGCCAGATGATAATACATACATATTGAAATTCAACCATGCCAACATTACACAAAAAGGTATAGGAGAGCTACCTTATAGACATCAAATTTAAGAGAGAAAACCCCTCCTAATGTCTTCTTTGTGTCTGATACTCCCAAGAATCTCATGTTATTCACCACATCCATTTCATCATGAGATAATCTGGTCAGCTGAAAATAATAATGAAAACTTTACCATGAATATAATCAAGGTACTCCACAAACACAAGAAATAGCTAATGATCCACCAACTTGCTAAATGGCAATGAACATAAAAACCCATACCTAACAAGGCAATGGTTCTAACCGACACCCCATGCTCCTACACACTGAAAACAAGCCATCCCCACTCCCAATCCCAGACCTATTCACAATAATAATTCCATTGCCCCTCATGTAACCCATAGCCACATAACATACGACTAGGCAACCAACATTATCATCAGAACTCATGCAATTTTACAAAGGGTTTTTTTTACTTGCCACCCCTCCCCCCAACCGAAAAAGTGAAATTACTTCCCATCCTCACTTTTTGGAAATACCCCGTAAACCCTTCTTTTAATTTTGTTTCACTAGTCACCTCTTCTCCAAACCAAGAAGAGGAATACACCAAGAATGTTCTTTAATTTTTCAATACAATTGCCTAATGTCATCAAGTAAAAGCCAATACATACCCTCTATCATGATCATATTTATCAAGACCAAACAAACAATGGAGTTTTAAAGGGGATCAAGAGTAAATTATGGTTTAATCAAGCATGGAAAAACCACATTTTATGTTATATTGATGATGACTGAAGAAAACAGAAAACAGTCATTGAAAAAAGAAAAACATAAGTAATTTTGATGCACACAACCTATTCGACGAAATGCGTGGCTCAAAGTCCAGCCTTATAATCCAAGCAGGTGCCGGGCAACCAGTAATCACCGATGATGAACTCCGAAACAGTGAACTTGGAAGCTTCAGACGACGAAATGGAAGGATGAACACCAGCCCAGAGCACACGATCAGAGGGTCGAGCTCCAGGGCCACTGTTATCATACTCAGCATAGAAAGCCGTGCTCTCCGCGAAGCTCCCCGACCACGGCTCCCACCTGTTCTTGTTGATGCACCCATCCAAGTACGACTCCATCACGACGACACGCGCGTACTTATGCCAGGGCCGGCCGAGGTAAGTGGGCGTGCCATCGATGTCGGAGACTCGGAGGAGCACTTGATGGTGCAGCTCTGGATTGAGATTCCGGTGTTTTGGCTGGGGATCACTGCGGCCTTGGGCGGTGACTGAATTCTTCTGGCCGGAGCCGGCATGGGGAGGTTGGATCAAACAGTTCTGGAAGACGGCAACGGAGTTGCCGAAGATGAAGTCGACGGTGCCGTAGATGTTGTTGTCTCAGTAGAACTGGCGGTTGGAGTGGGTGTGGATCGAAGAGCGCGAGAGTGGGGATCGCGATCTGGGACGACGAGCGATGGAGGAGAAACCCTAATCAGGCGATGGGGAGAGTGTGCGCGTGAGAGAGAGAGAGAGTGAGTGACTGAGTGAGTGCTGGAGAGAGAGAGCGTTTTATTTTTTTTATTTTTATTTTTTAATTTAAAAGTAGAGCCGGTTTACAAAATCGGCTGCATAGGTTGGTATAAAAAAATTAAAAAAAAAATCCTCTAAATATGTGTTTCTAAAAATTAAAAATAGTGTAGTGTAAGCCTCTCAAAAATATATTTCATTCAGTTAATCAGAAGAGTTAATAGGGATATAAGTCTAAGCATACAATTTTATTAGACTAAAAATCCTTCTATTGGTATTTATAAATATATATGGAATTGTATAAACGATGTGATAACATTTATATAAACTTTTTGTATGTTAATTAATTTTTTAGTAATACTTAATTGAGATTATTGATTAAAATTTGTTTATTGATTCATTATTCATCATAATATAACATTTGTGAACTCAAAAAGTTATTTTAGTAATAATAGTGTGTAACTTTACTTTCTATTATCTACAAAACCTTTATTTATTTTACTTTTATTCCAAACAAGATATAGATTGATCCCTTCTTTCCCCTTTCTTACTTTATGAACCCTTGTTACACCTCATCCAAACAAGGCATGAGTCTTCTCTTCTCTTTTTATTTTTTTTCTCCTCCACGTTAGCGTGGTCTTTCATCCTCCTATACATGTGAATAGCAAGCAACCTCATAAAAGCTACTTCGATGGCATCAACAAAGGAGATTAAGATAATGTATATTTTCCCATATGGGTGCCATTGTTAGAAATGGGATTTACAGCCTAGGTGGCACAGGGAACATGTTGTTCTGGCAAGGATTTTGAAGTGGGTCTATAGAAGAGTCTATTGTTTAAGAAAGACGTTAGACTTCGGTTGGTAAGAGATCCGGTCTACTGAATCTCATGGGAGAGATTATTGAATTGAAAGTGAAGGCTTACTTCGGGTAGAAGACGGTTAAGAGAGGCTGAAATCCCACCAGAGAAGTGACTGTGGGAGAGGTTAAGTGTGCCAATGAGATATTTGAGTTCCCTAAGGTCCGTCGGGATCGATCTATTGAATTGATTAGAAAGGAGGTCACTGAGAGAGACTGAATGATTTTGGCTCTAATCTTAGTTTTAGATCCTAATCTTAAAAGAAAAAAAAAAGTAGATAAACTATTTTGGTGAATAAACATATATATATTTATGTTTCAAGTTATATATATTTTACTTTTAATATTATGTGTTTTTTAATAATAGATAACTATTACCAACCAAAGGGCATGTGGCCTAATTGTACCCCGGGTTCCTTAATTTGGGAGATATGCAAGTTTGATTCCCGCTAATCGCACTTCCCAGTTTCAAGAGTATGAGGACGCGTGGCAATTCCCTCACGCCGAGTACACCTATGAGGGATGTTGCTTGTCACCCTACCTCAAAAAAAAAAAAAAAAAAAAAAAAAAAAAAAAAAACCAACCAATTGAAATTAGCCCTAACCATAGAAATAGGAGACCCAATGGCCAACCAATGTGTACAAGAAAAGTTAAGGGTAGATGGCATTGAGTTATAAGCTCGATCCTTTCATTTAATTTTCTTTTTTAGTTTCATCTTGTAGTAGTTGTACTTGTAAGTGTAGCCATTTATTGGACAAGTTTTTGTATATATATATATATTCATTATTAGTTTTTTATATTTAGTGAGTTATTGTTTCTATTAGTTCAGTAATCAATTAATAATTAAGTATAGATTGCCTTATTGGCTAGATGCTACTACATCATTGCAGCAAAGGCGGGTTTGACAACATGACTCTCAAGATATTTTGAATGCCTTACACTTCGTCTAATCTTCTTTAAAAAGAAAATCCTATAATTCAAAACCTAAGAAAAAATAAATAAGCAACCTTTTTAAATGATGTAAAATATTTTTGTGTTGAGTATGATATTAACATTATGGATATGGACACTTAATTTTGTTGCATGAAATCAATCATATAATTTATCAATAGAAGTGTATTTTGGAGTGAAGTTGTTTTATGCTACAATTTGATTATCAATTACATGAACTAAATAGTAGGTTTAATGAACATACTCTCGAGTTGCTTTCCCTTAGTTTAACTCTTAATTTAAGAGATAAATATGACTCACTTAATATTAATATCATTTGTAAGCTTACAAAGATGTTTTATCCTTAAGAATTTAGTGAGCAAGAAGTAATTCTATTAAAATTTGCAATGTTTTGAGATTGATGTAATGAAAAAAATGCACAATTAAATATTTATATATCTATTACTACTTTCGGTTCATGATATCCATTTGTAGAAGTTTTCCATGTCCCAAATAGTCTAGTTCACCTGACTAATTTAAGTGTTAAATTTCAAATTTAACCTTACCAATTTATTAGAATATACCATTGTTTACCACTATCACCTTAAATGCACAACCTTAGTGAATGGAGAGAGAGAAATATACAAAATGAGAATAGCAAGCTAAATGTTTATGAAATGTTTAATTTGAACTATATTTTCTTACTTCTTGTGAAATAGTTAAGATGAACACTTATAATGGGACGGATGGAGTATTTTTAAAATATGTCAAAGCTTAGCAAGGACTATAAAATAAAATACTTATCCTTTGACTGATCCACTAATTAGACATGTTTTTCACTCTCCTTGTTTCTACAATAAGTATCAAATGAGTATTCTTAGTCATAAAGATTATCAAGACTAGACTTCAGAATAAATTGGAAAACTAATTTCTAAATGATTGCTTGATTGTTGTTTTTGAAAAAGAAAATTGCTATTAAATTTAATTATAATTTTATCTTAAATAATTTCAATAATATGAAAGTTTGTAGATCTTAACTGCAATCAATTAAATTATTTTTTATGAAAACTGAATATTATATACTCAAAGAATACTATGTTAGAGTATATATATACTCTAACGGGCTTGTAGCCCAGTGGTTCCCCGGGTTCTCTCGTTGTACAGTTTCAAGAGGGTGAGGACGTTGTGGCAATTTTTCAGCCCGCGTACGCCCTTGAGGGTTGGCGCTTGTCGCCCTACCTTATATATATATATATATATATATATATATATATATATATATATATAACTATAGTAAGCTACCAAATCTCTCCTTCGCGCACCTAACCAGAAATATATCTCACCAAATATCTCCTAACCAAAAATACATCTAACAAAATATACATAATATTTCAAGAATATTCATGGGATATTAGGACATTCTCAATAGCTCAACCCTGCTTGTAAGGAAAATAAGGAATACGTACAGTTCAATATTGAGGAAATGGTATCATTTTGGCTAAAAGTATTGTTTTTGCTATTATTCGCACTTACTGTGGGAGTAAATTATTACGATTTACATCCAGTTTCATGGAGCACAAGCCACTTTGTTTATTTATATCTAAGTCATATATTTTATTTACGTCTTAATTATGCATCAGAAGAAAGCCAAATTATTGATATTCCGTATGAGAGTTAATAATATTTTACTGTTCATCACTTTAAATTTTCTAAATTTTTTAAAAAAATATGTAAATATTGTTTTAGTAACCATATATGCAATCAAAAATTACCTTTTTTCTGTTCTTATCTCCATCATTTCAAAGATGATGCTTAGAATGCACACAAAAAGGAAGCTTGCAATTTTCTTAGAAGACATCCATTTAAGCAATAATGTCTCATTAGTCATTATCATGCACACTTACAACTTCATTACATTTTCACAAAAGAACAAACAATTTAAGCAAACTAAAACACACATGCATGAAAGATAATTAATGAATAATTATTAGCATATATATAAAAATATAAATATATATAATTTAAGGAATGCGAAGAAGGAGTGGGATGAAATTGAAGGAGTTTGGAGGTGAATCCCAAACAGAGAAAGCACTGGTTGAGTTCAACCATTTAGTAGTGATTTCAGGGAAATGTCTTGTGATCACATCTCTTAAGCTCTCAGTGTTGTTAACCCATGCAAACCCTTTCTTTGTGTATGTCTTCTCATTGAAGTAGCTTGTGAAGAACCTATCAGCCTCCAACCTCCTGCCATATTTCATGCAAAAATCATTCATTATAATTAGTTTGTGTGTCACTTGATTAATTCGTATTTGATGTGCTTGGTACGAAAGTAAAAACATGGTTTATGTGTTATTAGTATTGAAACCATATGTTATGACTAATTTATATAATCTAATAAAAATAATGGTTTCATTGTAATTATAAGTTAACGTCTACTTTGATGTGTCATGTACTGGGTCTTACATTTGGTTCTATAAAGAACACCTTACATGTTGAACTTATCAAAAATCATGCTTATAAATGCAATATCTTTCTTTTCTCTACTCGCTGTAGGACTATTTAATTCATCATTTATGTAGAGTGTTAATCACAATATTCAGACGTATCACATTATATAATATAACTAATGAAAAATAAAAGATTTCTAAGTAGTCACAAGTAAATAAGAAAAAATTACATTGGTTACGTAACTGGTAATTTGCTTTAACCTGTTTTATATATATTGGGTTGTAGGGTTTTGCTTTGTAAAAAAAAAAAAGCACCTTACATGTTCTGGTCCACTGCTGTCATATTTATAAGCGTATGATCTTTCTCCATTTTATTTAAAAAAAAAATACTAGTTGGAATAAACAATTAGAATTGATATATCTCATTATATATTATATGGCTAATAAACAAATAAATAAATAAATAAATAAAAACTGTTTCTAAACTGGCACAAGTTAGTAAAAGAAAGAAACAACGTTAGTTATGACTATAGAAAAAAAAGAATTAAAAACCTCACCTTGATGCCATGATAATGAAGATAAAGAAAGCTGTTTCACTGATAGCAAAGCCCTTAATCTTCTTCTCAGCCATGAGACCAACAATAAGGTCAAGCTTCTCAACATCATCACCATAAACTTCTCTAAGAGTTTCAATGGCCTCTTTATCATCAGTTAAGTCCTCCCATTTGCTTATAGGAATCATTAGCATTCCTCTTCTAAACTGGTTGTATCTTGGCACATTCCTTTCTCTATCTCTATACACTATTACACCAAAACCAAAACCCATTAATTAATTACTTTACTTATAAACCAACTAACACTAGCTCATGCATGCACATATAAATATGTATATAAAATAAATAAGTACCTTCAAGTGCAGCCAAATCAACATGATCAGGCCTTGGAGTGCCATCAACATTTTGTGCCACTAAGTCTCTAAAGAACAAAGGATAATTCCAAAGCTCAAGAGCACCACTAGCTTGGTGTCCCATTGACACTAATTGCCTCTCAAAACCAATTGAAGCTAAACTTTCCTCTCCCTTGATACCTATCAGTTCTTCCATATTGATACTATTTAAAAAAGAATAAACAAACATAATTATTACAAATAATAACAATAATAGTCCAAATAGTACTATTAATTAATACATAAAGAGAGAGAAAAAGAAAAACTGCATACTCTTTAAGGATTTCAGGGGATTTATTAGGACCAGGATTTGCATTGATGTTTCTAAGTGTAAGAGTGTCCGGAAGGAGAGAGTGCATTCTGTAAACCGCTGTGAAGTCTTCTGTCAAAGAATAAGGTACTCCATGGTTATTGGGTTTGTCTAATCCAACAAGCCCTCCCAATGCCGCCCCTCCTACATGTCCAAATATACTCTTGAATCTTTTCCCAAGCAGTCCATACCTACCATATCAAATTCATTCATTAATTATATGTATATATACATATATATATGTATCTAACTTAGTATCAAAGTAACTACCAATTAGCATGCATGGCAGCATTCAGAGTATCAGTCTTGAGGAGCTCCACAGTCCAATCAATAGTATGAATCTTTGCAATCACAGCTGAAGTCACTAGTCTTGCGTAGTGGTATAACTCATCATCAGTGAGCTTAGGATCCTCTGACTGGATCATCATTTAAATTTATTGATGTTAATATTCACTAACTTAACTGATCATGGTGGAATTATATATTTTCAACTGTGTATACCTTAAGTGCATCACAGACAGCATTATGTTCTCTGACAAAGAGAGCTTGTAAGACTGAGACTCCTGCCCAACTGTTTCTGATATCTCCAGAGAGTGCAATGCCGCTGTGCATATGTCGAAGGAGATTGTTATCTCCAATTTTAAGCTTCCCATCCACAAAGCTCCTCACTTTTGATGATTTGCCTGAATCACTTCCATAGATTGCACTTGCATCCCTTTGTATTGTATTTATGTATATACAATGCAACAATGTCAATTAAAAAAAATTTAATTCTTCTTCATTAATTACTTTGATATATATATTATTAATTTAATAATATATTTTGATTTTAGTGATATATGTTTATTTATATAGGGTCTATTTGATGCACATAGGAGAAAAACACAAATAACAAGACAATACAAGTGTTTGATTTACCATACAAGTAGTTATTCTATTTTATGTTTGAAGTTCAACAAATAGCACAAAATTTTTTAGTACATTTTATTAAGATTAAATATGTTAAGAATAATTTAGTTATTTTTATTTTAACCAAGAATACTTTTATTTTCTTGTTGTGTTATAACTTAGCAAAATTTTTGGACTATAGTTTTTGGGTACAAAAATTTATAAAGTTTTATTGCATTTAAACCATTTTGTGTTGTACTCCTATCCTATTTGCAAAACAAATGAGAGATAAAAAAATTATGTTGTGCTGTATCTCAAATTTTTATATACCAAATGTATACCATACTTTTGAAAAGTTTACAAATATCTTGATATTTAAATATTTTTTATATATATTATGAACAATTTAATAATATTTTTAATTATTTTTAAAACATCTTTTTTAATGCTTTTACAAACATATTAAACTACTCTTTACTGTGAAAATAAAGACTAAGGATAAATCTTTTTACATAAAGTTTTTACATTCACTTCTAATGATAAAATATATATATACACACACACGACTCATTAAGGTTGATGCATATATAAATGGTTTTTATTATAATAAAATATTAAATTAAGGAAAATAACATACCACCAAGGTGTTCTTATATTCAAGTGTCCACTCTCAATTCCCTGAGCATTTGTTGGGACCTCTTTTGTCTTGAAGAATTTAAAAGATTTCAGTGGACATTCACTTGCTACTTCTGGTGGAGCAACAAGTTCTACCTATAAAAGAATAGAAATATTAATTATTTTACCAAAACAATATATATATATATATATATATATATATATATATAAAAATAAAAAGCAAATAAGTAGTCACCAATCACAAAGTGTCATTTACAAGATACCATGGGCCCTGGCGTCAACTTTGAATTTAAGGACCATGCAGTACAATTATGACTATTGTGCCAAGACGAATACAACCCTCATTCTTTTGTTCCCCAGTCTTCTTCAAAATTAACATGCCAACAACCAAGCGGTCCTTTCATAATGCATACTTTTTGGCATTCATGTATGGTTGAAATTAATTCATGAAAAATTCAAACAAAAAAATCTCATATAAACTCTATATTTCCAGCCCAAAGTCATTGTTTTCTGCGAATAATAACATTATATTAAATTAAAGTTTAGCCTACACCAAAAATTCTATGGAGAATAGAAGAAAAGAATTAAACTTTATTTTTTTCAGAAAAATTTAATTCATGAAATTAATTCATGAAAAATTCAAACAAAAAAATCTCATATAAACTCTATATTTCCAGCCCAAAGTTATTTTTTTTCTCTAAATAATAACATTATATTAAATTAAAGTTTAGCCTACACCAAAAATTCTATGGAGAATAGAAGAAAAAATTAAAATTAAAATTATCTTCACCTGTTGAGTGTGTGAAAATATTCAGAAAACTTTTCAAAACCAAAAAAATTAAAATTTGAAAGGAAAAAATAATTATTTTAAAATTTTGAAAAAAAAAAAAAACTATCATCACCTGTTGAGTGTCCTCCAAATGATCAATCCAATCATGAATCATAAACTGAATCCAAGAAGCAGCAATCACATTAAACTGTTTTCCTGTGTCCTTAAAAGTTCTTCTTGCCAAAAACTTAGCAGCCACCATAACAGGATCAGGGCTCATCAACTTCATCATCAACACATATATCAATTAATTTAATAAATAAAAATAAATAAATAAATATATATATATATATATATATATATATATATATATATATATATATATATATATATATATAAATCAAAACATAAAACTCTCTGCATACTTCTTCTTTTTGATCCATGGGAGGCATGTTCCTGCCAAAGAAGGTAAGTTGACTTCCTTCTTTCACACTCTCTGGGTTGTTATGCTCACCATTGCTAGTCCTGTAAGGATATTGATCAGGGTTGAATGGAGTGTTATCCCTTTCTCCAACCATAATCAAGTTATACTTCTCATGAAGAGTTCGACGAGCTTGCAAGTATAGCAAACCCAAAAGAACCGGTAATCGATGCCATAGATTTAACTTATCAATAGTGTGCACAGCCTAAACAATAATATTGCAAAGAGAGAAATTAGTAGTAATACTTGTGATGCATGCATGCATATATATATATAACAAGAGATCTTACAAGGAAACGAAGCCTGTCTCCAAAGCTCATGTGCTTGAGAACTTCATGGAATGAAGGGTGGATGAAAGGTTTAACAAGGCACAAGCTCATGGCTAAAGTTTGAAGGTGTTTTATTTATTTTTCTTTTTTCTCTTGATGAATGAATGGCATGTGGATATGCATGGGTATTTATAAGCAAAGGAAGTGAATAGAAAAGGATCATTCAAAGGGAAATGAAATGAAATGCATGCATGAGATGTGGAATTGATTGAGTCTCTGTAGAAAATGTTAACTTGTTAGAATTTTTCTAAGACCACGAGGCTTCTTAGAATGATGAACATTTTCACAGGGAGTAGTTGAACAAGATTATATATAAAGGTAAATATAGGCTTACTTGTATAGGTATGTGTAGGGTTACTTGTAGGTTAGAAATAATTATATATAGGTATGTATAGGCTTACTTGTAGGTTAGAATGAATTATTTTTGGGTAGAAACTTAGAAATGCAAAAATGCTAATAGATGATTGATAAATCAATCAAGATCATGATATAATTAAGTTACATAATAAAAGGTTATAGATTTCTTGTTAATAAAATTGGAAAGAGATGGATAAGATCATAACTTGGATTATTTCTTCTCTTTTGGATTTCATCCATATGAGAACAGGATTATTGAACAAGTGGGGAAAGGAAGCTTCATGCTTAAACTTTTACAGCTTGATGTTTGAATTCTATATAACATGGTCAATCATATTAATATATATTCAAGTGGTCTTGTTAAAAGCGTATATCTAGTCTAAATTATTGCTTATGTATTAAATATCTAATTAAATATTATTCTTGATATATTGTATATATGCATGTGGTTTTAAATTGAAATTATATAACTTGTTAAATAATAATACTCAAGAAATAAACTCATTAAACATATCAAAATGCCACAAATAGAAGGAATAGTTTGATTAATCACACATTAACTAAAAATAGTTAATAGATATGCATAAGTTTAAAATAATCTTTAATTAGATATAAACTCATCAAATATATATATGAGAAGATCAATCATATTTTATATTTTCTATTTGAATATATTAAAAATACTAGTTAATTTTATTAGTTAAAACTTTTAAAATCAAAATATGTCATCTTTAATATAACGCAAATAATCATTCAACACAAATGATTTGAAGTTGATGCTGTACTTCACTGAACAAACATTATTCTTATGCATGAGATGAGCACATGATCACCATTTTTTTTTATGACATCAATCTTCAATTATTATAAAACTATTGAGTCAGAATTTGTACAAGTAGATTGAATGTGAGTTTAGTTAAAATCATATGAAAATAATAAAAATAAATGTATCTTATAATATTAATTATTATGATTGGTTTATATATTTAATTATTAAACAAATATTCATTTCATAGCCTATAAATGAGATGATCATACCCATAAATTGACTACCACTTATAAAATTATAAACAAAAACTATGCAAAGCAAAACCATGGTACAACATAACAAGGCCAATAAAGATTGCAAATTGCCAAAATAAGAAAGAGATGAGTTTAACATTAAAATAATACAATTTAGTAATCATACTTTTTTGAATTTCAACAAAATGGCATGAACTTAATTATTATATTATAAATTTCATAAAAGCCATAGAGTTAATATGAAGACTCTAAAGCATGTGATCCAAATATTGAAACATTATCAAACGTAGCACGTCATGGGCTTGCAAATTATTAATCACAAATTTCAAAAGTATTTGGTTCATAGCTCATTCATTTCATTAAGCAACAACTTGCCACCTTGAGGTTGCTAAAGATTTGCACCATTACTTTTAAGGAAAAAAATTAATTTTTTGAACAATGGTTATCATGCATCTTACCTTATCAAGAAGATATACATTGTGATTAATGTTTCCTTATATAAATATTATCATTAATATTGTTTGACAATTGGTTTTACGTTGTTTTCTTAATTTGTACTGATTTTTTTATTAATAAATCAATGACTTATCTATTTTTTTAAAAAGAAATTTCTTACGGATCTTCTACATCATTATTTTGTATTATCACTATTGGTTAATGAAGCGTGTCATATCTATAAAATATTGTAATTCAAAAAAATCGTGGATTTGAATTTAGTGTTTTCTTATTAGGATATATTTTTTTATTTTGTAATTTATATCTTCCATAATAGAATAATAATCACAACCGTTTATATAATTTTTAAATATGAAAAATATTGATTGAAGTTTTCATATTGTTGTTGAACTTTCGTTATCATGATCGAAATTTTTTCTCAAGATAATAAATCGGTGCTCACATGACAACTATGGACTTAATTATACATTATTTACAATAAAAATACTAAATTAAGTATAATGGAGGATACACAAATAAAAAATTACATATTATTAATTTATGAATTCTATACCGTGGATGCTTACTGTAGTAAAAGACGGTTTTGTAGTAAGTGGGGCTGAGACTACTGTGGCAATCAATATCATTGTAGCGGCCATCCAAATCATATTGTAGCAACTAGTCATGTTTAGCTATAGTAGCCGATAACATTGTTATTATTCAACCCACCAATATCTTTTAAACTGTTAGATTGAATTAATCTTAACTATCCATTTCTCTCTTGAATTGTTATAAATACCTCTTAATTTATTATGAATAATATAGAGGATAAATAAAAAAAATGAAGTAGAATCAAAAGTATTCGGTATATATTTTTTTTCTTTTTTATTATTTATGTTTTTTTTATATTTTTCTAATTATGTGCAGGGATGTATATATATATTAATTAAACATGAACTTTTAGTTACATTTACAATAATATGCATATTCTTTTTAAATTTTTTTAATAAAATTATTTAATTTATACATGACCAATAATATGTCACAAATAAAACATTTATATAATAATAACAAGAAGATTGACTAGGAATGACATGTGAAGCACTTTTTTTGTTTATATATATACACGCACAAGAGACAGAAAATATAAACAAAAATAGTAACTTTGTAATTATTCTAATACATGCTTTTTCATATAAAAAACATAATATTTTTTTATCAATAAATATTTTTATTAAAAAAAGATTGAATAAGAATAATAAGTGAAAAACAAGAATTTTGTTGAACATGAAATGCAAGTATTCATATGCTTATGCTTATGGTCTTATTAATACAAAAGCTACGAAAGCTACATTATTGAATTTAATAATCCTATGGAATTTGATGTTATATGCAATAGGCTAATGAAGTGACACAAAGTGTAATAATTATTTATAATTATGTGTTATATTTTATAATATTAATAAGCATCCATCATTAATTTAAAATATAATTTTCATTAAAAAAAAATTTATAGATATTAATTGAGACCACGTTTTAGTCAAGTAAAAGGTTTTATCAAAATTAAATCCAATCAATCAAACCCCAACCATCCAACTAATTCCTCATTTAAAAAAAAAAAATCAAATAGATAAATTACACGCTCATTAAAAAGAAAATAAAAAATAAAAAAAATCAACTTTTTATTGACAAAACTAATGGAATAATGCAAATGCATTTGTCTTTCTATTTTTTTTTGTATAATTATTTAATTTTTTGTCATGATCACTAATATGCCTTGAATAAAGCACTAATTGAAGAACAGTGAGGAATTAACATGTGAAATATTGTTTTATGTATGTTATTGAGTCTCCTAAATACTTCACCACCTATTCTTAAAAAAAAAATTCAAACAGAATATAATGTTATTAATTAATAATCTATGTTATGAATAAATGATTAATTTTAAGCATGGATGGATAGTTACATCGAAAACTATATACAAATATCTTTATATTGTTTACTTAGAGCACCAACATTTTTCTAATATAAATTTTTTAAAATAGTATTCTTAATGTAAACAGAGTAATTTTTATTTTATTATATATATATATATATATATATATATATATATATATATATATATATATATATAATGTCAGGTAAAAAATAAATTCTAATATTATTTCATTGCAGCCAAAAAGATAAATTTTAAAAAATCCTAATAGATTTAAATATTCCATCCTTACTTTCACTTGTCGGTAGTTCTTTAAATTCAGCACACTTACTATGTTACTATCATCATCTTCGTCATTAAACTTCAGCAAATTTTTGCAAGTCTTCACATCTCCCTTTTTCTATTATTTCAAACAAATGAATTTGCATGTACTAAACCTAACCTTGGTTGGTTGGTTGGTTGGGAACAACCTGTTTTTTCTTAGCATTTAATTTATCTCAATTTATTCCGACATCTCCAAGTAAATATCATCTTATATCTGCATTTATGGGCCTATTTATTTAGATTGAAGTGAGGAGTAGTGGGGAAAAATAATTTGACTTACCCCTAATTCTGATGTTCATTGTCTAATTTATCTCAATTTATTCCAACATCTCCAAGTAAATATCATCTTATATCTACATTTACGGGCCTATTTATTTAGATTGAAGTGAGGAGTAGTGGGGGGGAAATAATTTGACTTACCCCTAAGGGGGTGTTTGGTTCGCGGTAATGTGAAAACATTACCGCCTGTTACGTGGTAATCTGAAAAGATTACCACGTTTGGATCGATGGTGGTGGTAATATTGATGGTAATGTGTGATTACCAACTTTGGAAGATTACCAAGAAACTTGGTAATCCCATTACCACCAAAATAGGTGGCTATGTTGGATTACCAAGTGGGTGGTAATCTTAAATATTTTTTGGACAAATATACCCTTTGTTTAAAAATAATAATTTTCATATTTTATTTATTGGATAAAAAATTAAATTTAAATAACATTAATTTGGGAATATGTTTAGCTTTGAAATTTTAATTTTTTATCAAAAATTTTATTTTACTTTAATAAATTTAAATTTGCATAAACCAGTAGACATAAGGGTATTTTGGGAAATTTAGAACATTACCAAGTTGATTATCATTTAATATGAGTTTCCAACCAAACATGGTTATCATAAATTACCACAACATTCCTAGGCATATAACATTCCCGATCTTATTACCACGGTAATCTCATTACGTGGTAATATATCATTAACGCGAACCAAACGGCCCCTAATTCTGATGTTCATTGTCACTTCTCTCACTTCCGTCTGAAGTGGATTTTGAACTAAACTCACTTCGGTACTTTTTCTACCAAAGTGAAGGAAGTGAGTCAATCTGTAAAAACTCACTTCTCACTTCCAAAGTTTTTTTTTTTTTTTAATTTATAGAATTTCACCCAACACTTAAATTCTCCGGTTATATTTTCACTTTAAATACCAAGTACTGGAAGTAATATCACTTCTCCTACTTCAGGAAAATGCCACTTCCCCCGCTTCTTCACTTCCGCACAAATGAACAGGCCTACGTGTGAGTTGAGTTTAGCTCACTCAATCTTAATTAATTTGCATCTCAACTTCCCAGAGTATTTTCCATTTATCTCTCAAACTAATGATCAATGCATGACATTGGTTTTATGTGTAGCTGTCCTATGAAGTAACACTAGGTTTAATTAATTATTATTTATTGATTGATAAATGTTATAAATATTAATAAACACATCCATCCATCATTAATTAAGAAAAAACACAATATTAATTAAAAACAAATTAACCTCCGTCAAGTCAAAGGTTTTACTCAAGAATAAATTCAAATAATCAAACAACGAAGCCAATTCTATAGCCTCAACCTATTACCACCTATATCACATAGACCATCAACAACTAATTTCTCATTTTTAAAACAAATCAAATAAAAAAGTCTAATTGAGGGAACACAAATAAAAAAAATGCATATTCTTTCTTTTCTTTTCTTTTTTTAGAATTATTTAATTTTTACATGATTATAACATGTCACAAATAAAACACTGATGGAAGAATAATAAGAAGAGAAGATTGACTGGTTCAGTACATGCATGATGTTTATTGACTAGGAATATTAAATATTCAAATGTTTATTATTCTAAATTAAGAATGATGATTTTTACCAACAACCTTTTCGGTTAGTGGTATACTAAGTATTTTGCATTAAATATTTGTTTTAATTAAGGGTACCTAAGATTAAACCCCAAAACTCACATAAGGTGAGGGCATAGATACTTGTTGAGCTTGCAATTGTTTTCTAAGTCTGTGTACATTCTTGATTTCCCTTAAATATTTAGCGATTATCATGATCACTTTTTTCATTTCACGCATATTATTTATGTTTTAATCACATATTGGGAAAGAATCAAATTCTAAACTTCTCGCATAAAAGTTAAATGTCTTACTAATCAAGCTAATCAGCCATTGCAGAATGACCCATTTTTTATATATACAGAGACATAAAATATAAATAAAATAATAAATTTATAATTATCCTCATACATGTTTTTTTTTTCCTTCAAGTCCAAAAAGCACAATAAATTTTTTAATATTAAAGAATTTATGGAAAAAGATTGAATAAGAAGAAAACGCGAAACACAATTATCTTGTTTAGCTTGGAAAATTAGCTTTTCATATGTTTATGTTTGAAAAGCAAGGACCATCTGCCCATATGATGGTAAATTCGTACTCTATGATTTGCCTTCATTTCATACTTCACGTATAAACCAAAACCTGTATAAGTCACATTCTAGTATTTAATAACCCTATGACATTGGTGGCATGTTTAGTTAGGTAATGAAGTGACAAATGGCATCAATTATTATTATTACAAAAACAAATGCTTTTGAATAATTTAATGGAATATTCAATGCAAAAGTAATGAATGTAATTAAAAAATTTTATTATTAATACCATAATTAATGTAAATAAATATTTATGTGTGATAATATTTTTAAAAATATTTACAATTATTGTTTAAAATGTTCTCAAGTTATACATCTATTTTAGAAAAATGTATCGACAAAATTAATGAATGCAATTAAATTTTTTTATTATTAATGTCATAATTAATGCGAACAAATATTTAAGTGCAATAATATTTTTTAAAAAGATTTATAATTGTTCTTTGAAAAGTTCTAAGGGCGGTTATACATAATATATATATAAATAAAATTAACGAATGTAATTAAACCTTTTATATTACTAATACCATAATTAATGCAAACAAATGTTTAAGTTTAATAATATTTTTAAAATGATTCATAATTGTTCGTTAGAAATATTCCCAAGCCAGGTTATACATCTATTTTAAATATATATCAGGCATTTTCCCCAGCTTCACATGGAGAGTTTTGAATAAATAAATAAATACAATTAAAGATTTTTCAATTATTAATATAATAAGTAATATAAATAAAAACTTAAATATAATAAAAAATAGATACAAAATAACAAAACTATAATAAAATAAATAGTAATATTTATTAACTTTTATGTGAAAAAGCAAACTTATACCAAGATAGAGAATTGTTATTCATCTTCATTAGAATATGGGCAATATATATTAAACCATCATTTAATTTCTTTTACTTAAGATTTTTCATCTTCTTCTACAATTGTCTATTCATCTTCCCATAAACCTAATCCATATAATTTAATAAATATGAATCTATTGGTAATTAAAAAAAATAAAGCCCATGTTATAATTCAATGTAATACCAAATAAATGTCATTAATTCTTTTATTCATTTAATTATATTTTTTTTATTAATAACGCAATATTTTTTTATATTTTATGTAATACCAAATAAATGTTGTTTATTTTTTTCTAAAGAAAATATTTCCAAATAAATTTAGCAAATATTTTCAATTTCCAAAGGCCATCCGTTTTCATAAGTAGGTCTTATTAATTGTTTAATATAAAACTGACTTAATACACATGATGTAATCAATTCCAATAAATCTTAAATATTCATAGTGCAATAGGGAAAATTCTTTAAAAAACAGTTTAAAAATCTTTCTTGGAACCCTTTCCAATTAGATTATCATCCATTTTTATTTGAAAATCTTATTTAATAGAATAATATTGTCTATAGTCTTTTTTTTTTTTTTTTTTTTTTTTGCATTTTTAATATTAAATATAATACCAAATAAATATTGTTAATTATTTATTAAAGCAAAAACTTTACAAAAATAGGAAGGATTAATATAAAACTGATTTAATGGTTATGATCAAATCAATGCTACTTTAAATATATGCAAAAAAAAAAAAAAAAAATTAAAAATCTTCCATAAAACCCTCTCCAATCATTTTTTTTTTTTTTTTTTTTTTTTGACAAATAGGCAACAAGCGTCCCCATCTAAGGGTAAGTCAGGGACAGGCATGTGGGAGCGGCGCTCACCGAACCGTGCACTCACTTTGCGCGAACAAGGATTCGATCCCGGGTCTTCCCGAAATCGAATACCTTACGCAAGGGACCCGGTGCCAATTGACCTAGCGGTCGTTGGCCCTCTCCAATCATATTACTATCCCACTAGAACATCCTATTAAATATTTAATATAAAACCGATTTAATACCCATGATGAAATCAATGTCTATTATGCAATTAAAAATTTCAATTATTAATACTATATTCAATATAAATGAAAATATTAAAATTATTCCTTGAATCACTCTCAAAAGCAATTTATACATCTACTTTAATAGTATGTATAGATATGTATAGATTATTATTATTATTATTATTATTATTCATTTGTTTTGTAAATAGAGTAAAATTACAGTGTAAAGAAATAATTAGTTGTAACACAAATTTATAAATATTTTGCACCAAAAAATTATAGTACAAAAAATTTATAAATTTACCACACAATCAAAAGACAAAACTACTTTTTTGGTAAAAATTGCCAAAAATTCAAACTAGTTAGTATAAAAAATTCATACAACATATATATGATCTAAACATTTTAAATGTTTTTATATCAATTATTAATTATTTTTTTATAATTAAAAAAATATCTAGAGTACCTTTAAAATATGATTTATTAATTAGAGTTCCTTTAAAATAGCTAGAGTACCTTAAAAAAAAAAAAAAAACCTGTGTTGTTGATTAACATCAAATATAAAATGGCATAAGCATTTAGGTTATAACTCAAACATTTGTATAGTGCTAGTATTACTTAGGGTCCGTTTGATTCACACAAGGGTACAACACAAGAGTACAGCACAGCACAAGTACTTGTAGTACAGCACAAGTGTTTGTTTTGTGTCTTGTTTGATATTCAAAGGACAATACAATTTAATATAAAATAATTAAATATAAAATTACTATAATACCCTCCATATATTCCTTTACTGTTTTAGATTAAGAAGATTAATAAAAAATATATTTTAAAGATACTTGACACAAATATATTTTTAAAATTTTAAAGATATTAAACAATTATTATTTATAAAAAAATATATCATAAATTTTGTTAACATTTCTTATCTTATTAAAAACTAATTATTTTGATATTTTTAACTATAATTCACAAGATTAAATATATTTATTATAATTAAAGATAAGAAGCATGCGATCTAAACAAAATAATATTTTTTTACTTAATAAATAAATCTAATAAATTCGCATAGAAGAAGATTAGTAGATCTTGCAAGGTGCCCGAAAACCCTAAAATTCTCAAAGAAAATAGAAAGTAAGAAGGAGAAAGCAAGAGAAGAGGAGAGAGATTTGAAAAGGAGAGTGCCACGACGAAAGGGAAGGTCGGGGAAGGAGGTTTACGGCGGTGGATGAGATCACAAAAACCGTTGAATGACAACTGTAATTTTTGGATTTGAAGTAGGGTAAAACTGACTTTTGTCGTGCTGTCCCATAACTCAAAACTTGTACCGTGGCTTTGGTGGGACAATTTTTTTTCCAACTTGTGCTGTACTCAAACATGTTGTTGTGATGTACCTTGAACGTTTTTACAAATCAAACAAGAGACAAGAGAGTTTGTGTTGTCCTATCCCTCATTTTTTCGCGTATCAAACGGACCTTTAGTCTATGATGTTGTTCTCATCTTTGAATCAAACAAACCCAAAGTGTCATTGAATATTTATTAATTTGAGTCAATTTTTATTACTAATAAACATCAAGCATTAATTAAAAATAATTTTAATTTTAAAAAGCATTTTCTAAATATTAATTGAGACCATTTGATTGAGTAAGAGGTTTTACTCAAAATTTAATTCAAACACTCAAACTGAAAATCTAATTTTATAAATACAACCTTCCTTGGATAATTCTTCGTTTAAAAAAAATTAGAAAGCAAAGATAAAAATAAATAAAAAAAATTAATCAAGATTTTATGGAGGAAACACTAATAAAGAAATGCATATGCCTACTCTTCCATTCTTTTCTGGTATGATTATTTAATTATTTACTTATTATTATTTCCATGATCATTACTATGTCATGAACAAAGAACTAAAAGAAGAATAATTAATGAGATAATTGGATAGGAAAAACATGTGATTTTTTTTTAATTATCGTAGACTATTGACTTAATAAGAGTCTTGATGTCTCATCAATAACATACCACCTATTCTTAAAATAAAATTTGAAGACAATATAATATGAAAACTTATTACTCAATTTCAATCTATTTTTATTATTTATCAAAATACGACATGAATATATATCGGTACTTTATGTAACGTTAGTTTGGCCAATGTTATTAATTAATAATCATGCTATGAATAATGGCGACTAATTTTAAGCTTGGATGAATAGTTAGATAACTATATATAAATACCTTTGTAGTGCTTTTCTTAAATCATGGACCCTTGTTAATATCTTTTTTGAATAACATTCTCAAACAATGTAAAATGATCAATTTTTTACTTTATTTTTTTCTCCTAATTAGAAAAGCTCTTTGCTAGGCAATGCAGACTCAAATATAATTGTAGAAAAGCTCTCTGCCACGCAATGCAGACTCAAATATAAATTGATGGTATATATATATATATATATATATATATATATATATATAAACATTTATTAATTTTTTGTGTCATTATAAAATATTAAAATATATAATAAAATGGAATTTCATAAATTCCAATTGATTTAAATATTTCAACCCTCATTTTCTTGGGAATAGTTGCTTGAGTGTAGTTCACTACTATCATCATACTTGTGGCTAAACTTTTTTTTTTTTTTGCCAAGATGAGCGGCCTAGCCGCTAAGACAGGGGCGTGCACAAGCCTCGGCGGAGCAAGTGGGAGCGGGGCCCGCGCACACATGGGCGCAGGGACCACCCGCACACAACCACTACTCACACTCCCAGAAATGTGCCCTCACCCAAGATTCGAACTCTCACCACTTGTGAAGGGTTCTATTGGGGACTCGGCTACCAATAGACCACTTGGTCGTTGGTTACTTGTGGCTAAACTTTAAGGGAGTGTTTGGATAGAAGGATTGATCCCCAAGGAATGGGGATCAATCCTTGTGGCATGTGCATGCCCATATTTGGGCATGCACTAAGGAGGTGTTTGGATTGAGGGATAAAATACTATTGGAATGTGATTGATAATAAATAGTGATTTATGACCATGTTTGGGTATATTACTATTAACTTGGGAATTAATACTATAGGTAATATCATTATGCATAGTGAAGACATTTCATTACTCTCAAAATTGGGGGGCATGGAGGGGAATGAATACTATTGATAGCGAATTGACATTTTTGCCCTTAGTTAAGATTTAATTAAATAATAATTATTTCAAATAACTAATTATAATAATTAAAGTAAATTATAATAAAAATAAATTGAGTCATTTAAATATTATAATAATTAAACTGAAATGACATGTTTGCCCCTATATAATTAAATAAAATAGTAAATAAAAATATTTCATTATGGCAATTAAAGTAAAATAACACTTTTAGCCGGTATATATTTAATTAAATAAATTATCAATAGTGAAATGACAATTTTGCCCCTAGTTGAGGTTTAATTAAATAATCATCATTAATTTAAATAACTAATAATAATAATTAAAGTAAATTATATTGAACCGAAATTGAGTCATTTAAATATTATAATAATTAAAATAAATAATAATTAACAAAACTTGTTAAAGATACATATTACATTACAATAATTAAAGTGAAATGACATTTAATTAAAATAAAATAGTTAATAAAAGCATTTAAGTATGATAATTAAAGTGAAATGACACTTTTACCCGGCAGATATTTAATTAAATAAAATCATTAATTTTAATAATTAAAACAAATTTGCTATTTTCCAAATAAATTAAAGAGGATGATTAAAGTAAATTATTTAATTGGTTAATGATAAAATGAAATTATTTGTTCTAAATATTTAATTATAATAATTACAAAAACTAAATATTTATCTATATGTAATTACTTTATATATTAACATATCATTACTTAAGGGCACTAAAATAATTTACATACAATTCTCTATTCCACTTTTCCCATTCCCAATATTTATTTTTTCCAACCAAACACCTTTTTCATTACCATTACCATTACTTTTCTCATTACCATTACCATTACCTTTCCCATTACCATTTCTATTCCGTGATCCAAACGGACCCTAAAAGGCATGGAAAGGGATTGAGGGGGGAGTGGATGCCCCTCAAACCCTTCATGCTCATCCCCTCATTTTGGGGGGATTAAGCATGTCTTGATGAGGTAATGACATATTTATCCTTTATTTAAATTTTAGTGATTTATATTGTATTTATACATTGTATTAAATGGAAATTAAGAAATGACATGATATATATTGTATTTATTTTTAAAATATTAGATTTATTTATATTTTAGTGATTTAAAAATAATTAAATTTGGGTATTTATTTATTTTAAATAAAAATATTATATTGTATTCGTGAATTAAAGTGTATAAATTTAAAATTTTATTTAAAAAATAAATACATTAATATGTGTTTGGATGATAGTAATGAACACTATCGGAATAAGAATCATTTTCAATAATAAGTTATACCTTATGTTTGGATGCACAAATATAAGAATCGGAATAGAGCATACAATGAGTGAATAGTAATATTATGCAGTAACGTTTACTTGGCCCAAAATTGGAAGAAATAAATAGTATTAATATTTTAAATGACACTTTAGCCCATGTGAATATTTAATTAAATAAAAATTATTAAAGTAAATAATTAAATTAAATAATAATTAAAATAAATAAATAAATTATTATTATTATTATTATTATTATTATTATTATTATTATAATATAATTAAATTAAGTTCGATGACATTTAGATTTAATTATATAAAAAACATTTATTTAAATAGTTTATTAAAATAATTAAAACTAATAATAATTAAAATGAGACATTTAATTTGAATATTTAATTATAATAATTATTTTCAATGATGATATTCAAAATATTTGATTAATAAAATAATATTATTAATAATTAAATATATCTTATAATATTTATATATATCAAGGATATAAAAATAATTTTGTTATATTTTCTCTTGTATTTTTATTCCCAATCAAATATTTGTCCAATCAAACATAATTTTTGTTCCATTTATATTCCTAGAGTCTCATTATTATTTTACATCCCATTCACATTCTATGTTTTTCCCGACCAAATTTCACTGAATGTAAGTTGTGCTTAACTTACGCAAACTCGATTAGTTGGCAACTCAACCTATCAAGGTGCTTTTCATCCGGATTTAATTTATTTAATTTTTTTTTTATGAAAATGACAAATGCTATATGTATCAAAGTCATGTACATAAATTGAGAATTAATTGTTCAACTCGTGCACCCCAACCAGAGATGAAGGATTTGGGCTACGATCTCACACCCATAATCAGTGACCCGTTACTATTATTGTTTGTAATAAATCATGAACTCGAAACCTTTTAATTGTTTCACCTTCGTTTTTTATAGTAAGACCAATTATGTACCATAGGTTATGAGCACTTTGGTTAATTTATCTAAATTTATTTCAACCTCTCCAACTAAATACCACCACTAGAATATCTTGGAATATAAATAGTTTATTTATCAAAATTTAATTACTTCATTCAAACTATTAACCTATATCAAAACTCCTTAATTTCTTACAAACATTTATTACTCAGTAAGAATTTGTAGTCTTAATTATAAAATATCCATAGTGAGTAATTCATTCTAAAATTTACTAATTTTTTTAATAGTCTCAAAATAAAATTGAAATTCCAAATCCTTTGCCGAACCTATTTCAACCCAAATCAAGCAACACTTTTATTTTTATTGGTACATCATCGTTAACTTGTCCTCCTTTAACAATTTAATTTATAAATAGATCATCTTATTCACACAACCAAAGTTGCTTCCAACTTACATGCAGGCAAAGACCACGGCCACATAATCCAGCCCATTATTAAAAGATATGTTTCACATCTATAAGAACTAATTTTTATAGTTTACAATTTTATTTAAAATTAAAAAAAATTATTTACAAACCATAACCAAACTTTGAAAATGGAGGGAAGTGAGTTTGACTCACCACTACCATATGGTGAAGCATTATGGTATAACTAAAAAAAATTTAAAAATACCCCTAATACATGGGTTCGCCAACATTCGTTAAATTTTTTTTTCAACATTCTTCATGATAATTAAGGCCAAAATCATTGTTATTTTTTTCAACTTCTAAGTACCACCTATATATTAGCATGATTTTTTTCTTTTTTTTGTCAAATGAGCGATTGAAAGATGAAGTCCTCTTGCATCATAAGTTGAGTTGATACCTCAAAAATATATAAAAAAAATTAATTGGTGTTGTGCATTATTGAAAAATGCCTAGGTGTAATGTAAATGTAGAGTTTGATTGGAAATTTTCGAAGTCTAAGATAAAAAAAACTATATATAGTAATTATAATTTCTTTCAATAAATAAATCTGCTAAAGTTACTATTATAATAGTAGAATTAGAAAGTTAAATTTGTAGAATCTTTTCAACAACATTAACCTAGTACATCGGGGCTGTTTGGTTGCAAGGAATGGAGTTAAGGAGGAATGAGATAGGAATAAGATAGGAATGAGAATAAGGGGGAATGGAGTAGGAATGAAAGGAAAACTGTGTTTGGTTAGAGGGTATGTGAGAGTAGTTCATTGGGAATGGGAAAAGTAAATAGGAGAAATATGTGGGAAATGTCTTTTATGCCCTTATGGAGTAAATATTAAATAAATAAATACATTAACCATAATATTATTTTATTTGTAATATGTTGTCATTATTATTATAATTATTTTTTATAATTAATTTTATAATTAATTTTTATTATTAATATTGTTGTTTTGTTACAATGTTATCATTTTATTTTTATTATTTTAGAATTAATTTAATTTAATTTAATTATTTTAGAATTAATTTAATTTAATTTAATTTAATTTATTATTATTATTATTATTATCATTTTATTTTTATTATTTTAGAATTAATTTAATTTAATTTATTATTATTACAATGTTATCAATTAATGGTTGTTATAATTATTTTTTATAAGTAATTTTACAATTAATTTATTGTTGCAATGTCATCATTTTTATTATTTTAGAATTAATTTAATTTATCATTTTATTTTTATTATTTCATTATTTATTTAATTTTCACATACCAAACAAAAATAAATAAATTGGAGTGAGGGGTAAAATTGTCATTTTCTATTCCGGATTGGGCAATCCGGATGAAAATGGGAGGAATCCCAATCCACTCTCTCCCCTCATCTCATTCCTCACACATTCCTCCCTCATTCCTATGCTTGCCAACCAAACAAGGGATTTTGCCCATTCCCAATCCAATCCCACCCATTCCCAATCCAAGCCTTGGAACCAAACAACCCCATCTATTAATTACTGAGTTATAATGACCAACAAGTAAACTTGCAATCATATTTCATTATTATAGTAGCAGCCTCTAGTTCACTGTATTACACCCAAGTAATTAAAAAAAAAAGTTACAATTGAAATTTGTATATATTAATAAAATTTAATTTTAATTTTTAATGTTTTATAATCATAATCAATTACAAATTTCAATTACACACGAGTATCACATCAAACTTTTCTTTCTGACCATTTAGCATACCAAAAGAGTATATTTCCGCTTGATAGAGCTTTATTCCAATGATTTTTTTTTTTAATAAATTAGCTTTTTTTTTATCTAGATATATTAATTTAAATGTGTTTGTACAATTGAAAAGTTATTTAGGTCTCATTCTTATATGTTACATAAAGAAACACAAGTATAATAATACTACTAATAATAATAATAATATATTAAGCGACCACAGTCTCATTGAGAGAAAAACCAAAAATAAGTTCATGATATATTGTGGATTTAAAAATGTCAATACTAAGCTGGTTGACTAATTTTGTTTGAAAACCCAAACACTGTTTGTCAATAACATTTTCCCCTAACTTCTCTAAAAAAATTATTTTTAAGTTTTTTTTAATATTTTTCTGAGAAAGAAACAAATCCAAATAATCATATAAGATCTAGAAATATTTATAGCCTTTGGTGTTGTAGTCATCAAATGAAACCAATTATGAGAGGAATTGAAAAGAAGGTATAATTGATATGAATAAATAAAACCAAAAATAAATTAGTGAATAGATCCCAATGTCAAGAGTATTCTTTAATTTTCTCAAAATAAATAATTAGCTTATGATCATCTAAATATATAAATAAATAATAATTTATGAAGAATAAAAAATAAATATAAACAAAAATCACCTTTTGCAAGGTACAGGCAAAAAAAGCCCAAATGCAAAACCCACCTCATCTCACTAACACCAAACCAATATACTACCCAAAATATAATATAAATTATAAAATCAAGTCTAATTAGAAACCATTTACTCATTCCACCACCTAAAAATATAAAATATATATATATAAAAACAAACCCAAAGTTTATTACTTGCTACTTTTCTAGCACTAAAGCAAGAAGATCCCCTTTTTTTTCTCACTCAAACTACAAAGTAATCAATCAATGGAGGATCATTCCCCCTTTTCCTTCATTGGTCCTAAAAACTCTTTCCTTTTGCCCTCATCTTCCTCTTTTTGTACCTCTTTCTTAGTGAACAGTGATCACTGATAACTATCACTCTTTTATCACACTGAACTCGATGAAGCTTTTCAACAAAGAGGAAGAAAAGGAGAAAGAGGAGCAATGGTGGAGATTCAGAGAAAGAAGAGCGCGTACCTCTCTTAGAGCTCGTTGTCGGCGGCGGCGGGGCCGGGATGCCAGGCGGAGGCGGTGAGAAGGGAGAGATCCTTCCAACCAAGCTTCAAACAACCACCGTCTTCTACGAGAGTGTAGCCTTTCCAGGGGAACATGCCGAGAAGTAGGTTTGCCTGCACCGCCGGGCTTCCGGAGAGGGAGACCCACCGGAACCCTGCTCGCCGGAGTTCATCTCCCCATCTCTCTACCTTCACCTCGCCTGTGCGCTTGGGACCGCCGACTGCAACGATGTTGCGGATCTCTGAGCCGAGGAGTTGCCGCTCGACGGCGTGGCGGTCGGCGTTGTCACCGTCGGCGCCGTCGCCGAGAGCGTCGAAGAGGGCGGAGTAGTAGTGGAGGGCTTCGACGAACCTACCGAGAAAGTCCCCGGCGTGACTGAGGTCCTGCTCGACGACGGTGATGAGCTTCGGCCGCAGGGCCTTGAGAAGCCGGATGGTGCCGAGATCGGAACCGGTGACGTCGTAGAGACAGTGGTGCATCCAGTGAACGACGGTGACCTCTCGGCGATCTCGCGGGGCGAGTGCTGCCGGGTCGGTGATGTGCCCAATCTTGCCCTCAAGGGGTTGGAACTCGAAGGGTAGACCCAGGGAGGCGGCGAAGTCGGTGAGGCGGCGACCGGTGGCTTCGAGAAGCTCGATCGAAGATCCAAGGCCGGTGATGCGAAGGGATCGGATCTTGGACGGGCGCGATGCGAGGATGTGGAAGAGCCCCGGCCATTGAAGCCCTTGCATCACATCCAGATCGATGATATGCACGCGATCCTCTCCTTCCAACGCCTCAAAGATCGCCTGATTCGCCGTGAAGTGCGAGAACTTCACCAATGGCGAGATCGAGTTGTAGGATTGAAACGCCTGCGAGATCCGCCGGCTCTGCTCCATCGTCAGCGATTTGAGCGCCAACGGCGAATAGGTCCCAAGGAACGAGCTCACGATCCGGGCGTTCAACGCCTCAGCGAAGTACGCCGCCACGCGCTCCGGCGATGACCCAAACGGCGACGCAAGCTCCGAGATCTCCGGGAGGATGTCTCTCGCCTCAGTGAGCCGATCCATCGCAATCGCCTCCGCGCACTGAAGGAGCAATCCGAGAAGCCGGAGCCCACGTGACTCAGCTCCTCTCCGCCCTCTCTCCATCTCCGGCACCGTCCCATCCTCGTCTTCCTCCCCGTCATGGAGGTAGCGCTTCTTCCTCGCGCCGCCCTGATCATCGTCGTCGCCGTGGAGCTCCCCGGAGGCCGAGCGCTTCGCGCTCATCGGAGACGATGCCGGCGATGGATCGGAGTTGGCATTGATCGGCGGCGAGTGGGGGAGAAGGCTCTGGAGCATGATCGGAAAGGGATTCCAAATGGAGTGAAGCTCAGAGAGAGATGAATTATGAGCCACAATTATATATAGGTACGTGACACCTAAACTTTATTTATATTAGGTCCTTGAAATTAGACTTTTTTGGTAATATAAGAAATTACAGGGGGTTTTATGCTAATTTCATCGTCATCTTGAGTTCGACGTAGCGTTCATCAGCTGCCGTCCTTGTTCGTCGTTTTGCTATGTTTAATGATTGGGTTTTTCCCCTTATTTAATTGCGAATACACCCCTCTAAAATAAATTATTTTCAATGTTGTTATTTCTCAGTATTATTTATTTTGAATTATTATTTTGTATATAATTATATTCCAAGTATTTTCCTTTATAACTTACAATGTCGTAGAGTATTTATTAATCTATTTCATATTATTTACTTTTATTTTTAATAAATCTAATTTTAAATTTTAAAACAAAAATCATATGGGCATAGTTATTTTCCTCTTAATTTGCACTTTTTAGGGTGGATTGGCCTTTTTTTTCCTATAAATTTACTTATTTCATGTTCAAAGCATTTATTTTATCAGTATTTGGCCTTTAAATTCTTATTAAATTTTTTATTTGAGCAAACCCTAATCAATTACTTACAATAATTAATTTAAGTGGCAGGGGTTTAAATCATTTTATAGGTTTCAAGTTTGAATTTTATATATGTTAACAAAAACATAACTATTAGAGATCTTCCTCTTTATAAAGCTCTAGTAACTCACCTAAATTGATTTAGAAACTGTGGCTGATAGAGAATCAATTGATTAAAAAATCAATTTATTTATTTTAAAATATTTTTATGAGAAAATTTTTAGAAGAAAAGATTCTTAAAAATTGTTTATAAGGTAATGGTGTCAGCCATAGAGATTCTTCTATGCTTTGTTTTTTGTTTTATTTGTAATGTTTATATGTTTGTTAGTTAGAGCCAATCATGCATGGTCTTGTATTATTAGTGAAATGTTTTAACATATCATGTGCCACCATTTTGTTAAAATATAGACACAAATTGTGATAAGTCTTTTTGTTTTATAGTGTATATATATTTATATTTATGAAAATGTTTATGTGAAGTGAAGTGGATGGAGACTTTAGTGATCTTTCAGTGTAAATTAAGATGGTAATTTCTTGTCATTTTATTGCATTTTTTAAATTTAAATATTTAATAGAGACAAAGTTAGATATTGGAGCGCTTTGTCTTTAATGAATGCTTGATTACACTCCTTGTGACCAAAGTTTCTAGCTTTATATATTAAATTTAATATTCTTGATGTGTACTTGCATTTGTTATATATATGTATATAATATGAATTCAATTAATCTTACAAGAGCCCAAAATCTTTAATTTAAATATGATTTTATAATGTAACAAAATAAATTCTATTTATGTTAAAAAATATATACTACTCAATATAATCTATTATAATTCAATTTACAAGATAACATCTTACGCAAACATATTTATAAATATTAGTATATATATATATATATATATATATATGAGAACATATCATCTAGATATGTACTTGGATTTGAAATTTAGAAGCATCCACAGCCTAAAATTCATTTATAAACAGTATTAACAAGTGTCAAAACAACGTACTCATAAATAATAAATCTATGTTGTGATCATGAACTCATATTTTATCATTCAGCGACTGCAAATAAATATCTCTAATAATCATTCATCTACGTACATATACAGATGATTTTATATATATATATATATATAATTGATGAGTAAAGAAAATCACTATCCAAAGCTATTTTATAACTTATCATCTTTAACTCTTTCGGATGATGGAATAATGTAAAGTCATTATTAAACTTTAGGTATTTTTGGCATGTAGCAGTCAACGTATGAATGGTTGATTCTTAAGGTTTGTTTCCACACATTAACATGATCCAATAACAATGATTTTATCTAAACAAGCTTTGGATGTTTATTCTTTTAATCTGAATCCAAACATGCCTTAGGAAACAATGTTTAAACCACTAAGTTCAAAATAATAATAAGGCTGTATTTAAGAATTTTTAGCATTTAATAATATTATGTAAGTCGACAAACCCTAGGTTCAAAAACATGGCATGTTTATAGTTTTAAAAATGTTATTTTTCCCCCTTGTTTACACCAACAGATAGTAACTATTTAGAATAAAAAAGGTCTCATATCAAATGAGTTCATATTATTAACTTGGTTTTTCAAAAGAGTTGTGTAATCAAATAGATAATGACTTCATTGATCATGTTCATTTACTATATAATCTGTAATAATCCAATGCTAATTAAATATAATGTAATAAAATATGAGATATATATACTAAATATTTTGTAATTTTTTTAGATTATAAAAAACCTAAAATTGTTTATGCACTAGAGTTGAACATCATGATACAAAATAACTTTACAATTATAATTTATTATTAAAAAAATAGAAAAATATGACTTTAAACTCCACTAAATGGCTCATAGTTTAGTTGTACTTTATCCTACTCTAAAAATCAAATATGACACATTTCAAAATCTCTAGTTTAAGACTTAATGAAAATAGCAGTGATAATAGATCATCAGTTGTGGATGCAAACTGGCGGGTCAAACCCTTCGTCCTTAACTGAAGCTGTATGGGTTGAATGATCTATTCTCAATCCATGCACATGCCACAGCACCTGCTTATCCACATATCATTAAAAAAATATCATTAAAAAAAATAAATAAATAACTCCTACATTACTTTAATGATATCACTTTTATGGGTTTTTGTATTTTTATTTTTATTTTTTTTTTTAACAAAAACGTAAGCGTCAAAGAAAAGGACGGGCACGTGGTGGGGGGAGCTACCATTTGAAAACCCCACAAATACCCTCACTTGTATGAGTTGGAGATCGAACTCGGGGAGTCACCGCTCGTAACCCAAGACGAAACCCCTACGCAGGAACCCGAGTACCAATAGACCCGAGGGTCGTTGGCTTTTATATTAATATTAAATCAACATATTTAGTGGGATTGGGGTGGATAAATAGAGTTCACACAGGATAAAAAAAAACAAAAGAAAAGGAAAAGAACCCCTATAGAAACCTAATATCATGATGAAAAAATATTTTTAATTAAATAAAAATCTATAGAAATTTGAATTTCTAACTCCCAAATTGATATTTAGAAATCCCATCTTCCTTCTCCCCCAACTTAGCATTACCCCCAATTACATATACTTGAGAGAATTCACTCCAGAAACCAAGCAAAAACATAGAACCTAGAAATTCCAAAAACAAATCTTTCCAGAAAACCAAAATGCAGGCTCAATGTTTGGCATCATCTCTGTATGGGCATGCCACCATTAATGTTCTTCTCTCTTCCAACAAGGTATATCAGAGCTCATTTATATTTATACATATATATTTATATGAATTTTATGTTTATTTTGTACTTTGGTTTGGAAATTGATTTGAAGGGAGGAGCAAGGAAAAAAGAGAAGAAGGAACAACAAGAGTTGAAATTTAGGAAAAAAAGTATTGTTGAGCATTTAGCACCTCCATTCATGGCTGTGGTTCTCACCTTATCCTCTCCAGGTGACAAAGAAATGCCAAGCTTTTTTTTTATTCCCAAAATAGCCTTGTTCTTATTATTTTTATTTTTATTTTTATTTTATGTGATTACTGCAAAGAAGATGCATAAATACACCCTTTATAGTATTAGAGCTGATATTCCAATTTTTCTCCGTGGACAGAGATTAAAGTTTTGTACGTAGATTAAACCATCGTAAACCATTAGAAAGAGGTTATTTTTATGTGTGGACAAGTCTGATAAATGAATGAGAGTTTTTGAATAAGGATTGTTTAGGGAAAATTTATCTTAGGTTGATTTAAGTTTTTTCTTTAATGGTTTTTAGCTCTCTTTTGATTGGAATAAATGTGTAAAAACTTATGGTTTTTTATTTCCCATATAATTCTCTGTCAAAGACTTTTTGTTTAGAGAAATGCATCAGTTGCGATGTCTTAACAACTTTTTAGAATTTTTTTCATGTGAAATAAGTTAATACAATACAAATTTGCCACATGCGTCCAAAATAATATATTAAGAACTATAACCTATAATAGTAAATCTCATCTATCATACAACTCCTAAGAGATGAAGAATACGACTCTTCTCATATAGAAGCCATACCATGACCTAATAAATAGTAAATAAATAGTGGTATACAATATTGAGGACCTAATAAATCATGCATGAACAATACTAATATAGTACGGAAGCGCGGGGTTTCAACCCCATGCTTGCCTATGCATTGTCTAAATGCCTTATCACTTGGAGTGAGTGTTGGCTTTTTTTTTGAAAAAGCTCTATATATGTTTTTTTTTTTTCTAAACATTACAAAGGAATAGAAAATATTTTTATAACATTTTTTTAACTAAATTTGAATAAGTACATGTTAAAGGTTTACACAGATATGAAGTTAATTTTTCAATATATTTGTGCCCTTACTTTGTCAGAGTTATATGTTAGAGATTTACACAGATGTGAAGTTAATTTTTCAATATATTTGTGCCCTTACTTTGTTAGAGTTAAAATTTGAATTTGTCTCCTAAATATAACACGCATATTTTCCATAAAGAACTCAGTATTAAACCAAGAATTAATTACCTTGTATCACTCTATTAACCATTTTATTGAATAGTGTGAAAGCCATCGTCACAATAGTCAAGGGATAAATATTTTAACTTATTTGTGGGAGGTCACAAATTCATTTTTCTTTCAATGTATGATCGAAACTTAATTTTTGCTGATTTGTCCATATTATCAACAATAAAAAAAAAATAAGTGAAAAAATATATAAAAAATAACACACTGTATTTTCTATAATAAAGCTTCAATGGTATAGCAGCTTATGTGCTTCGTATTATGTGTATTATTTAATGAAATGATTTATCCATTTAAAAAAAAATTATTAGAACAATGTTAGGGTGTGTTTGGATGGAGGTAATAAACACTGTTAGAATGGGAATCATTATCAATAGTATTTTATACCCATGTTTGGATGCACTACTGTTAGAATGGGAATGAAATTGTAGGTAATAAATAGTGGTACTGTAGGGGCATATGCATTACCCCCAAAATTGGGAGGAATGGAACTATTTGGGGAGGAATGAATAGTGTCAGCCTTTGAAATGACACTTTTACCCTTCTGAAGATTTAATTAAATAAAACTTATAAAATTAAATAATTAAAATAAAAATTATTATATATAATTACAATAACAAAAGCAAAATGACATTTTTGCCCTTCTGAATATTTAATTAAATAAAACTTATAAAATTAAATAATTAACTATGACAATTAAATTAAATAATAATTAAAAATAAAATTTATTATATATAATTACAATAATAAAAGTAAAATGACACTTTTACCCTTCTGAATATTTAATTAAATAAAACTTATAAAACTAAATAATTAACTACTTATTATATATAATTACAATAATAAAAGTAAAATGACATTTTTGCCCATTAAACTAATAATTAATGAAAATGAGATATTTACTGTGAATATTTAATTATAATAATTATTTTAATAATAATATTCAAAATGTTTTTTAGATAAAAAAATTAATTAAGTTAATAAAATAATTAATTAACATAATTAATTATGTTAATAAAATAATTAATTACTTAATTGACTTAATTAATTATCTTAATTAATTAAGTTAATAATTCTTAATTCTCATTAAACATCCATAATTGTTTTTTAAGAAGGGTATAAAGGTAATTGTTTCATATATCCTCCACTTACTTTTTATATTCCCAATGCATAACCCTTTCAAACCAAACACAGTTTTCATTCCTATCCCCTCCCCATTACCCCCATTCCCATTCCTCTCTTCATTACCTCCATTCCTATCCCCATTCACATTCCGTCATCCAAACGCACCCTTAAATCATATGGTAAATTACCTGCACAACACAGCATGAGAAAAATCAGGTTATATAAAATAAGTTCATCTATGACTAGTCACATATAAATATTTATAAAAAATGAAATATGTGCAAAATAAGAATGTTTGTAATAACAACAAATTGGGCCCCCATATCTAGCTAGCTTCAAAATTCCAGTTAAAAGCACATGATTCATGAGAATTAATTGGATTGGTGAACAGTGAGTTTTGATCAGCCTGCACTTGCTTCAGAAGGTGGCAGATTGTTTCAGAAAGCCTGCATTGGGTGCCATGACACTGGTGGAAACATTCTCCAACCTGTTAAGTCTTACTACACACACCCTTTTCTATTTTTGGTTTATATTATTCATACTTAAATAACCTCAAAATATTAAATGTATTAAATTAACTGATTTGAAAGCATTAGTTACTCTAATAATTTCATGTTAATTTTTCATTCATTTTATCTTCTCAGGGAGCTACTCTCTTCAAGGAAGATCTTGAAAGGTATATGATTGAATCTTGAAGTTTTTGGTATTGAAAGAGAATTTAATAAAATTTATGTGCAGGAATGGAGTGAATACTGAAGAGGAGATATACAATGTCACATATTATGGAAAGAGAAGAATGCCGGCAAGTTTCACTCTCTCTCTCTCTATATATTTTGTTGAAGATTTGCCTTGAATTTTTTTGAAAAGACAAGAGTCTATTTATATTTTTGGAGATAGTTATATATATAACCCTAATTTTATTTTTATTTTTGTGAGAGTGTTAATTTGTTTATATATTTATATACATATATATATATATATAACCCACCCAAAAAATTAATTAAGTTTTTTTAAAAGAGTTTCTTAGAGAAGTAGGAATCTTGTTCTGTCTTGGAGTGCTCTTCTTTGTTTTGGATTACTTCTCCGGTGAGACTCCTTGTTTTGGATTCCCTCTCATATCTTTGTAAGTCTCTTATGTATTTTGTTCTCTTCTTCGCATAGTGGATTGCCTTGATTGTGTCGTTTGTGGTTTTTCCCTTTTGTGGGTTTTCACGTAAATCTCTGTGTTATTTATTTATAATTTACAGGGGTATGGAGAGAAGTGTAGTCCAAAAGGGCAATGCACATTCGGACCAAGGTTGCAGGATGATGAAATCAAGATGTTGGCCGAGTTTGTGAAGTCACAAGCTGAGTCAGGATGGCCTAAGGTTGAAAGTTATGAAGATTAATATTGATTCACTTTCACCAAAATGTAACATAGATGTTATGTGACATGCCAATTTATTTATCAAATTGTTTGCTGATGATTAATTTCAATGTCCCCTGTGTGCTTGGTAACATGGAAAGGCCCATGAAAATGGGCATTTATTTAGGTGTTGTAAGTTCAGAAGTTTTTGATGCTTGCCACAAGATGAGAAAAATGCATTTATGAGTTAACTCTAATTTGGGTTAATCCGTTTGAATTGAGGGTTTAGGAGGGAAAATAAAAGAACAGTTAAGGAGAATAAAACAAACCCTTCCTTTGTTTGAATAAATTTACAGTAAAACTCTCCATTTATTTGAATATTTTTTTTAAATTTAATAAAAGTAAAGGTAGGATTAACTTAGATGCTCACAAACTTCATTTTTTTTGGTTTTCGCCCTCTGACTTGGGGTGCAGGGAGGGAAAGAACATTTGAAAACAATATAACTTTTAAAAAGATTATAATACCCTCATAATTTTAACAATCCGTCAAACAAAATTTATCACATAACTTTCTTCTTTTTTTTTTTTTTATCCATTCATCACAAAAATTTGATTATCCAAACAAAATCTTTTCATTTTTTTAATTTCGTTTCTTTTCTTTTCATTTCTACTTTTGAACCCAAACACTATTTTAAAAAATATTTATTTATTTGACTACACAAATTTATTAATGTAGTTTATCCTTTTTTAATTAAAAAACAAATTTATTAATTTTAGCCATTATACTAAAACCAGGACCAAAATAAAAATTTTAAAAAAATAGAAAAAAAAAAAACCAAGGGTATCCTCAAACTAACTATTCCAAATTTACAAAGACAAAATCACCTAAAAAAGTGTTAGACATAATTTTCTAAAAATCAAAAGGTAAAGTGAAAAAACACACCTTTAGATTTTTTTTTTTTTTTTAACATGGATAATTGATTATCAATGCCACCCACCAAATATTCAACCATATCTTAAAAAATTGTAAATGAATGAGAAATTATAAATGCATTACCGCTATGTCTTTAAATTTTTCTTTCACAAAAAAAAAAAAAAAAAAAAAAAAAAAAAAAATTGAAGTCATTAATTTTTCAAATAACATGTCAAATATATGAGTTGTGGTCCCATGGATTTGGTTATGTGAAAATCACAATAAAACCAAACTATGGCCCCACAACAACCAAGTTTTATTTTTTTTACAGTAGTAATCCAATATTGAAGTTACTAATCTTAATACTCGAGTTAGCCCAGTATCTAAAAAAGTTGATTATTGTGAGAACACATCTCTGATCCACATGATTCCCACGGTTTCCAAATTTATAAAGGTACCTGTACTAAAGCTTATTTTTTTATTTTTATTTTTTAGTTTTTAAAAAAATGTGGATAATAGTCAAACCCCTCTTCTTTATTGCCGCCAACTAAATTAATAAACAAATTAAATGCACTACTAGTAGCTAAATTACTGCAAAACTCTTTATCACAAATTTCATCTTTGAGGCCGGCCAGCGATACCAAGTCAGTGTCATCCTTTGATCATTTTTCTATCGAGGAACCATCACTAACGATGCTGCATGCGCCGTTCTCTCTCGTTTCCGGCCGGTGGACAACCAACTGATCCAGTACACAGATACGACAAGACACGGTTATAAAAAAATATTATATATTTATATAAAAAAATTATTATAGATATATATCTATATAGTTTTTATGTAACATATGTCATATATTCACTTATAAATTAATTTAATGATTTTGTGTATTAGGAAGTAATTAGAAAATATACACAAGTAATTTAAAAAAATCATTTACAAAACATATAAGTATTTGAAGGTGTCTACGATGTGTCCGGGTATTCATATGTATGTCACGGGTATGACACGGATATGCTAAGCTTCCCGGAGTGTGCGTGCTTCATAGGTTGAGGACCACCATCAACATCACCTCCTCTAGGAAGTTGGAGTTGTAAGAACAAGTCAGCATAAGAGTTTTTAGATGAAACAGGCCTGAGTTGAGTACTATGACGCTTGCCGGCTTTGTGTCTTCCATGATGTTGTTGATCAATGTGGTTGATGATGCTGCCTTTGAAATGATTGGTATGAAGAGTTTGGAAGGGATCGGATATTAACTTTAGAAAATTCTTGCTCACCCTCTTCAGCTTGTGTAAGGTTTTGGGTGAAAGCCATGAGAGAATCTAGCTCTAGTAGACTGTCATATGGTACCATCATGGTTAGGAAATTCTCTTAATTTGGGTGTGGAGGAAGATCATATTATATATATTTTAAATTTATATTGATATAGTTAACAAAAGTTATCATAAGATTACAAGATAAGATTTTTTTTTTTTAAGAATTAGTAACCTTATCCATGAAAATGGGCATTTTATTTATTTAGGTGTCGAGTTGAGAAGTTTTGATGTTTGCCACAAGGATGAGAAAAATGTATTTTTTTGAGGTAAATCTAATTTGGGTAAACCATGTGTTTGGATTGAGGGTTTATTTGAGAAAGTAAAGAGATGGTTATGGAGGGTAGGGTAAATCCTTTCTTTGTTTAGATAACTTTACATAAAAGAGATGGTTAAGAAGAGTGAGATAAACTTTAATATATATGTGCAGTTTATCAATTTTATTAAAAAAAACAAAATAAAAACAAAACAAAACAAAAACGTGAGATTAACACTTCCAAATGGTGCACGAAGGGAAAAAAAAATTCAAAAACTATATAATTTTTAAAAAAATTATAATACCCTCAAATTTTTAATAAATTATAGAATCTTAATTTATAATCAAAGTATTATTGGTAAATCATACTTTTATATATTTTTCTTTCTCTTATCTAATTAACCAAACTGTATCAAATAACTCATCTTTCTTTTCATAATTATAATTTGATTTTCTAAGTAAAGGCTAATCTTTTCTTCTTTTTTTTTTTACATTACTTTCCCTTCATTTCACTTCTACATTTGGATCCAAACAATATTTAAGAGAAAAAATATTTATTTATTATAACCATGATCTACACAAATTTATTAATGTAGTTTATTTAATTTTTTAATAAAAAAATTTATTAATTTTGTCTTTGAACTAAAACTGGAACCAAAATAAAAATTTTAAGAAAATAGAAAAGAAAACAAGGGTATCTTCAAACTAACTATTTCAAATCTACTTATTCCAAATTTACTAAGAAGAAATCACCAAAAATATTATTAGACATATTATCCTAAAAACCAAGTTTTAAGATGCAATAAGAAGTTGAGCACCATCATCAATATCGCCTACTCTAGCAAGTTGTTGGTATAGGCTAGGAAACAAGTTCAAAGATGTAATAGGAGTTGAGGGCCACCATCAAGAAGTTGTTGGTACAAACTAGGGGCTCTTTGGGAATGGGTTGGTAATGGATCTAATCCCTTGTTTGGTTGGCAGGCATAGGAATGAATTAGGAATGGATTAGGAATGGGATGAGGGATGCCTCCAATTTTCATGAGGAATGCCTAATCCAGACTAGAAAATTACCATCTTACCCCTCACTTTAATTTTATTTCCATCCAATAAAAACAACAATATTAATAAAATAATACTATAAAAACAACAGTAATAATAATAATAAATTCTAAAATAATAAAAATAATATGATAACATTTTAACAAAAGAACAATATTAATAATAAAGAATTTGTAAACTTAATTATAAAAAATAATTATAATAATAATCACAACATATTACAAATAAAATAATATTGTTTGGTAATATTTATTCTATAAGGGCATAAAAGACATTTCGTATATATTTCTTCTATTTGCTTTTTCAATTCCGAATTACTCTCCTATACCCTCCAACCAAATACAGTGTTTTTTTCATTCCTAATCAATTTCCCCTTATTCTCATTCCTACTCAACTCCATTTTTTGGAACCAAATACCCCTTGATTGGGGTTTTTGGAAAGGTGAGGAAGAGTTAAAGGGTGAACTGTCTTTGGTTGAGAAAGTTAGGAGTTTGGAGGGGGTGTTGTGCCCCTCCAAAACCTTCATATCTCACTTTAAATTTAAATTGAGCTTTTTTGGAGGAGTGATTTTTTTTATTATTTTTAACAAAAATATCCTTGGCAGAATAAGGTTTTGACCAAATTATTCATTTTAATTTTTTATCTTATTTAATTTTCTATTTTAAAATATAAAATTAATTTTAATTCAAATATTTACTTTGAAGTCTTTTAATTTAAAGTTTTACATATTGGTTTAAAATTAATAATAATAAAAATTTATGTAAAAATACAAAATATAAAAAATGAGCAATCATGGTATTAATTTTAATTACTGCTACTAATAATATAATAATAACTTTTTTTTATTATTGTACAAAATAATATAAAAATAATAATCATAATTCATTTGGTCAATATATATCATAATCCTCTTTCAATTAAATAAAAAATATATATTATCCCTCCTTACTTCTATTGAACCAAATATAAAATTATTTCAAATTTATCTCCCCCCTATTGATATAGCTAACAAAACTAATTATCACTAGCGTACAAGATAAGATTTTTTTTTCTTTTTTGAAAAATTATCAGGTTTATCTATATTAAACTAAATTTATCAACATTGGTTTCAGATTTATATATTTTATGATTTCTTGTATTTTATTCTTTTTTTTATTGAAGAATGAACCATTGGATATTTAGAATTTAGAAAATTAATTAAAATAAAGTAAAATTTGCTTATCATTTATACAACTTTCAGATATTATTTTCCACCCTTGTTATATATATATATATATATATATATATATATATATATATATATATATATATATATATATATATATTATCACCGAAATAAGTTATACTTATGTGTCTCAAATCATATTTATATTTTGATTAAAATGAAATTTTCGTTATATTCAAATTCATGTTCTAGTACATACCAAAAACTTAATATGAATTTGAACTAATAAATGTAGATTACAAAAATTTGAAAAAACAAAAAAAACGAACATAAAATATAAATTTCAAAATAAAAAGGTTTTTGGAGTCCTTTATTTTATTTTTGGTTATTGACTCTTCGTTTGTATTTTTGAAAAGGCCTCTTCGTTTGTGTATGATAAATCACAAATCGATATTTTTATTATTTATGTTTTGTAATTCACATGGGTTTATGACCATCTATTAAAAAAAATAATTTTATTAATAACATAAAATATTATATACATGCATTTTCCAAATTTCTTCTGGCTCTCTCTTTCTAAAAAAAACGTTTGAATATGTCTCATTTATATAATTGACCATCAATGTTTTTTATAAGATTTAGGTCTATATTTTGAAATATTCATCAGGTCTCAAGTTATTATTTTTTTATATTTATAAATCATAAATTTAATCTCAAATTGTTATTTTAATTTATTATATTTAATATTTTTTAATGTGGACTAGCTATTATATACATACTACTTAAGTTTGAAGCACGTGTAACAAATAATTAAATTCATGAAGTCGTCCTCAAATAGATCTTATTCACCGCTCTTGAAATTTTCATTTTTAAGAAAAATAAATAAATCATAATTTATTAAATGAAAAAAATAAGGGCAATAAATAGGAAAAAAAACAGACAACAACAAAAGAATAAAATTGCATAGAAGTGATTCATCGATTTCTGATTTTTTTTTTCTTATTTTATTTATTTCTGTGTTTTTTTTTCCTTCTTTTAGCTGTTTGTGTATTAGTTCTTTTCCAGTTAGTAGAGTTCCTTTGTAGAGTGTTTGGATGGCAGTTGTGGAATGAGGGGAAATGAAGTAATGATGGAGGGGGTAAAGGAATGGGTAAGGAATGGTAATGAAAAAGATGTTTGGTTGGAGGGGTAAAATTAGAAAGTGGAGTTGTGATAAAATTACATTTTAACTCTTTATAAAAAATGATCGTTATTTTTAATAATTATTATTTAAAAATAAGTACAACATAAATATTTATTTATTATTATTAATTAATGTTTAATCCAAAACTAATTTCAAATAAGTATTAATTTAATTTTGCAATTAAAATTTATTAATTAATTTCAAATGAAATTTATTTTAAATAATTATTATGTATATAATAAATAATACATAAATACTAGAAATTAATTTTAAATAAATATTAATTTCATTCCGTACCTTGTATATTTTAATTAAATTACAAATGTTATTTATTTCAAATATTTATTAATTATAAATGATTAAAACCTAAATATTTATTTTTTTATTATTTAATGTTTAATTAGAAATAATATTTATTTCAAATAATTATTATTTATAAATAATTAAAACATAAATATGAACAGAAGAGGCAAAATGGTCATTTAACAGGGGAATGAACCCATTACCCAAAATGGAGGAATGATTCATTACCTTGTGAGGATTAATGGTGACCCCTAAAATAATGATAACCCCCTAAAAAACATTGACAAACACATCCATGGGATCGTGTAACCATTACCTCAATCCAAACACTACCCATTTTTATTTATTTCAATAAATAGCTACTGAACAGCTTAAAAAAAAAAAAAACAAATAATCAAACTAAAGGGTCAAACTACGCCCTCGCTTTATTGTCACCAACTAAACTAATAATTAAACAAATGCATGCATGCATGCACTACTAGCTAGTCTATCTAAATCACTTCAAAACTCTTATCATAAATTTCATCTACGCTTCTGCCGGCGATGCTGCGCCGGCCTCCCTCGTTTTCCGGTCGGTAGATGACCAACTGATCCAGTCACCTCGCCGGAAGCTGCCCGTGTGCGCTTATTATTTCCGGTCGGACGAGTAGTACGTCCACGTGATGAAGGTGGTGGTGGTGGTGGTGGTGATGGTGGTGCTGGTGGTGGTGCTGGTGGTGAGCTTGGTTCTGGCGGGGGATTGTGAAGAGGACGTTGTCGGCAAATAATATTGTCACTGAAAAATCTTAAAGTAATATAAGGACGATGACAATTAGCATCAGCATCGTCATGATAAAAATTTATAATTTTAACAGGCTGGAGTTGAGAATGAGGACTGTTGCTGCGACTACGAGGATAATGTTGATGATGATCATGAATGTGGTTGATGTTGCTGGCTTTGAAATGATTGGTATGAAGAGTTTTGAAAAAGGGTTCAGATATTAAGTTTAGAAACTTCTTGCTCACCCTCTGCAGCCTGCGTAAGGATTTTGGTGGAAGCCATGAGAGAATCTCTCGTAGACAGTCATCTTGTACTTTCATGGTTTGGTTGAGAAATTTTTAATTCTCTTAATTTAGGTGGGGAATTGAAGATCATATTATATTTTAAATTTATAGAGTTAACAAAAGTTATCCTGAGAGCACAAGATAAGATTTTTTTTTATTTATTTTGAAGTAACAACCTTATTGATCACGAGAGTCTAAGATAATAACAGATTTTTTTAGGTAGAGTGATAAGCACTAAACCTCGTATACATGCAGGTGAGGGAAATTTTGTGTTCTTACCCTCCTCGTTAAAATTGGAGAATATGGTCGAAGAAATTGAATTCGCACCTCTTCCAAATAACATATCTGTGATATTGTTTGGTTTATATTTTCTTTGGTTATTGCTTGTTGTATGAGAACAAATTATATTTTAAAATTTGTATATTTGGTAATTTGTTGCATTTTATTTTATTTATTAAAAAATCAACCATTTGGATATTTAGAGTAATTATGAAAATAAGTAAAATTACTTATCATTTATGGATTTTTTCGGTTATTATTTTCCATCCTTGTTAATGGTTATGCAAAGAATAAAAAAATCGATTATTAGAGAAATAAATTATATTTATGTGGCGCAAATCATATTTATATTTTGAAATTAATATATATTTTGAGTAAATTGAGATTTTCATTTTGTTTAATAAATTTGTGGTTTATCCATTTTTATTAAAAAAAATTGAAAAATAAAGAAAAAAAACGTGAAATTTAAATTTTAAAATAAGATGTTTTTGCAATCCTTCATTTTGTTTTATTTTATTTTCCGTTCTTGACGAACGGGAGAGTCATTGAAACAAGGCGTCCTTTATTAATGTTAGCCTTAATACGGTTTCATACATCAAAAATAATAAATTATGAATCAATATTTTTATTATTTATGTTTTTAAATTAATGTGGGTTTGTGACCAGCTATAAAAATATAATTTTATTAATCGCATAAAATAATAAATACATGAACTTGCCAAATTTCTTTGTCAAAAAAGTTGCCCAATTTCTTCTGACTCTCTCGGCATAAAAGGCACTTGAATATGTCTCATTTAACTGATTAATCTTTTTTTTCATTATTATTATTATTATTATTATTATTATTATTATTATTATTATTATTTATTTTGAGGTTTTGAGCCTGTATCTTGAAATATTAAATATTCATCGGGTCTAAAGTTATCGAATTTCTATATTTCAGTCATGAATTTGATCTTTTTGGACTTTGACTTTACATATAAAATTTTTAAATCTTTGACTCCCGGAAATTTTTTAAATTTTTTATTTCTTTATTTTTTACACTATTAGCTTATGACGATCTCACTTCATCAAAGAGGCAATTAGCTAGCAGAGCCTGTAAACACTATTAGCATAAGCTTTTTGGTGGTCTTTAGTACTTAAATTACTCAGGCGTGTGCTCGATGAAACAGGATATAAATCGTAATAATTTACTCCCACAGTAAGTGTGAATAATAGCAAAAACAATACTTTTAGCCAAATGTTGCCATTTCCTCAATATTGAACTGTATTCCTCATTTTCCTTACAAGCAGGGTTGAGCTATTGAGAATGTCTAAATATCCGATGAATGTTCTTGAAATATTCTGTATATTTGGTTAGATGTATTTTTGGTTAAGAGATGTTTGGTGAGATATATTTCTGGTTAGGTGAACGAAGGAGTGATTTGGTAGCTTACTATAGTTAATTATATATATATATATATATATATATATATATATATATATATATATATATGAGGAAGGGCGACAAGCGCCAACCCTCAAGGGCGTACACGTGCGGGGGAATTGCCACAACGTCCTCACTCTCTTGAAACTGGAGAGCGCAGTTAGGGGAAATCGAACTCGCGTCTCTCCTAACGAATGAACCCGAGGTACCACTGGGCTACAAGCCCGTTAGAGTATATATATACTCTAACATAGTATTCTTTGAGTATATTATATTCAATTTTCATAAAAAATAATTTAATTGATTGCAATTAAGATCTACAAACTTTCGCACTATTGAAATTATTTAAGATAAAATTATAATTAAATTTAATAGCATTTTTTTTTTCAAAATCAACAATCAAGCAATCATTTAGAAATTAGTTTTCCATTTTATTCTTAAGTCTAGTCTTGATAATCTTTATGGCTAAGAATACCCATTTGATACTTATTGTAGAAACAAGGAGAGTGAAAACATGTCTAATTAATCGATCAGTCAAAGGATAAGTATTTTATTTTATAGTCCTTGCCAAGCCTTGACATATTTTAAAAACACCATCCGTCCCATTATAAGTGTCCATCTTAACTGTTTCACGAGAAGTAAAAAAATATAGTTCAGATTAAACATTTCATAAACATTTAGCTTGATAATCTCATTTTGTATATTTTTCTCTCCGTTCACTAAGGCTGTGTATTTAAGGTGATAATGGTGAATAGTGGTATATTCTAATAAATCGGTAAGGTTAAATTTGAAATTTAACCGTTAAAGTAGTTAGGTGAACTAGATTATTTGGGAAAAGCTTCTAGAAGTGGATATTTATTATGAAGGGAATAATAGATATATAAATGCTTAATTATGTATTTTTTTCATAATATCAACTTCAAAATATTGTAAATTTTAATAGAATTACTTCTTGCTCACTAAATTATTGAGGATAAAACTTCTTTGTAAGCTTACAAATGATATTAATATTAAATGAGTCATATTTATCTCTTAAATCAAGAGTTAAACTAAGCGAAAGCAACTTCAGAGTTTGTTCATTAAACCTATTATTTAGTTGATGTAATTGATAATCAAATTGTAGCATAAAACAACTTCACTCGAAAATACACTTCTATCAAAAAATCACATGGTTGATTTCATGCAACAAAATTAAGTATCTATATCTATAATGTTAATATCATGTTCAACACAAAAAGATTTTACATCAATTAAAAAAAATTCTTATTTATTTTATTTTAGTTTTAAATTTTGTTAAGAAGATTAGACAAAGGGTAAGACATTCAAAATATCTTGAGTCCTTTGTCGCACCCACCTTTACTGCAATGACGTAGCAACATCCAGCCAATAAGGCAATTTATATTTAATTATTAATTGATAACTGTACTAAAAGAAACAATAACTCACTAAATATAAAAAACTAATAATATATATATAGACACACACACAAACATGTACAATAAATGGCTACACTTCCAAGCAAGGCCTGAGTCCTCTCTTCTCCTTGTATTAATTTACATCCATGCTTTCATGACATATACTAATACTATATTCATATTAAGATATATATTTTTTAAAACAATTTATATTTATGATCCATTTCCAAGTAAATAAATATTGTATAAAAACGCACATTAAATACAATGTCACAAATAAAACCATGCTAATATGATTTAATTTCTGACTAAAGATTGATGTCACGCATTAAACCTCGAGGATCTACCTTCGGTTAAACCAAGACCGTAATTGTTCACTTTGGTTATTAACAAAAATAAAATAAAATTTCCAGATCTACACAAAATTATTAATTTTTAAAAAATAAAAAAGGTACCCTCAAACTAAATATCCCAAATTTACTCTACAAAATCACTTACAAAGGCGTGGTCATTATTCTCCAAAAAGTCGAGGGGCAAAGCGGAAAAAACAAAACCCTTATTAGATTTCTCTTACAAGGGCGTTGTAGGTAAACGCAATAGCATCGAACCTGAGATGAGTGAAAGTGAAAGCGCCGAGGCCACGATGCCGGCCGAGTGCGCGGCGCTGTACCGCGCGCTGTGCGAGTGCCATCGACGCGTGCGCGAGCCGTGGCAAAGAGAGATCTCGTGCCGGCATCTGAACCGCTCGCTGGCCCAGTGCGTGGTGTCGATCGCGTGCCCGGACGAGTCCGAGGCTGTGCGCACCATGTGCTCGAGCGCTGGCACGTCCATGAAACGCGCCCAGTGCCAGCGCGCTAAGCTCGCGCTCTCCGTCTGCATCTCCTCGCACCAAGCACCAAGCACCTGACCAATCAGAAGCATCACAACTCTAGCTAAACCTGTTATCATTACATTATCATATCTAATGTTCCTTGTTACATTATAATCGCGATATTATAATGTTCCTGAAATTTTCACTCTATTTTCCAATAAACAAAGCACAGTTGCCTTGATGCCAGCATTCTGTATGTGATTGTGGGTGTGTGTATCTCTACTTGTTTCAGAAAGAAAGCAAGATGATACAAGTCAAATGGTTCTAATCACTGAAGTCACAAGATGTCAGAACAGTGGAGGCAGAGGTGGTTTAGGAGTCTTTCCACAAAGCTGTTGGGTTCGGGAACAAGAGCAGATGTAACGCCATTCCAAAAATGGAATGTGGTTGATTCATTTAGAATTTTTGCAAATAAAGCATCTTGTTTGGTTCTTTCTTCTTCATCAGCTGCTTCGGCGAAATAACTGCATGGAATAAGTAGATCAGTACATCAGCACATTGAAAAATATATTTTACAGATGAATATTATAGATAAACAGGTGAGCTGTTCGAATATGAGATAAATTTTACAATCTAAATATGTGTTAGGCGAACTTCGACTATCTTGCACTAAAGCCATTCAGTTACAGCAGTTGCAAAAAAAAGATGATTAGTTGAGGTTTATTTTTTGTTTGACAACTATTAACAGAACAAATAAGACGCCTATGTTCAGCAAGTACCACTTTTCCTTTGTTTCAGAAAATTTCTCGTTACCACAAGTCATGCATTCTCCCTAAAAAAATTCCATTATATAATAGAAGAGGTAGCAAGAATATACCTTGTAATATTGTGAGAACCTATTGGGAAAAATGAAAGGGATGGTTCAATATTTACACCAATTTGTTCATAAGACTTGCCCTCTTCATGAGTAAGCCTGTTAATAACTCTTGTCATCAGCTCAGCTCCATTCCATCTAAAACGGGTATCCTCGTATGTTGAATAGAATTCACCTAGGCACTCCATTAGGAAAGCACTGCAGATATGCCCAGTCACATTATATACGAACAAATAAAAACTGCAGAATTTAGTATAAAGTGCCACCAATTTAGTTCATGTTTTCAACACCTGCTAACTTAAAGGGTTTATTTACATATAAATATTCAACGAGAATATCATATCTGAAATTCAACTAATGAAAGCCCTCTCACATTTCAAGCAGAAGTCATGGTTTTAGGGAATATGATCACCATCTGCCATTTGTCCTGTACATGCTTTGATTGTTTGCACTTTGCATACAAACATCCATCACCACCAAAAAGCTAGATTAAATTCTATTCTTTAGCTAATTTCATAATATTTATACAGGCAAAGCACTTCCATATAGCTCTATAAAAAAAAATGCAAATACCACATCCAGCTTGACCGGAGTGTTTCAGTCCACTAGTATAAACAAAATCATAATGTATGATCATTTCAATTAACATTTCAATTTATCTAAAGAAAAAATTGGCCCTGGTCCACATTCTAAACCTATGAATGATGACACTTTTGACAGAACTGGCAAAATACTTGCTTGCAAAAAAAACTAGTTTATGGCACAAAGTGGACTAGTATAGGCCAAAATCAACTGAAGGAATATGATCACAAATTGTACACTACATAGCTCAAAGAGAATACCTGCTCTTTTTGAATGACATTACTGCACCGCTATAAACAGAGACCCCGCCTATTTGATTCTCAATGCCAAGAGAATTTTGTAGTGATGTTAAAGGCCTTAAAACTAAAACATCAGAATCAAGATAGACTCCACCATATCTGAAATTACAAAGTATAAGGCAAATCTCTTAGAGAAAATATTCATCATAATATCACAAATATTTAAGCATTATATATTTATATAGGCACTAGAGTTCAAGTAGTATCATAACTAGCTCAAGAAAGAGAATAGGAAAGGAAGTTTCAAAATGTATGAAAATAGACAGCATCAAATAGAATATTTATTCATTAAAACAAACAAACAAACAAACAAAAGATAAACATGAATAACTCAAGAAATTGATCTAGCTTGTGTAGACGCAAGCAAGTTGACCTTTTCATTCTATAAGAAATCAGAGGGCAACCACAAAATATTCAGAACTAAATAAGCACAAACCTATAGCTTTTCTTGATGAAGAAAAAGTATTTTGCAAAAGAAAAATAATAAAAACAAAGGTAATGATATTGAAAGAAAAAATGGTATAGAATTGAAATTTCAATTTGGATCTGTCCAAGATAAAACATGGATATTGGAAAGTTATTTCATATCTGTTTCCTCATGTTCCACACAAAGAAGAAAGAAGCCCAAAATAGAAATTGTTAGACATTAATTACTCAACCGATAACATGACCTAAATCTTAGCATAGTATTGTAACAAATGCCACAATTCTAGGATTTAGAAATTACCATGATAGTCTATTTTCCATGGTTGAATGTCATTTGCAGTCCTAAATTATAGATTATTTTCATTGCTAACTAAATATCTAGTATTAATGAGGAAAAAATGCAATTCATAAAAAAGAGTAAAGTCTTAACTTGAGTGTTACCGAGAACAATAGAAAACTTACTTGTAAAGTGCAGCAAGGCGTACAAGCTCACTGTAATGGATGGAATAATATTTGGTTTTTCTCCATTCATGCCAAACAGTGGCAAAAACTTGCACAGGGGTATTATTGAAAAGTTCATCAAGATTTGGCATAGCAACAGCGATTTTGAAGCTGCAAAAGCAGCCGAAACATGAGTGCTTTAGACATACATCTCATAACAACAAAAGAAGGTAGGTCAACGATCCTCATTGACAACCTATCTACTTCATGAAATTGATCCGGTTTAAAATCATCGAAGTGATGGTGTAGAAAAAAGATGATGTTCATCAGGGTGAATGTAGAGAATGAGCAGAATCCTAACTATGCTGAAACAAATAGTTAGTCCAGCCATTTTAATAGAACATAATGAGAAACCGTACCAAATACTCATCATTTACTAACTTACATGTTACAAAAGTCACAGTTAACATTTGACATATATATCAAACCAACCAGGACTTCTCTAACTAAATTTTCGGAACACCCAGGAGTAATTAAGAGATGGTGAACAAAGCGAATGTAAAAAGCATAGGCCAGGCAGATTAAGTTGCAGCATTTGTTCGTAAAGACAAAGGAACATGGTATGTTGTCCATGATTTGTAGTCTTAAACAGTAACAAAAAAGATCTTGCCCTAACAAAACCATTATCAATTCGATATAATGTAAAATACTCCTAGTTATCCACCAAATTATCATCTAAAAGGAACAGATAAATTCTCAAAAAACAAAAGCAAGCGATTCAAATGGCATACCCTTCTTTCACAAAACTACTGAAGAAGTCCAGCTCCATCGTCTCAGAGAACATCACAACACAAGCATCACTATGGTGATGCAGGAGGCTCTCCAATCCTCGCTGATGCCGGACGCCATACATCCATGCCGGACTATTCCACACCATGAACACCCTCAAACCACACTCTGCACTGCCCAGAAACCTCTCCATAAACTCAGAGAAAGATAAGTGCGGCTCCAACCCCGGGAAAAATCCCCACCTTCGCCTTCGCTCCTGCTCCCTTGCGTCCAAATTCAGCGTTTTCCTTCGATCCACTCTCTTCATCCCCGCTCCTCCAAAAGGTTTCATCTCAATCTCCTTCCAGATGGCACGCTGCATCAACCGGTCACCTTTGGTGAGACTGGCAAGGCCGGGGCCGTCTGGATCCTGCAAAAGTGGATGATTTTTGGGATTCAAGAGCTCGAGGTTCGAGCGAAGCATCTTGTCACGCCGGAGGAAGTCGGCCTTCCCCTCGAGCCACCGTGCCCATCCACTACGAAGCGCCGAGTCGCGACCGGATCCCGGCTTCACAAGCATCAGATCCTCAATGCTCGAAATGGAATCGAGCTTGATCCGAACATCGTCATCCACTGGCTGGTCGTCAGATCCGAAGGTGATCTCCCGGCGATCCGGAAACAGAGGCTCATCGACAAATGGATTAGAAGATTTACCAAACGAGCGGCGGGCGACAGCCAAAAGATGGTCCCAGAAGAGGCCGCCAGTGCGAGTGAGATCGGGATCGTCGGAATCGAGGTCATCGTCGGAGCGGAGCTCATCCTCCTCCGATAACTTGTCTCCCTTACCAGCCTCATCCACACCGTCGTCAAGCTCATCGATGAGGTCGTCAGAGGAGGCATCGAAGGCGTCGTTATCGGCGTCATCAAAGAGGGAATCAGGAACAGTATGGGCAGAGGGAGAGGAGCGGAAAGGGAGGGAGAGACGGAGAGGGGAAGAGGAGAGGCGGGAGTGGAGCACGGACAGGGAGAGAAGGAGAAGGAAGGCGGCGGCGAAGGCGCAGAACTGAGGAGCGTAGCGAGCACGCCGGCGTGGCGCATGGGGGCGGAGCATCATTGATGACGCTAGGGTTTCAGTCCCGGAGAGCGAGACCAGTGACAGTGAGGAAGGATGCAGCCATTGCCAAATCGACAGAGAAGCTCCTTCTACAAATTTTCAAAACCAGAAAGCCACTTATAATTATATATATTCGTGCATTTACAGAAACACCCCTGAATATTTTTTTTTACCGAATAGATGAGAAGCTCTCCACAGTAGATACGAAAAATACACTCAGTAGTTTATAGACTCATTAAGAAAAATACCTTTATACTACAATCCAGTAGGAGTAAAACTATTATTTTTTTGATAAATGACGCACATCATTAGTGTATATTTCACTGGTGGTTACAAAAGTTTCATTATAATAATGTTATTATCACACATATTTTTTTATAACGCCGAAGCCATTTTTTTTTTTTTTCGGGAGCACTAGTGACCACAATAGGCCGTTTCCGGTGATTAGGATGCTAGGCTATTAAATTCATAAATAATAGACAACATGGCATCATTTTCACTATTCTCTTCCATCAAAATTCATAAGCAAATGCTCAAATTTTTCAACAATGCTATGAGGGACAGACATTAGCACAATGAGTGCATGCAAATTACAAGTCAACGGTAAGAAAAGGCAGTAAATTTCACTTACAAGAGGACCAATACATAAAAGCTTCTCTTTCTCCAAAGTCCAAGTCTTCCAATCCTTGTTTACTCCATTGAGAGATTACTAAACTTGAAAGAAAGATTTGGCTTGATCCTCCTCTCTTGCAAGAAATCATCATAGACCAACGATCTGATTGGAGAGAAAACCTCAGTGGATTAGAGATCCGGAATTGGCTTCGGAGAGGAAATGTGGCCACTTAGACAAGAGATGCCCTAAATTGGACATTGGGGTGACCTTAAGAGGGAGAGAAGGAGACTGTCTCCAATGGACAACCACATGGGATGCTGACGAGGCGCTAACGTGGATCTTGTTCAAAACTTAGCTAGTGGAATGCCACATCATCTATTGTTTATGAATTTAATAACCTAGTTGACAGCCACATCATCCCAATCACCGGAAATGACTTGAAAACAACTCATTGTGGTCACCAATGCGCACGGAGAGAAAATAAATGGTTTCAGCATTATAAAAAAACAGTTGTGGCCATAATGTTATTATGACGAAACTTTTGTGAGCACCAGTGAAATGAACCCCACATCCGAACCTTGAATACAATAAAACATATAAATATATAGTATATAAACCGTAAATATAGAAACAATGCTACAGTGAGAAAGATTTCTAACTTTCCTTTCTCCTTTGCACCATTGTAATCATGTAAAGATGAAACCATTATTTTTTTCCATAAATGACCCATACCTGACATTGACTACAGTATATGGTGTAAATATACAATATATATAAAGTCAGGTATAAAAGTAGTACCACAGTGAGAAGTCCCCTGAACTATTATGTCATACTAGGAAGTCCAATAATTTATATCAGCACTAAATTTTGGATTTGAATATAAAAATTAATATATATATATAAAACTCCCTGAAAATGAGGGAAATTGTGGATAAGAAATGGGGAGCCATACGGCGACTACTGCGTCTCGACACTGAGAACAAGCTCCTCGAGCTCCACTCGAATGGCCACCGCCGCCATCACCTCCCTTCTTCTTTCTCGCTGCCTCGTCACCACTACCAACAAATCCAACACTCTTCACCCTCTGATCCCCAATTTCAACCTCTCAAACCCTACCACCCTTCTAATCCGAACCCTCTCCCCTTTCCTCCCCCTCCGCAGCCGTTCCCAATACTCCGTGGTTGCCGCGGCAGCGGCGTATGCGGAGTCCGATGATAGAGATGGAGATTCGGAGGATGGTGGGGCATCGGCGTCGCAGGAGACGCCGGAAGAGGCCGGGAGGCTCTATGTGGGGAACCTCCCTTACTCGATGACCTCGTCGCAGCTCGCTGAGCACTTTTCCGAGGCTGGTCAAGTGATATCCGTGGATCTCGTCTACGACCGCGTCACTGATCGCAGCCGTGGCTTCGCCTTCGTCTCCATGGCCTCCCACGATGATGCCCTGAACGCCATTCGCATGTTCGATGGCTCCGTAAGATGAACCCTCTTCTCTTTCCTTCTTTCAGAGTGTTTTGCTTTTAAGCCCCTCATATTAATATAATTGCATATTGGTCCCTGTATTTTTTTAATTATTTAAGTTATTGCTTGAATGAATGATGTTATAGTGTCTCTAGATTGATGGAATCATTGAAAGTTTAATAGAATGTTTGCTGTTATAATTGCTGAGGTTTTGTGCTAGGATGTTCAATTGATGTTTGAAAGGTTTATATTTTAAATGTGAATATCTTTTTGTTTTTTTCCCCCATTAGCTATAGAATATTGATGTTTGTGTGGTACTATGTTCAAATGAGTTTCTAAATGTGATAGTTGTGAATTTCTCATTCATTTAGCCATAGAACGTTTGTGTTTTGTGCTGCTAAGTTCAAGTGAGCTTTAAAAGGCTTGTATCTGTGGATTGTTCTCTTTTTCACCAATGAATTCTCATTCCATTAGCTACACAGAATGTTTATGAATTTTTCATTGTTTTAGCCTTAGAATGTTTATGTGTTGTGCTACTAAGTTCGCGCGAGCTTTGAAAGGCTTATATTTGTGGATTGTTCTCGTTTTCACCAATGAATTCTCATTCCATTAGCTATAGAATGTTTATGAATTTCTCTTTCATTTAGCCGTAGAACATTTACGTGTTGTGCTATGAAGTTCAAGTGAGCTTTAAAAGGCTTTTATATCTGTGGATAGCGATAGGATGTTTAAGTTTTGTATCACCATGTCCAAATGAGGTTTAGGAGTCTTGTATCAGTGAATTTTTCTGTTTACTTTTTGTTTTTTCGCCGAGGAATATTGATGTGGGTGATGTTATGAATAGGAAGTGGGAGGGAGGACAATGAAGGTGAACTTCCCGGAGGTGCCAAGGGGAGGTGAGAGGGAAGTGATGAGTTCTCGGATGAAAGCTGCATCACGGGGATACATCGACAGTCCACACAAGGTGTACGCAGGGAACCTAGGCTGGGCAGTCACAGGACAGTCCTTGCGTGAAGCTTTTGCATCTCAGGCTGGTATTCTCGGTGCCAAGGTAATCTATGATCGGGACTCTGGCCGCTCTCGTGGTTTTGGGTTTGTCTCCTTTGCAACTGCAGAGGAGGCCCAAGCTGCCATTGATGAAATGAATGGAGTGGTTAGTTTGTGACATTCTCCGCATTTCTAATCTTCTTGTAAACTGTTTGATGTGTTTGATGAAATGTCTGTTTGGTAATAAACGTTCAGGAAGTCGAAGGACGGCCTCTCAGGCTAAGCCCTGCTCAACGGAAACCACCACCTACTCCAGGTCCAGAAGTAGCTGCTTCGCAGTCCGTTGACGAGGAACTAATGGAAGTGCATTGAACTTCAGCTCATGTTGGTGGCTGTATAAACAAGGTGGTTAATGAGCAATAGAAGAGAATGATTGTTTTTTCCAGGTTTTCTGATGTTTCTTGCAAAATTTGCAAGATTTTAGTTATTTAAATCTCATATTGTTTATAAAAATTGCCAGGCCTTTGATGCTTGTAAAATTTCACTGACACAGAATAATATTAAAAATGGACTATAGGAGATACCAAACACATGAAATTATAAATATATGAGCAAACAATAATCTCCCGCCATTTAAATTGGTAAACATACAGATGTAAATTTATAAACCTGTCTCTCATACAAAAGGTTGGTTTCGGTTTCAATTAACATATGGCTTGGCTGCCTTGTGTTTTCAATAATAAACAGTGTCAACTTCTGATCTTCACAGGGCATCACTGCCACTTTCAAGAAGAGCATCTGCTGCTGAATCCAGGTCCTGGGGGAAAAAGACCCTGCGATACGCAATTAAATAAAATTTAATTGCCAGTGATTAATTTGTATTAGTTACCCGCATATTATGATAACTGCTAGTCTTGCCCAAGACAAACTTAAACACTAATTCACTAATTTTGGTTGAGTTGTGGCATTTAATCAGACATCTTGATCAGTAAAAAGAATAAGAACAAAACAGCGTAAGAAAAAGGGACAGAAAATACAGAGCAAGATGCTGAAGTAAATGTTATCAATGAGAAAGAAAATTTCAGCATAACTAATCATGCGAATGCTAAATCAGATAAAGGAAATAACTCCTCAAGAAGCTACCTGCATGTATTATGGTATAAGGCTTTGCTCAACTGATCAATATCAGCGATACCTTTACAACCGAAAATTTCAGCCTAACTAATCATGCGAATGCTAAATCAGATAAAGGAAATAACTCCTCAAGAAGCTACCTGCATGTATTATGGTATAAGGCTTTGCTCAACTGATCAATATCAGCGATACCTTTACAACCTGCAACTACCTCAAGAACTTGCCTGAAATATTTTCAAATCAATCAGGTGCCCATGAATAAAGTATGAAAACAAATTTGACTTAAATGATGATTATGGTAAGACTTTTTTCGAACCGTGAAGCCAGCACTATTATAGCAGTCTAGCAATTATACCTGCCTCGCGTATGAACTAGTAATTTCTAAGCAGTTAGTGCACAACTATACAACTTTAGGAAAAGCATTCCAACTTACCTCACAAGGCAAGGTTCATTCCGACCTTTAATTGTAGAGTCTTGGTCATATTTCTCCTTTTTCTTGGAAGGCCAAGTTGTCTTTACAAAATTAATTCCAGCGTGTGTATTCTTGATTTCACAATATGGTGAATCAGTCTCTATCATCATCCTTTCAATTGGAATGCCTTTCACAACATCAAGATTCTCACTTGTCTTCAAAGAACAACCATTGACACCTGATCATTATGACCATTGGAACCTTAGCACACTATGAAATGCTTCCATCAATGGTGAGCTGTACATCACATTGAACTGTAACAAGATTTTGTATTGAATATAAATGAAGGCATGAAAAGGTCAATGGGCAAAATCACCAAAGAAGAACTAAATTAGTTCTTTCTATACAAGAAAAAATGGAATCCAACACCTTCCATTTATGCTAGTTCTAGGAAAGATTAATGATCCAAAGGAAAACAACAAAAACATATGTGTGTGTGTGACTAGCAGAATTTTGTGTTGTAAGTTGAAGATCATAGATTTAGCACCTATAAAAAGATTATCAAACAATAGAAGCCTGTCACGATCTTCTGCACTACCAGTAAATGAATGGGCAACACCAGCACAAAACCTGTTGAGCACATAAAATGGCCAAATCAAGCACATTGTACAGTTAAACCAGATGATAAAAATTATCAGGGTACACTGTGTATATAAGAAAATAAGATCATTTGGAAAGAAAACAGTATAATAAATATAAAAGAAAGGCCAGGGAGCATAGCAACCAAAGGCTATGACGTTGCCTGACTCCAACAGAACATTGATCTAACTATTTTTTAATCCCAATTGTGAAAAGATTGAGCTACATAATATCATAAGATTTACCTATGTTTATTTCGATCTAAAATCTGACTGAAGTCTTCAGCAGCAGCACGCATATGCAGAAACATAGGTAACTTCACCACAGCTGCTAACTCAAATTGTTTTTCGAAGTACCTAAATGAAGAAAAGAAAGAACTTAATAATAATAACATCATACCACAGAAGTAAATAAGCAAAACAAAAATGTCCAGAGCAATAGGATCAAGCTTTCTATGGCTTTTTTAATATTCATGATTCAACAAGGATTTGAATGTCATGTGGGTCTTGGTTATTTTTGCAATCCTTGAGTAGTGGCAAATACAAAAGATCTATGAGCTCTTCATTAGTTCATTATACAACAGGTAAAAGTGATGCCTGTTAAAAGTTCATCCAATTCTCAGAATATGCCATCAGTCATAGCACAAAAAAATATGGAAGAGAGAGAGAGGTCTAGCATACTTCTTTTGTATTTCCGAAGGGCAAAACTGAAGCCTGTCATAGTCCAATCCACATTCACCAACCGCAACTACCTATATTCAAATTGAATTCCACAAATGTGAACAATTTGACAGTTGGAAGAGGCAAAAGTGAGATAAAAATGCTAACACCAGAAAAAATGACAGGAATAAAGAACATGCAAGAGAAAACCTGGCTTGATCTAATCTTATCAACAATATACAAAGCCCATAAATACTTCCACCAACATGCAAGTTTAGTTGGGTAGGTCATGCACCAACAAAGACAGAGTTCTGAGTTTAGGATACTATAATTTAGAAATAAAAGTAGTCATGAGATGTTTAAATAAGCAAGAATAAACCCTTAATGCTAAAATTATTACATTAACTCTCATTTTTATATTTCAATATGATGTGAACCATGAGTTTATTAAGTAGTGTGATTCCCTAGGTTTAATTATGCAGCCTTGACATGGTCCCAATAGGAGCCTTAGGCTGGGTTACGTGCATTAAATTAATTTTTCGGCTGTCTTCATTCTAAGCACTAATGATTAGTTTCATACTTGAAGTTACATATATTTGTCTAGTAATAACTAACAAGAACTATAATTTTTCTTTTAGGAAACCCATCATCTTTACTTAGAACCATGGAGAACTCTCAAGTTTTACTCCAGTTTTCATTTGTTTTTAAACTTTGTCAATATAAGCATGACAGCATTCAATAAACATCATCTTAATCCTTAAATAGCCAAACCGAAGACAGGTACTTAGATATCCGAACAATAAACATTCCAACATACCTTTCCTTTTTCAATTCCCTCCTTAGCAAGTGACACAAGTGCCCGGAAGTGCTGTTCTGGATCACCACTCTCCTCAAACTCCTAAACCAGACTAGAGGTAACATCCCGCACAAAGAACACTTTTTGATAAGAAGGAATGTGGAATTCCTTACCTTGCACCTGGTAGGGTGCACTCCAACAGTGCAGAAGAGCCGTCCTGCGTCCATAGACAAAAAGCATTCATTAACGCATTACATCAAACAGCTTGTGCGCACACTCATTGGCATACCATCCGTCTCCGCAATGGCAAGAGCCTCTCTAGATTCTTCAAGCGATCCGCCCGTCACCTCCACAAAACGGAAAGAAGAAGAAGAAATCAAAACCACAACCATCATACAGCCCACAAATCAGTAGAAAATTCTTCAAAAAGTCTCACAATGATCCGATCTACGCCAGCACTCCACGCCCTGGCAAGCACAGCAGGGATATCAGCCGCGTGGTACTGCTTGCCATTATAGATCCCCTTGAACATCCCATCTGCGGCATTACATCAAACACCTTATGATCAATCTGATTGCTGGTTCTCATACCAACATGGATCGAAGCTGAAACCTCACCTGTGAGATTGACGGCGATATCTGCTCGGATTGAGAAATTGGTAGAGCACAAGGAAGAGAAAGTGAGAATCGAATGGGGAGATGAATGGAAGTAGAGAGGAGAAGCGAGCACTTGCCTATCATTCTCATGGCGGAAGGCATCGCCACGAACTGATGAACAAGAGACTCTGGGCACGTCTCCTCCTGCTCAAAGTTTTGGACCTTTGCAAAAAGCACCCCAGAAGAGTTCAATACAATTTCTCGAAATGAATGGGTTTTCCTGGAAAATTGGCATAGCTTTGTGCACTTTAAAAAGGATAGAATGCCTATTTAGTCCCTTCAATATACTCAATTTACCACTTTTGTCCCTATAATATAATTTGCCTCCTGGAAGATTTCTGTATTTTAATTTTTGAGAAATATAAGTCCAATGACAAATTATATTAGAAAAATTGACTTATATTTTTTAAAAATTTAAAATATAAAAACCTTCTAGAGACAAATCATATTAGATAGATCAAAGCCGTAAATTGATTATTAGAGGGACTAAATAGAATATTCAACTTTTTAATAAAATAACCACAGAAAAATAAAATGTAATATTCAAAAATCAGTAGTTTTTGGCAAAAATAATTTCATCATGTTTTATTTTACAAAAATGACAAATACAAAATTAGAATAGGCATAATTAAGAATTAATCTTCCGATAATACATTCGCACTTCATAAAAATAAATATTCATTTTATTAAATTATTTTTTGCATAAAAAGTTTTATAATTTTACTAAAGCACCCTCATAACTAATTGTAATAAATCTTCTTAAAATTATTTATTGAACAAAGCGAGGGGCTCGTTATCTCAAAGCCAATGTCTCAAAGCATTTAAGTATTGGTTTATATCGTGAAAATAAAAATTTAAATTTAAATTCCATTTATTTTTTAATTTGGGACCCATTTAATCAACTAGTTAAAAAAAAATATTTTAAATATTAACTAATTAAAAAAATAGATTCTGAATTTGTCCAAGCATTTATGCATTTAACCCTTTAAAGTTATGAAAAAAAAAATACATAAAAAATAAAATAAAATAAAATATAGTACAAAGTGACTTTGTCGATTATATATATATATATGGTATTTAATCCGTGTGTAAAAAAATAGCAAGATGCAAGAAGCCGGTAAATAATAGAATCTCTCCATCCAAATAATTTTTGTAGTTAAATAATCCAAACCTCTGTCATTTTAAACAAATCTCATTAACTAATGGTGCTTAAGATAGAATATATAGTATTTGTTATTTTTCTTTTTTTTTCAGCATACTACCCCTAAAAAAACTTATGTAAGATTATACATCATTTTTGTATTGTTTACCGTCTAGGTGTGGGTCTCATATGGGAGAAACAATGATTTCACCCATCCAGATTGTAAAGCAAGGGGATTTTTCTAAAATGTTTGTAAGCCGCTGTAACTGATGCACCTCCGTATCTATCTGTCCCTTTAACAAATCTCTTAAATGGGGGTGCTTATCGCCTATTAGTCAAAAAAAAAAAAAAAAAAAAACCTATACATCATTGCCATTTAACTAAAATTGTTTAAAAAATAAAAAATATATTTTCTTTTTTCATGTTTTCAATCAACAATTCTCATTATATAGAGACATGCATTATGTTTTGAGTTTGTTTACCTATACTGAGACATTGTGGAGTTAATAAAAAGCATGTGATATGCTTTTATTTGGTAAGGTTGTCAATTTGCTTTTGATCATCTAAAAAGTCCAAGACATTCCAACTAAGAGCTAAATGTTATTCATAGGAAGCTAAAGAATAACATCCTCCACCCGCCCACTGTTTGCTTTACTATCTCTCTACCTTGGTGTCCTCTTCTTTTTATTGTTCTTTATGTTTTTTGGTTTAGTCCTAGTCTCACACTCATTTCAATCAAAATAATGCACCATACTTTCTCTCTCTCTCTTGACATATATATATATATATATATATATATATATATATATATATATAATCTTCCATTAAGACTGATCTCAAATATTTATGGATTGTTTTTATTCAGTCAAGTATTTAAATGGTCAAAATATCAAAATGGTCTCTTTATTTTGCGTTTTCCGTCATTTTAGTCCCTTTAATATAAAATCCGTCTTTTTTGTCCTCGTATTTGCACATTTTTGTCCTTTTAGTCCCCCTTCAACTGAGGGATCAGTCATTTTGGTCATTTCAGCTAATAAATTAGAGAGACTAAAAAGGATGAAAATGTGCAAATACAATGACCAAAAGAGCGGATTTTACAGCTTAAGGACGAAAATGTGCAATTACAATGATCAAAAGGCCTGATTTTATATTAGAGGGATTAAAAGGACGGAAATCACAAAATAGAGGGACCATTTTGATATTTATACCTATTTAAATCCAGCAATTCAGGCTTGGACAACAATTTAATAAATTAATTTGAAAAGAAAAACTATTTTTAGTATTATTAGGTGGATGTTGACACCGCAAATCTTATTATTGTAATCAATATGAATTAACCAAAGCGAAATTAATGATTTCAAATGATCAGGTCTTATTTTTTATAGGACTCCCAGCATATTATCCTTGTAAACTAATAAGTTAAAAGCAAAAAAATCCGGTCATTATAGATAAATTATACCACAAATGTTAACTTTTATTTTTATATTAATTAAATATAAATAAAATAACTATATGTGTCTAATGAAATATGCAAAAATAGTAAATAAAATATGGAAATTTTATTGGTGAATATATATATATGCGTCGGATTGAACTAATTGAACATAAGAAGTACTAGTCACATGTTCATAATTTAAGAATAGTTTGATTAAACAAATATTATTATACAACAAAAATAATAATCACATTAAAAAAGAACAAACAAGCGAGCATATAATTAGATATATATAAAAGAGGGCATAAGAGGCAAAGGCACCTCAAAGAAGAGGCCAAATGGGGGCCATGCCAAATATAAAAGGGCATTAACAAAGCTTCTCCTTTGTTGTATCACTTGCTTGGAATAATTCAAATGATAGCTAAGCTCCTGGTTGGAATCCATGGTACCTGTCAAAATGTACTCAATTAAATTATTAATCAAATAAACAATTAAATCAAAAAGATCAAAAGAGAACACATGTCACTTCTTACAAGAATTCCAAATTTTGGCCAATTCTTTCTTGTTCTCATATTTTATCCTTTTGAAAACATCAATACATAATTAGCATTTATTTATTTATTATGAAAGCAGCTTTTGAACAAATGCATTGCATTAAATCACTGGACATGTACTATATGATATTTATTTATTTATTTATTTTGAGCTCGTGAGTTCTAGATTAATTCGAAGCAAAGTTATTGTGAATTTGTTATAAAAATAGACTTTTTCCAACAAAGAATTTATAACATCCACAAATAAATATTTAAACCCAAATCACTTGTTTAAACGACTTTAAATTCTTACCAACTTCATATAATATTTAGATCACAGTGCGTCATCTATATTTACTGATTTAATACGATATACTTAAATAATAAAAATGAAAATTTTAAAATTTTCTAATTTTTTTACAGTTATAAGATTTGTCAAAATTAAATAAATAATTACATGGGACATAAAACTCCCTGAAAAATTTTTAATTAAAAAAAAAACCCATAACTACCTGGTAATTTTGGGTAATTCCATAACATAAAAAAAAAAGAAAAAAAAAAGAATTTTCCCTTTTCACCCTCCGAAGAAGCAACGGCAACAAAAGAGGAGCAGCAGCTCATCATAAAATAATAACTATCTAAACAACCAATCATAGCTTTCCAGCTCAGCAACATCAAAGCCGGTCTCCTCCCTCTCTTCCTGGACCCAGTAAACCTGCTCATCCGGTAACCGCGACAACCGGATCGGATCGTGCGCTTGCCTCACCTTCCCGGATCCGAATCCGACATCCAACTCTCTCTCTCTCTTTCCCTCCCATTTTACCCTTCACCGAAACTATTTTTAATTAATTAATTAATTAATTAATTAATCTATTTATTTTCTTAAAAAAATAAAATAAAAAATACACGAAGACGAACAGCAAAACTATCTCCCCTCTTTCTCCGTCTCCTCCTTCTTCTCCGTTCCCTTCAATCTTTGAGGTTGAAATCGGATCTTGTTCTTGATCCGATAAGCCGGCGCGGTACCTGGATTCGATCCGATAAAAGTTGAGCCGGCCGTGAAGATGCTGAACCGGATGACGAATGCTCGACCGGACCGGGAGTTCTAGAACCGAACCGGATCGAATCCGATCGCCGTCGCCGTTGCTTCCATGGAGGTCGATGCCTCGATGTCCCCCGAGGCCGAGCATGATCCGGTCGCCGCCAACCACCATGACTCCTCGTCGTCCTCCCCGGCTTCTCCTTCATCTGTGGAACCCTCGGCGCCGGCTGCTGCTGCGCAGGCTGCTGTCGCTGGGCCTAGGCCGGCGCCGACGTACACCGTGGTGAACGCGATCATTGAGAAGAAGGAGGATGGCCCTGGGTCGAGGTGCGGGCATACGCTCACTGCTGTGGCTGCTGTTGGGGAGGAGGGCACCCCCGGGTACATCGGACCTCGGCTTATTCTCTTTGGAGGTGCCACGGCGCTCGAGGGCAATTCCGCTGCTCCTCCCTCATCGGCTGGCAGCGCTGGCATCCGTATGTTGTCCATTTCTATTGTTTCAGCTTCTCGTTCAGAAACCCTAGTTTTTTTTTTTTGTTCCTTTTTTGAAAACATCGTTTCGGATTTGTTAACTTGGTGCTTTGGCATGGAATTTAATTTGATTATGGGAAGCTCTATTTGAATTTTCTATTTCAGGTTTTCATTGAGGGGGATTGGGGATCGGATTTGCTAGTGTAGGGGAAATATGAGCAAATATAATGAGTTTGTTGTGTTCTTTCAGATGATTTGATTTTTCTTTTTGTTTTCCTGGTTTGCAGGTCTTGCAGGTGCAACTGCGGATGTTCATTGTTATGATGTATTGTCGAATAAATGGTCAAGGTTAGCTTATGATTTTGTGTTGATACTTAATATTCTGTGTTTAATGCTTAGGTTCGGTTGCCATTTGCTTCTTGGATTCTTTGTGATGGTCGTTAACGCAGACAAGCTTATACCTTGTCGTTTACTTCATTCGTTTGGTTGATTTTATACTTGGAATGTTTTGGTGTGTCGACTTTGGAATAATGCACCTATGTTAATTGCTGAACTAAACTTTAACAGGATCCTTTGTATCATGCTTTAATGTCGTCAATCGTGTAATGACTTTGACTGGTGACTTTCCTTTATGATCATCAAACAAAAATTCTCACTGTTTAGCTTTGACCTCAAGGCCTGCAAACGTGGTTGGAATCCTAATAATCTTTTATCATCTGCAAAGTTTATGTGGCCAGGCATTTGTTTCCTAGTATGAATGTATTTAACTTTTAAGCATTATTTATAGCTTATGAAGAATTATTAGCGCAATGATTAAACAGATTAGGTGATTAGGTGTTTCTGATAAATAATCGCATACATGTAATAGGTGTTTTACGTCCCCATTAAATTTTGATCATTCAATAATAAAGATTAAAAAAGGTATACGAGCTTCTGATACTGTGTTTTTGTAATAATCATATTTTGACCTTTCTAGTTTCTACTATGACCAGGAGAAAATGCTGATGTACATTAATGTTGTTGACAATAATTTCTTATTTAACTCTTCCAAATGGATGCAGGCTTATTCCACTGGGTGAACCTCCATCACCAAGGGCAGCACATGTTGCAACAGCAGTGGGCACTATGGTTGTTATTCAGGTACTCCGTGCTAATGGTACCTACTGCCATTTTGCTAGCCTAACAAATTTCTAAATCTACTTGAAGAAAAGAGGGTTTTTTGTTGGAGAATCATTTGATCCTAGTTTCTTTTTGTTACACATATTAGGGTGGAATTGGACCTGCTGGCCTATCAGCAGAGGATCTTCATGTTCTGGACTTAACACAACAACGGCCACGGTGGCATAGGTTAAAAACTTAAAAATGCATCCATCTTTTTAGCTTGAATATACCCTTTGTATGGAGGGCAATTGGTTGATTTATTTACAATATGCATGGCTGCAGAGTAGTTGTCCAGGGTCCTGGCCCTGGCCCTCGTTATGGACATGTGATGGCTTTGGTGGGGCAAAGGTTTCTATTGGCCATTGGTGGAAATGATGGTACTTTTCCCCTTCTATATGCAGAATAGCATGTGACTTCTAGCCAAGTAATTGAAATGTTATGTTCTAGGACATTGTGTAATGCTTCGGATTGTACTTGAACCATCTACTCAGGTAAGAGACCTTTGGCTGATGTTTGGGCCCTGGACACTGCTGCCAAGCCTTATGAGTGGAGAAAGTTGGAACCAGAAGGTGAAGGCCCTCCTCCATGCATGTGAGTATTATTTTATTAAGTCCCTTTTCTACTTCTATTTCTGTACCTTTTCCACTGCAACTTATGATGGCTTTTATAATTGCATTCAATCTGCCATTCATTTGCTATTCTTATAGATAATACCATCAACGCAGAAGTCTATTAATTGTTATATATTGAACAATTGGATTAGCAATAGTCCAATTTCCTCTAATGAGCCCTTTTAACTCTATCAGGGGCAATCATTTTGTAGTGTTGTCAGCTAAAATGCTATTGAACTAGATTTTGGGTGCGTGTTTATATACTGTGCCAAAATCATAACTTGCCTATGATTTGGATGACACCTTTTCATATATTTAAGAGCCATGTTGGCGCATATTGAACCTGATACACCTATGGATGTTGAAATGTTTCTGTCTGCCTTGTTGCACCAAACCTTATCCTTTAAATAAAGGAAATGGGTCCTACGTCAGCAATTGGATTTGGAAACTAGACTGTCGGACCATATTTTTTCTTAAAGCTTGTCCATACTTTAAAAAAGCCATTCTTATTGGGTTCTGGTTGATATTTAAGAAACACAGATTTGAATATACTCCTTTTGCCAAGTGCATACAAGTGATTTAGATGAAGGAGAATGGAGACGTTGAACATGCATGCGGCATGAAAAGATAATCATTCCAATATATGCCCCCATGACAGCTGTATCTTGATTTTGAAATTTTGTTGCATCTAACACTCTTGCCCATGTCACCCATTATCAACTGTCTGTGTAAACCAAATAAGAAGCATGCAATTTTTTTTTTCCTGAATACAGGTTCTTTGTAATGATCTCAAAGAAGCCCTCTTATTCATTGATTTTTTTGTTTATTTTGCCCAGCCTGCCTTTTTCAGGTAGCATCACCTGACCCTGGGCAAAAGACTAATTCTGCTCGATACTTAATATTTCATTACCTATTTATGCAAGGTTACTGATGTTTAGTTTTATAGATGTGCTGTGAGTTGAAAATTTTTTTTAGTTCACTTCACAATCATGATTTATTTTAATGGAAAATCAATAATACTGCAATTTGGCCCACATACTATCATTGGCATACTACTTTTGTCAGTATCCACCAGTTTTCTACTAAACAATATTTTGGGAGTATGTTAGGAGCAAAAGAATGTGAACAAATTTGTCGTTATTCATTTATGATATTGTGTCTTTCTGTGTGGTATTTTGTCCATTCTGATTCATCTTTGTTTGTGAGTAGGTATGCAACTGCAAGTGCGCGGTCCGATGGTCTTCTTTTGCTTTGTGGAGGGAGAGATGCGAACAGTGTGGTGAGTTGAAAGCTTCTTTTCAATATTGATGACTGTATGGATATATGGATTTCTGCAATTTTAAACCCTCAAGGATACTGGTTTTTAGACATGTCTTTGTTATTCACTGTGTATTTGAACTATTTTATTGATCAGTATGTTCTGTTCAGAACTTGCAAGCCTGACATGCCAACATAGTAACACAATTACTTAATGTTTTCACACCTTCTTTTTTTTGTTACTTTATTCTTGTATTTTGTTTGAGAACTTGTACCAGATATGGCACACTCTCAAGTCTCAACATTACCAATTTTAATTACCATACACAGTCCATAAAAATATGGAAATAATTAAGTTTTAATTGTAATTGTCAGGCTAATACTTTTGTTGTGCACCAAAAGCAATATTCCCAATCATTCTTTCAGTTTTGGCTCTCTTTATAGGATTATTGGATCAATTAATGATTTTGCTTCTGATAACTGGATATGTTTTTTGACTTAAAAGTATTGAAGTTGATGTTTTATTGATTGATCTTGTGAATGATATTATGCATATTAATTGTGGAAGTGTAGGGGGAGTGGTCCAATGGACTATTGTGTGATGCTTTTAATAACAGTTGTTTGGATGCTGTGTGACCAATTAATCCAATTTCCAATGCTTCTATATTTCTCTGAACTACTATTTCCATTGTTTGTTTTCTGGGCAGATTCCTGTTTTTGTTGTATTTATTGTTCAGATGCCTTATTTCATAGTTTCTCTTGTTGAATTATTTTTTTTCCTTTCTAGCCCCTGGCAAGTGCGTATGGTCTTGCAAAGCATAGGGATGGTCGTTGGGAATGGGCTATTGCGCCTGGTGTTTCTCCGTCCCCTAGATACCAGCATGCAGCTGTGAGCTATGGATTTTTAAGTTTTCTTTGTCAATTGTTCTTGCTAGTATACTTTTCTGATAATTTTGTGTATCATATTCATATCAGGTTTTTGTAAATGCCCGACTTCATGTATCCGGTGGTGCTCTTGGTGGTGGACGTATGGTGGAAGATTCGTCGAGTATTGCAGGTAGACACCAATTGCAATTGTTTGGGTGTTTCAAACTTTCAGAACTGAATTAGTAAAATTCCCATTACCTTTTATTCATGCTACATGGTATGTCTCAATTTCACATCCCTTGATGTTTTTTTACCTGAAGAGTGAACTGTTTCTTATATTGGTTATTTTTGTTTTTCTGTGCGGTTTGCATGTACAATGAGCAGTTGAGTGATACTAGATTTAGATTTATAACATAGCTGAACATGGGTATGCATGCTGTTGGATAATTCATCTTATCTGAAACTTATTGCCAAGAACTTGTACTGTAAAATTTGTCAGTCTTTAACTGTTGGACATTTTTGTTGAATGATCATACTAAAGTGCTAGTTGTTAGGTGGTAGGTTTATTGTAGTCTTGTGAACTTCAACTTATCTTTCCAGTAATAAATGTTCCTATGTAGTTGAAGCAATTGATGTTTTGGCTACTGCTTGTATTTGCAATTGTGTGAGATTGATGTTGATCTTAAGATGATATATTGAATAAGTCAATCATCTATTGGCATTTATTCTACCTTTTTGTTGAGAGTTGAGAATTTAGATGTGATGTGGTTATCTGAAGGCCTATTTGTTGTTTTTCCTTATCGAAACAAAATAAGTTCAATAGTTTGAGGTTGTATGCTGTACATAGTTCTTCTATTGTAACTTGTGACAGCCCTTTTCATAAGTTATATTGTGATCCGTGTGTTGGAACTATATTATACTATATTATTCTGGACTTGGAACTTAAGATACTAGCTATCCTTTTTTGTGCTTTCTGCTAGCTCTTGTAAGTTTTTATTTTCTTTTTTTTGCTTAGTTCTGGATACTGCTGCTGGAGTATGGTGTGATACAAAATCTGTGGTCACAAGTCCCAGGACAGGGAGATATAGCGCAGATGCTGCTGGTGGAGATGCTTCTGTTGAGCTAACACGACGTTGCAGGCATGCAGCTGCTGCAGTTGGTGACCTGATTTTTATATATGGTGGATTACGTGGTGGTAAGACTTAAAATTTGTATATTTCTAGTTTTGTTGTATTATACAATAGAGGGCTTGGAGTCTGATTGGTATCCATTTCCATTAATTTGTTTCTTGGCTTGCTTTGTCTGATTGAATAATTGTTGGGAAATGATTAGCATCTTCATGTTTCAAAAAATGCACCTAAACTTATTCTTTCTATTAAGATGCATGAGGATGTTTGTTTGATTGCCTCCCATATCTCAGATTCTTTAAGACATATTATTATTACCCACTCTACGCCCTTCATCCTTCCCAAATATTCTGGTGGTTTCTGTTCTATTATGCAATTATTTGAAATTATGCCTTCTCCTTCTCTAAGAAGCAAATTCCAACTCATTGGTTCTAGTTGCAAGTGCTGACTAACTATCCTTCACAGTCATATTTTGTCTCCTGTGGTTGTTAATTTGTAATTGGGTTCATGCTGCAGGGGTTCTGCTTGATGACCTGCTTGTTGCTGAAGATCTTGCTGCTGCTGAAACAACAAATGCCGCTTCCCATGCAGCTGCAGCTACTGCAATATCAAGTGTACAAGTAGGTAGAACTGGAAGATATGGATTTGGAGATGAAGGAACAAGGCAAAACATTCCAGAATCAGTACCTGAGGGTGCTGTCGTGCTGGGAACTCCAGTTGCTCCTCCTGCCAATGGAGATATGCACACTGATATAAGCACAGAAAACGCAATGCTACAAGGACCAAGGTAGTTTATTGTTGTAGTGCCATGCGTTTTAGGATGATTATTCCTCCATTCTGACCTGGGGCTTTGAACTTTATATTCTTTTCTTGTGTGAGATAGAAGTATATCACTTGTACAAATTTGTTCCTAAGGATGGATCTTGGTGCAGGAGACTGAGTAAAGGTGTAGATTACTTAGTTGAAGCTTCTGCTGCTGAGGCTGAAGCTATTAGTGCTACTCTAGCTGCTGCCAAGGCACGCCAAATTAATGGAGAAGCTGATCAATTGCCTGAAAGGGATCGTGGTGCAGAGGCCACACCAAGCGGGAAACAAATCTCACCTCTTATCAAAGGCCCAGAATCTTCTCTACCAAATAATGTCACACAACTTGGGGTCCGACTGCATCATAGAGCGGTCAGTATTTTCAAACTTGATTCTTCCTTCTGTGGGTATCGTGAAAATTGGAACTGAAGGATCCTTTTAATAGATACTGGTATCATTAAACTCGATTTTGTCATACTAAGCCTGCTTAGTCATTAAATCAATAATGAGTTTGACTTTCTATGGACCTTTGATGTTGAGTTTCTTTTTCTCTACACAGGTGGTTGTAGCTGCAGAGACTGGTGGTGCTTTGGGTGGCATGGTCCGGCAGCTGTCCATTGATCAATTTGAGAATGAAGGCAGGAGGGTGAGCTATGGTACTCCTGAGAGTGCAACTGCAGCTAGGAAGTTATTGGATCGTCAAATGTCTATCAGTAGTGTGCCCAAAAAGGTAAACCATGCTTTTTTATTAGGGAAAAAAAATATCTTTCCATGAATGTTTGCGCATAAATCTTCACCTTTTAGTTTGGTCTTCAATGGATGGAGATTTGCTACTACTTTTTGAAAGTGGAAATTGCCACTTACTCTTCACGGAAGTTTTTAATTTGATTTTTGAATCTTTATTCTCTTCTCTTGAGAGCACAATAAATTAATTGCAGAGTGCTACTTCTTGAGTGAAGAAAATAGAATATCACACAAGAATTGAGTTTGTTTCATGCGTTTCTAACAGTACATTGTTTTCATTTATTCTTGGCTTGGAGGACCTAATAGTTTTCTTTTCCATGCTTTTGATATGTATATCATATTAAACCAGGTTATTGCACAACTTTTGAAACCTCGTGGTTGGAAACCACCCGTACGGAGGCAATTTTTCTTAGACTGCAATGAAATTGCAGATCTCTGTGACAGTGCTGAAAGAATATTTTCAAGTGAACCTAGCGTTCTGCAAATTAAAGCTCCTGTCAAGATTTTTGGTGACTTGCACGGTCAATTTGGGGATCTCATGCGCTTATTTGATGAATATGGTGCTCCTTCAACAGCAGGAGACATAGCGTAAGTCTTCTTTTATTTCCTTTTCCAATATTTCAGCATTTGTTTTTGTTTAGTACCACTGGGATGACCATTTTCATGGTCACCAATAAGTGTGTGAATTTGTCTGATGTATAGAATGATCTATGTAGAATATTCCTCATTATTTGGGAGCCTGTAATATGTTGCATCCTGCTTATTTTTCTTCTCTTGGACAGATTTCATTTTAATTGTCCTGTTCCGCATGAAAGATTATAATTGGTATGCTAATTGGCTTTTATGAATTTTCAGTTATATCGATTATCTCTTCCTAGGAGACTATGTCGACCGTGGCCAACATAGTTTGGAAACTATTACTCTTCTTCTTGCATTGAAGGTATTCTTTTGTCACTTGAGCTTATTTTCTGACAGATCAGACAATCAGACATCTCAAATTATAGGCACTAAAAGAAACTGATCTTTTTCCTTGTTTATATTTTGTAGGTTGAACATCCACATAATGTACATTTAATTCGTGGGAACCATGAGGCAGCAGACATAAATGCCTTATTTGGCTTCCGGATAGAGTGCATTGAAAGAATGGTACGATTATTAGTTCCTTAGTTCAATGTCGAGTGGAATAATATTTTGTTTGTTAACTCTCTTCGATGGAAACAGGGTGAGCGGGATGGAATCTGGGCCTGGCACCGGATAAATCGGTTATTTAATTGGCTTCCATTGGCAGCATTAATTGAAAAGAAAATTATCTGTATGCATGGTGGCATTGGTCGGTCTATCAATCATGTTGAACAGATTGAAAACCTTCAGCGCCCCATTACAATGGAAGCAGGTTCAGTTGTTCTCATGGATCTACTATGGTCAGTACCCTAGCTTTTCACCAGGCTCATCTGTTTTCTTCTCTTTCTACCTGTTCTTGACATCCATGCTTTCTCTTCCAGGTCTGATCCAACAGAGAATGATAGCGTTGAGGGGTTGAGACCTAATGCCAGAGGCCCTGGACTTGTTACCTTTGGGGTCAGTGTCATGCTCTAGTCTATAACCAAATTGCCATGTTTCTCTTTTATTTATGATTGGTCTCCTGACCTCCTGTTCCTGCAGCCGGATCGTGTCATGGAGTTTTGCAACAACAATGACCTTCAATTGATTGTACGAGCACACGAGTGTGTGATGGACGGTTTTGAGCGTTTTGCACAAGGACACCTAATTACTCTTTTCTCTGCTACTAATTATTGTGGTAAGTTGTACTTTGTGATATGTTCATTGATTAGCTTCTTGATAATCATTGCCTTACTATTGTTTTTCATATTTCTGCATGAAGGTACTGCAAACAATGCTGGGGCAATATTAGTTTTGGGGAGAGACCTTGTTGTTGTTCCAAAACTCATCCATCCTCTGCCACCTGCTATTAGTTCACCAGAAACATCACCAGATCATATTGAGGACACATGGATGCAGGTGCTGCTTTGATCTCTTTGATGATTGTTCACTGATTCAATTGTTATTTAGTTATATTTGGAGTTTGAGTTGGAAGTTGAAACCTTTCTGTTTGGAATGTCAGGAGCTTAATGCAAATAGACCGCCAACACCAACTAGAGGCCGCCCTCAAGTAGCAAATGATAGAGGTTCCCTTGCCTGGATATAGAAAGCTTGTTACATGTCAATAGTTCTCTCCATGGCACCTACTGGCAGGTTCTGGCTACACTTTTTTGTCTGAAAACCGAGCATGTTGTATAAATACGATCAAAGATCCTGCCATGATCCAGGTGTCTGACAAGCATCACAAATCAGCAGAACAACTTCGACATGCATCTCTCCTCATCCAAAACAAAAAGCTCTTGAGGATAAAATGGTTGAAAGAGATGTAACTTTGTCCATGATCTCACAGTTTTTATCAGGTTGATAACGTCATTATCAGATACATTTGGCCTGGGAATCACATTCACAGTTCCTGGGAAGTTCATTCGCCTGTGTATAGTCAAGCCGCTAGAAGACAGGTGTGTGCATGATCTTGATCTTGTGTGTTAACCATTGGAGTGTCGTCGTCGTGGCATTGGGGTATTGTAGAAATTCATTCCTTATCATGCTTTAAAAATGTTTCTCTTGTAAGGACTATTATTGCACATAAGGGTTGGGTGAAATTGTTATGGTTAAAAGAGCTTGAAGTATCATGTACCATAGGTGTATTCCCCCCTCCTGGCAGCACATTTTCTTTGTAATTTTTTGTTTTTATGGTGCTGTTGATGTACAATATAATATTTGAGTGGACAAAAGAGATTATGGTTTTATGGTTTTATGTTTCTCCAGGTTGATGAAGACATTACATGCAGGATAGGCATATATGACAAGTTGAGGTCGGCACATTGTTTTTATTTCTTTCTAGATGCTTCCTTTGTGATAGATCAATCAAATATTTGTCTATTAATTTGTTGGGTGAGACTTGGAACAACTTAGCTGATCTAAGAAGTTCAGATTAGGGATGGCAATGAGTCGGGTTGAGACGGATTTGCCTACTCTGCCCCACTATCCTACCCCATACCAGTCGGGTTTTCAAAACCTGATCTCCCACCCGCACTCGACAAGGAATCGGGAACCTGTGGGCATCCCCTCCCCACTGCAATCTCTATATAAAAATATTTAATTAATACAATAATTTATTATAAAAATATGACAAGTATGTGTTTTGACAAAAACACGCATGGTATTAAAATAAAAATTGGAAATTTTAATCCCAATTCAAAATCACAAAAAACAATATCAAGAAATAATTAAAAATGTCAATCCAAAGTCCCCATATGTTTTTATATTTTTATTTTCGGGGCGGGTTTGGGTCAGGTATCAAGATCTCATACTCGTCTCTGCCTCCGCTTTATATTAGTCGAATTTTCCAGTCAAACTCAAGGTCGAGTTGGGTCGGGCCAAATCCGTCCGATTTGCTAGTTCAGATTGAAGGGGTTACTTGGTCAAATTTTCATATTGACCCTGAAATTGTTCAAAATGAATAAATTCATGTTGTTTCAAGTTTTAGATTTTTTTCACTGTAGATGATTAATCAAACATCTTAACGCTTGCATTAAGCAAAAGAAGAGTTAAGAATGGTCTTCTTCCTTTGTTTGAATAATTTTTTTAATTTAATGATAGCAAATGAAGGGTTAACTCTATTTTTTTTTTTTTTTTAAGATGCTAAATAGGGAGAGGGTCTCTAAAAGCTTTTATAAAATTTTTAAAAATGTCCTCAATGTTTTAATTAATTATAAAACTTTAATTTATAATAAATTTATATTATTATATATTATTTATTCATTCAAATAACTCTTCTTTTTTCTTTCCCTCCCTAAAACTTAATTATCTAATCAAAGATTTAATCTCCTCCTTTCTCTCTCTCTCTTTTCTGTCCCTTTTCTTCCTTTCCTTTTCCCTTACCATCCTTTTCTTACCAACAGACAAGGTCGCGGCGGCGCTAGTGGTTTCGGAGGTCCGGGATCACGTGATGCGCATGCGAAATCACGTGACCCTGTGGCTTCTCCCAACAACGGCTCGAAAACCAACAATGGTGCTGCATGGACGACACGTGGTGGTCTCTCTGCTAGGGGCAGGGGGGGCTTTGTCAGGCCAGGGGCAGTTGGGCCGAGTACCGTTGTTCTGGAAAGCTCCTCTATCTCTGATAAAAGGGACTCGCTCATTAATCAAGGAGTGGAGGTGCCGTCTGACATCACTTTGGAACCTGGTGTGGACTCGCCGCCTAACTGCTCTTTGGAAACTGGTATGAAGTCGACTTGTCATAAAGTTGCAGAGAGTCCCATGACTATCCAGTCCCATCTTCTGGACAATCATCCTGAGGCTGCTAAGCCCAATGAAGATGGGCAGCTTTCCCTGGCCTTGAAGAACTCAAAAGGCAAACAGTGTGTTTCAACCGAACCTCTTCGGCATTCCGTTTGTTCTTCCATACTGAGAACGTCTAATAACCTCTCCAAAGTCGTTGAAGCAGATGGTCCTTTGGAAACCCACCAAATGGTAGTTGATTCGGTTCACTCTGCACTGATGCTTCCCTCTAATGTTTCAGGTAACTCGGATCATGACATGAGTGAAACGGATGAGGAGGAAGATGAGGCTTCAGATAATGAAGTGGATATGGAACCGGAAGATCAAATGACTCTCGATCAGTATCAAAGCAGTGTCCGAAAGGAAGTCTTGTCGCGGAAAAACCCTCAGCAAATGCCAACCATTCATAAGAAGGGAAGGGTGGCGTTGGAGGGTGAGGGTGTCTGAGGTTTTTCTTCCAGTTTTCTGGTTGCCAGTTTGGTTGTCGAGTTTCCTCTTGGGGTTTAGTTTTCTCGTCTCTGTGCTGGTTTTTAGTTTTAATTTCTTGCTTTATGACTATTTTGATGTTTGTTGATACTAATAGGATTCTGTGCTGGAACTGCAGGGGAGTGTCCAGTCGCGACACTAGCTCCAGAATATTTCATTTGATGAAGAAGTATGATCCTTTAATTATCTGCTTGGTAGAAACTAGGACTAACGATGACAGGTTAGAGAGATTCTGTGCGAAGTTGTCTCAAAAGTGGAAATGGGCTGCGATTGTTGCAGAAGGGTTCTCGGGTGGTATAATCTCCATCTGGAACTCTGCCCTTGGCTTGGTTACCCCATTAGTTAAGTCCAGGTTTGCTTTACACCTTGTGATTACTACAGGTAATGCTAAAAATTGGATTATTTCTACTATCTATAATTCTAGTGCTCTCCAAGGGCAGCGGTTGCTCTGGAGAGAGCTGTCAGGTATGAGTTCGCTTAATTTGCCTTGGTTACTCTTGGGAGATTTTAATGTTATTATTTCTCAGGATGAACACAGGGGTGGATCTTACTACTACTACAGTCGCAAAGCTAGTGTATTTGCTGAGTTTGTTGCCTTTAACAATCTTCTGGATATTGATTTTGTAGGTCCCAAGTTCACTTGGTGCAATAATCAACAAGGTTTAGCGAGGCGTTGGGCCCGCTTGGACCGCTGTCTTGCTAATGCTTTATTTACTAATACCTTTGAAACTTGTTTGGTTAACCACCTTCCGCGTTTCCTTTCAGATCACTCGCCTCTTCTTCTTACTATGTCTCCGCGTAACCTCAGGAAACCGAAAATCTTTCGGTTTGATAATTTTTGGCTCGAATATTTGGGTTGTCACTCTGTGGTCAGGAAGGTTTGGTCCTTTAAACCTCATTCTAACCCCATGCATGCTTTCTCTCACCTCCTGTCTAGAACCAAGTTCCAGTTGATAGGTTGGAAAGCTAGTGGGCTTCATCCTATTGAATCGGAAATAGGTAATCTTGAAGCTCAGATTCTGGATGCGGAATCCAAAGACGTTTCGAGGGACACCAATGATTTCTCCCCCCAATCGCTTTCTATTATGTATAACAGGTTATCTGCTTTGCAGAGACAGAATAGCATCAAGTGGGCACAAAGGGCCCGGCTTCTTTGGATCCATGGTGGTGATCATAACTCCTCTCTTTTTCACAACTCAGTTCGTTATCGTGATCATATTAATTCCATTTCTAATATTTCTGATTTTAATGGTAATGTGTTTGATGATCACAGGAATATTAGTCAGGTTTTTACTAATTTTTTCTCTAATCTTTGGAAAGAGGACAATAACAGTACCTTTCAGGATATTTATTCCGCTCTTCCTGATGATCTCCCTCAAGTTTCTGCTAATGACGGAGAGAATCTTATTCGGGAAGTCACTATTCAGGAGGTTCGTGATACGTTATTTTCCCTTCCTTCTGGTAAAAGTCCTGGTCCTGACGGCTTCAACGTGGAGTTTTACCGTTTCTATTGGAACGATATTGGTGAGAGTATTTTTGAAGCTATTAGGTATTTCTTTATGCACTCAGTTATGCCTAATTCCTGGGGTAGGACTTACATTACTTTGATCCCTAAGAAGTCTAATCCCAAGATTGCTTCTGACTATAGGCCCATTTCTCTCTGCAATGTTTGCTATAAAATTATTTCGAAAATTTTAGCTAACCGCCTTAGAAATATTCTTCCCAGTCTGATTGGCCGGGAACAATGTGGCTTTGTGAATGGTCGTTCCCCTTTTGATAATATTATTACTCTTCAGGAAGTGGCCCATTCGATGGATAATGATCTTAGTTCCCCCCCTATGATGTTGATTAAGTTGGACATAGAAAAAGCTTATGATTCACTGAGTTGGAATGCAATTCTTGCAACCCTTACTAGAATGAATTTCCCTGGTAGCTGGATCAATTGGATTAGAGTCTGTATTAGTAAAGTCTCCATTGCTCTTCTGATTAATAAATCCCCCACCAACTGGATTTTTCCTGAAAGGGGTATCCGACAGGGGGACCCGATCTCTCCTTACCTCTTTATCCTTGTTGCTCAAAACCTTACTTCCATCCTGAATTTTGCTAAGAGAATCAATATGATCCCTGGATTTAATCCCCGTCTTAGTAACAATTTCAATCACCTAATGTATGCCGATGATCTCATCCTCATTTCTCAGGCTTCTAGAAAAATAGCTCGAAATGTGAAACTTTGTCTTACTATCTATAGAAGCTTGACAGGGCAAAAAGTTAATGAGTCTAAATCTGAAGTCATTTTTCCCACCCGGTTCAATACAAGGGTTAGTAATAGTATTTGTAATATTCTTGGCTTCAAATATGGGTCTTTTCCGTTTACTTACTTGGGTATCCTTATCTCTCCTAAGAAATTGGCACTCTCTTATTTTTCTAACATGGTAAATAAGATTGAGAAGTCAATCTCTTTTTGGAAGAGGTCTAGGATCTCCCCAGCTGGTAAGACCATTCTCATTAATTCAACTATCATGTCTACTCCTATTTACTACCTGTCAGCTTACCCTGTTCCTGACTCGGTTCTTGATCGTATTGTGAAGGCTGCCAGGGTTTTCTTCTGGTCTAAGGATTGTAATCGAAAGGGCATGAACTCAGTAGGGTGGGATGAGATAACACTTAATCGTTCTGAGGGGGGTCTTTCAATTCGTAATTTGGGGCTGTCTAAGACTTCCCTTATGGCCAAAAATGTGGTTGATAATCTTAATAATAAGGATATTTGGTGGGTTGATATTCTGAAACTCAAATATGGGAAGTTTAGTATCTGGGAGAATGAAATTCCTGCTAAATGCTCTTGGTTTTACAGAGGTTTGTGCCGTACTGCTTATATTATTAAACCTATGCTCTGGATTAAAACTTTTAATCCTTCATGTACTTCCTTTCTGAAAGATCCCTGGTACTTTGAAATTCCCTTAGATCTTAAGCCAACCTTTCTTAATATGGATATTGACTATAACCTGGTCTGTTTTGATGATATTATCAATGGTAGTAGCTGGAATTTTGCAGCCTTGCATGATATCTTTGGTTTTCATCTTAATGACACTACTATTTGTCATAGTCGTTTTGATTATGATTGTGGTAATCAATGGGTCTGGTTTCCTAAATCTTTAGGTTCCAAAGTGTCTACTCTGGTTTACTCTTATTTCAATCAGATTAATAAGGTTCAAAATTTCTGGGTCGGTTGGGATAAATTGTGGCGTCTCAAAGTGGCTCCTAGAGTTAAGCACTTTATGTGGCTCAATTTCCATAATGTTGTGAAAACGCATGAATATCTTTATAGATTGAACTTGGGCCCTCAAACTTATTGCAGTTTTTGTAACTTACAAGTTGAAACTGCAGAGCACCTGTTTCACACATGTACTAAGACTCAGTGGATCTGGAATATGGTAAGTAATGAGATCAGGAGGCCTGTGTTCTTGGGGAATTCTGTTTCTTCAGGCCTCTGGCTCTGTAAAGATTACTCTGGTAATGATCTCTTTACTCAATCCATTATTGCCTCAGTTGTTTGGTTCATATGGAAGGCTAGATGCAAAAATGTTTTTAGTAATGAACCGGTGAATTATCAAAGAATTGCCACCCAAGCTATTGGACATGTCAGGGAGTTTTTTACCTCTTCTTCTTCTCAGTGTCTGAGAAATGTTATGAGAATGAATTTTGCTTACTCGGATAGCCCAATCTTACTTTTTGATGCTGTGTTAAATGGTAATATTCTGGTGGCAGGTATTGGCTTTGTATTTATTGACCATCAGAATAATTTCTTTGGTGCTGGCAGTTGTAGTTTTCCTGCAGAGTCGATCATGGAGGCTCAAGCCAAAGCTCTGGGACTTGCCATGGAGAGCGGGGCCAACTGGAAGATGAGTATCAGAACCATATTATCATCAAACGGGGAGTTAGTTAAAGCTGTCAAGCAAGGTGTTTCTGCTGAAGCATGGAGAATGAATGAGCTTATCAATGGAATCCTCAATCAATTAACCCTGATGGGAAGTCCTAATCTGACAGAGATCCCTACTGCCTGGAATCAGATAGCGTACTCTATTGCCTTACATGGTCTTTCTCACCACGAGCTTTCCTTGTTTCATCAAGGTATGGCTCTGCCTTGCTGGCTCATGGAAGGTTTCAGTCGGTTTGGTATTGTCTTCTAGTGGTTTTTTCTTTCTTCTTATTAGTGTTTTGTTTCTGTTGTCTTTGTAGCGTCTTTTGTATTTTAGTTTTATGTTTTGCTCTTGGTTTGTATCTTTAACTCTGTAAACCTTTTTTATTATTAATAAAATAAGCTCTAAGAGCTCTTCCCCTCAAAAAAAAAAAAAAAAAAAAAAAAAAAAAAAAAAAACAGACAAGGTTTATCAAATAACTTCTCTTTTCTTTATTTCCTCCCTAAAACTTTATTGTCTAAACAAAGACTTAACCCTTAACCCTTTTCCCTTTTCTTTGCCTCTTGTTTCTTTTTTTTTTTTTTAACATTTGGATTCAAACATTATGTTAATTTTTGCCCAATCTTTAGCCAATGTCTCAACAGTCCTTTTCTTCACATGGGCCATCCATTAAATATCATGGATGAATGCAGCCACCTGCTATTGCTTGTTGAACCATTCAACGACCCTTGGTGGCCATGTTGCAATTGCCAAACCTTCCCACCTGAATTCAACTCTATATGTTCTTATCTAAATGACCTTGTCAAAGTTAAATGCCCATACCCCACATAGCTTCACCTACCCAACATCCCTTCTTTATCATGATATCATCCATCATTTTTTTCAAATTATATATATATATATATATATATATATATAATACAAAAATATATAAATATATAGCCACACCAAAGTCAAGACAACCTCAATTACACACCGGATATGACCCAAAAAAAACAATAAAAAAACTAAATAACACCAACAATAAACCAAAAAACAAAAAAAAATAAAAGTAATACATGGGTTTTTTTCATCTATATACCGTCACGAAAAAACCCAATAATTTAAAAAAAAAACCATAAAAAAACGGAAAACATAAGAAGATCAAACACAGAGCTTCAAAACCATCAACAATGGCGGCACGCCGGCGGCTAATTCTTGAGAACGATGGGAAGGACGATGACGAGGATGATGATGATAAGCAAAAGAATGGCGATGCAAGTCCACTTCCTAGTATTCAACTGGTGTTTCCTCGCCGTCTGGAGCTGCTGCGTTCCTCCACGCACGAACGACGATGCTCTTCCCACCTGACTCTCTATATCATCCAACTGCTCCCCTTGCGCGTTCACCAGCACCGCCATGTCCATGAACACTTGCTGCAGCTCCAGCAAGCTCCTCTCCAGCTGCGCCGCCGCCCCATGCCTTTCTTGGATCTCCATCACCACATCAATCACCCTCCCTCTTCCTTGCTCCGCGATCGCCCTTGCCAAGAACCTCTCACCTTCTCCCGTCTCCACCAACGCCTCCACCGTCGCCTCATCCGCCTTCTCCCCCGTCACAGTGTAGTACCTCCTCTCCACCGTTTCCCTGTACTCCGCCGCCACTCTCGTCCTCAGCTCCGAGAACCCATCCATCGAATCTTTGAGCTTCTTCCTCAACCCCGCCACCACCGACGTCCGCGTCCGATCCGTCGACGTCCCCGGCCCACACCCAGGCACCGATCGATTCGCGGCGTTCGCCCGATCCAACGACTCCAATTTCAGCTTGATAAGCTTCGCCTTCTTCAACGCGAGACCCACATCGGCATCCATCCGTGCCCTAAGATCCCGCACCGCCGCCGCGTTGTGGATCGTCTTCAGCGTCTCGTTCGCATCTTGCAAGCTCCGATGGATTCTCTCCACCTCCTTCAACTCATCCTTGATCGCCTCCACATCCTCAAAGAACTTATCAAGGTTAGCCCCTGCTGCTCCGCTACCTACACTCCCAACGCGCGCCATCTGCACGTCTCCGGCGTCGGCGTCCCTACGCCATGAGGACGAAAAGAGATCATTCATGGTTTTCGATTAGGAATCCGAAAAAGGACTCAACTTTGTGGGTGGCGATGGATGGATTTGAGGAATGGAAGTGGGAGAGATATGGAGAGGAAGAAGAGAGATGGGTCAGCGAAGGAGAAGGAGAAGAAGAAGAGACGCGGGTTTGAATGGTGCCGCCATCGGAGAAGCGTGCTTCCACGCAGCTTCTGTTCGATGAAATGCCAAAGAGAGGGTGGGATTTCGTCAAACACTTCGGTGGCACAAACGAGACCCGGGATTCATAAAGCAAAACTTTGGTCGCTGGTGAGTGCTTTGCTTTCTCTCTCTTTCTCTCTTAATTATTATTCATTATTGTTAATTTTTTTACTTAGTGATTAAGGTAATTAATGCTAATTAAGAAGTATGATATAATTTGATTTTTTATATATTAAAATGTGTAATTACTACTTTACCCCTACTTAAAATATCCATTTTTGCTTTTTTTTTTTTTACCTTTTAAAACTAAAATTGTGCTTATATATTTTTATTGATTGATTTTATTTTTTTATTTGTATATCTCTGATGTTAAAAGATATTTACAACATTTTAGCATAAATGTATATAACTAAATATGATTTGTAGGAGAATACATTAGCAACTACACATTTTTGTAGAGGTATGCAAGTAATTTTATTTTATTTATTCCTTAAAGTCAACTAAAAAACTAATAAAAAATAAAATACTTTTTTTTTTCACTCTCTCTCTCCATGGAAATGAAAGATAAATTTGGTTTGTGTATAAGATTTTAAATTGTTTTTTAACCCTAGGGTAGATAAATGCATGGAAGAGGTGTTTTATTGGGTATAAAAGTAAATATGATTTTAACAAAGGGGTATTAGTAATTATGCATATTTACATAAGTGACTGAATAATTTTATATTTTTTAATTAAAATAAGTGAATTTTGAACTAAACTAAGAAAACAAATATAGGGTAAATCTGTTATTTTACACACAAAAAAAATGGTGTTGATTTTTAATTTTTAAGGCATATTACTCAATAGAAGTGTTTTGTAAGATATACAAGTAAACATACTTTTTAAAAAGATGCATGAGCAACTATCTATTTTTTATTTTTAAAAATAAAAAAAATAGATTGCAAATAAGCTAAGAAACTAACTAAAAATGGTTATTAGGTCTTGATCTTTGTTTTTATATAACTGAAGTTTAACTACTCCAAAGGTACCAGTGCATTTTGGTACCAAGATTAAAAGAAAATTCTGTAAAAAACTAAAATTTCTGTTAATAATTTTAAAATTCTAAAAATTATGTTAGTTTAACAATCAGGGGATGATTAGATATTGGTATTAAATAAACTGCAATATTTTCATATAATTGCCCGCTTTTGAAATGAATACTTCCAAATATTATTCTTTTTAGAATGGAATTTGGATTAGATCATAAATTGGCATAATAATAATATAATAATAATAATAATAAATAGAAATAAAAATGGAGAAATTGGAGCATACCTGCAGAAGAAATTGAATTTAATCCTCCATTTTGGTGGCTTCTGAAGTTGAGCTTCAACTTCCCATTTGCTGAAGAATTTATCTTCTTTATAGTTGGGGGGGTCACTCCAGCACATCTCTATTGTAAAGAAACATCTATGATTCTATGCTATCATGATGTTACATAACCTTTATCCTTTTTAATAATTACATAAATTCCAAATTTATATCCTTTTTACCTACTTACTGTTCACTATACTTTTTTATATTTTTTAAAATTGAATAAATCATACACAATATTTTCTTTTTTTTTTAAAAAAAAGGAAAATTTAGATACATGGGACAGTGACCAAAGTTATGAATCTATGGGAAAAAAAAATGGGATACAAATTAAACCAAAAAGATAGTTAGATGTCCTCTTTAAATAATAAAGATAAATAAAATTTTAGGAGATATTTGTTAAAGAAGTCATTTATCTATGGTTGTTGTTTTACCAAACCTAGGTCTCAAAGTCTTTGATCAATTCGTGATTATAAAGAGCTCTCACCAATACCGAAAGAGATGCATAAGTGATCAAAAATGTGTTTAGTGTTTGTGCCAAAATTACGGACCTTAAATATTTCTGAATTTACTATAATTTAAAATAATAAAAAATCCTAGTTATAATAGTTGACCATAATTTTTCTTATGTATTTATTTATTAGTTTTCTTCTAATTTGGTTGTTTGGCACATTATGGGAAAAATAAAAATAAAGTTATTCCGTATAGCTCAATCCAATCAATGCCTAAATTTCTATCATGGAATCCAAATGAATAATATAGTCTTTAATATTATAATTTTGTTTTAGTAACCAAGCAATTAGGACTATGGACTTAATTATTTTAATTAACTCGCCTAACATGTCCCTATCTATACTTGCAATTTAAAAAGGTTGGCATGTTTTCTAGTAATCTTTTATTTTTTTCTTATTAATTATTGACTTCCAAAACAAAATAGCTGTATTTCATAAAACAAGAACTATGCTATATTATCTAGAACCAGAAAGATTAATCTTATTTTCAAATTTCCAAAAAATATTTATTTTTTTAAAAAAATTGGATGTCATGGTTAATAAGAAAAAAATTAAGATAAAATACCTCACAAAGAGGAAAAAAATATATATTCTACTTAAAAAGCAATTAGTCATTTGGATACCTCACATTTATGTATAAAATTAGAATGATGTTATTTAAAAATAAACTATTTTATATTTATTATTTTTGTTGCCTAATATATATGTTGACGAACTAGAACACAAACATTCTAAAAAGGTTCTCAGTGTTAAAACATCAAGAGGTTGTTAGCACTCAATATATTGCTTCGATTAATATTGAATAACATTAATAATGAATTTTCTTTTAAAACCATTTAAAACCACACACTATTAATTAATTAATTAATTAGTGTTTCCCATCTTCATCAATGGGTCAAGGCAAGAATGCTTCCAGACGTGTAGTATAATAATTAATATTTAGTCTTGAATTTGATAAAGCTGCAATTGCACGCCAGAGAGTAATAGCCATCCCCAGATCAGATTGACCTTTGAATTGAATTGTTTTTTGTAACATAATGCATTTGCAGTTAATTCGGCCCCATATATATATATAAACCAAATTCATATTGGGATGACATAAGCTGATCAAGTGGCCAAATTTTGCTTTTTTTAAATATTTCTCACACATCGTCATTTTTTCCTTTTTTTAAAAAATCAATAAACCATTTCAATTTAAAAAATTAAAATTTAAAAAACACTTTAGTTTTCTTTTGTTTATATTCTTCCCGTTAGATCATGTAAGATGACAAATATTAACAAAAAAAAAAAAAAAAAATTGTTGATGATGCAAAGAAACAAATTTATAAATTGGAATACTCAACTTTGATTGGAAAAGAAAAAAATATATATTAATTCTTCTTGGAGGGTAAAATAAATTTTTTAAACTAAAATATATCTTAAAACTAATATTTGTTTACACTACCAAAAATGGGATTTTGCTCTTGCCTTCTAGATCAACCTTAGAGACTTTTTATTGATTTATTTATTTTTCCAAAAGTAGCAATCTACTAATCCACATGGGTGGAGAAATGGGTCGCCAACCCCCTCTGCTCTACTAAACTCTCAACTTTTATTAAACTCAACAACATAGCAAAAAAAAATCATTTTTGTTTCTCTTATATAGTGTACTATTATTTATTTTCATGGTTTTATGTTAAACATTTTCAATATAACACTTGACATTCAAATGGTGTAGGACTGTTTTTTTTTCCCCTTGTGTTAAATGGTATATCTCAAATACATAATTTTTTTTTAATATTATGGTGTACAATGATGTAATGTGTTTTTTTTTATTTTTAGAAATGTAAGCAATTGTTTAAAAACGTGAAAACTCGAGTTCCAAGCTGTAACCCTATGATACTATTGCGTCTAGTGTGTTTTGAACCCGAACAATAAAAATTTCACAAACTAAATCTTACTTCGATAAATTAATTTTTTTATTAAAAAAAATAAAATATTCTGACTCTTTGAAATTAGTATAAAATGATTTTTTAATTCAAGGGTGATATCAACATCCATATAAAATAAAATTTATTTTTTCCCCTACTTTATTTTATCACTAGATGAGCCGCCTCATTAATTTATACACAACATACAAAAAAATTAATAATTTTATTAAAACAAATGAAGGCCCACGTCAACTAGCAGCAGAAGGCCGCTGAAAGTTACCCAACAACCTTTTTTTTAACAAAATTTAATTATTTAAATAAATATTTATAATAAATTATTAATATTAATTGACGACTGTTATTAATTTAAAATTAAGCTCTTTATCTTTTAACCCACTAATCAAACATGTTAAAAAATCCTTCCCTGCATGCCTAATTTCACTCTACTGGGAGGAGTGGTAGGTTACTAACTCACTAGCATTCTCTAAACAAACACTTAAATTTATGTCATCAACTCCTTTCTAAATGTAATCAGTGCGTAACTTAGAATAAATATCAACGATACCAAATTTCAATTTATATTATTTTAATTACTTAACTTTAATTTGTATTATTTTAATTACTTAATTTTAATTTATTTTCATCAAAAATGTACCAGGGAGTATTTAAGAATTTTTTGATGACATGATTATCATAGTAAATGAAGCGGCGGCAAATTAATGCTGATAAAACAATTCCAACCATCACATCATCAAATTTCTTGCAAAAAAAAATCCCTTAATATCCTGTTGATAAAACTAAATTGAAGTTGAGCAACAAAAATAATATAAATTAAAATTTAATACTTAACAATAAAAATTGACCATAATATGATACCCACTTAAGATATTTACTAGCGCAACTAATTACACTAGCAAAGAGTCAAAGACAAATGATTAATGAATGATTCAAGGGATTTTCAGGGACTAATAAATAAAATAACCTAAGAGAGACGGCAAGACCAGAGAAACAACACACCTCTATTTCTTTCACATGCTACACTGCTGTTCCTATATTACCAATAATACAACATACAATGAAACCAGGCTTGTGAGAGAAAAAAAAAAAGGGTCAAAGATCACTAAACCTTGAACCCGAAAAAACATACTTCATGGAAAAAAACCTCTGACCCATAAACTAGCAGAAAGGAAGACTGGAAGAGTAGTTTGCATGCTATGATACTGAGGAAGAGATCGGGGATGGGATTCTGCGGGACGATGAGCCACCTTCATTGCCCGCCGAAGACTTGTTTGAGAGACGGCGTTTGTATCGCTTAAGAACAGATACCAAGTTCTCTTTACCTTTAGGGAAAGCAACATCACCTGCGGCTGTACCTGTGCGTCCTTTACGGCCCGAAACAGCAGCTTCGACATCTCTGATCATATCGAGAACCATGGTGGTAGTAGTTACTGATGTCGCCTTGTTTGTTTTCTCTGTGCTTCCCGGGTTACCGTTTTGCGGTGAAGTACTTGAATTCCTTGTGTTTAGTTCTAAGCAGGAACAGGCAAAAAGCGGTGGACGGGACTTCATAAATGCCGGCTCAAGAATTCCCTATATCGGAAAGACATGCCGAATATTCAGCTTATTAAGTCTAGAGTCGGACATATCATGCATATCAATAATTTTTCATTCGAATCTCGTATCTCCTTAGAATGAATGGGCAGCCATCTAACAGAAGAATAATAGATAACTTTGGAGAAAGGGATACTAAAAGCATGAAAAATAAGGTTCAGATATGTAAAGAAGGTTATCATATTGACAAAATCAAGAGAAAAAAAACACTAGTTTTAACCGAAGGATCAAAAGCTGGGATAATAACTGAGAATTTTTACCTGAAGCCGATTAAGAACATAAGTGTATTTACCCCATAGCTCTGGCCGACTCTCCACAACTGATAGTTCGAGTATCCTGCGAATGCACCATACACCGAAACTTACAACCAAGGCTGCTCGCCAAATACAACCATCTCCACAATTGGTCACTGATAGAAGAGAAGCAGGATCTCCCTCCTCGCTCCTCTGGGCAGAACTATTTCTTCGATAAAGCATGTGCGCTTGATTTATCTCACCAGAATCTGCTTCTTGCAGATATTTCTCTTTTGCAGCTACTCTGTCAATTAGCTCTTCATCAATGCCACCACCTTGTCTAAACAGCCAATCAGAGCCTTCCAATTTAAGGAGCTTCATCATACAAATTCTGAAATACTGGAGCAGCTTAATTTCTGATTCTGTGTAAGAGAATACTTCTTTAGCAGCAGTGACATTCAGCCTGCTGTCGACTCCTCTATCCCTTGCACTTTGATTTTTACCAATCACACCAAATAATTGCTCAGATGGTTGTCTAAACCACAGAGATCTTGTATTTGAATTCAAACTTGAATGAGGAGAGAAAACATCTCTGTGGAGCTTGGGCGGAGAAAGTTGATCAAAAGCCAATGGAACTCCAGTCCTAGTTGACAGAGGGTTCAAATACTGTGATTGTTCATATGCCATCCTGCCCGTGGACGGTCGTGAGCCAATTGGACCGCCCCACTGGGCATTCCCATCATTCAAAGATGAGTTCCTGATTGATGCAATGATTGCTGAGACGTCAGGTGAACTATGGTACTTCTTTCCATAAGCTGAGGAGACGCTGCTTTCACCTGTTTCAAGCAAGGAGGCTTCATAGAAAGATCGATCAACCGGCAATCTGCCAATTGTTGATGTTGCCTGGCGGTTTTGGAAACTAGATGCACGCAAGGAACCTAGATCATTTTGCCCACTACCATACATAAGTGGATCCCTGCAATTTGCAATAAAAGATGATGCAGATGAAGTTGGCGGTAGGTCCACCGAGATGTTTGAGGAATAGGGAGCTCCGCCAGCACTGGCTCCTTTGAGATATGAGGATAGTTGATACCCATGTATGGTAGCCGGTTGATAATCTCGGTTATCAGAAGGCTGAGGGGGGTACAGAGAATGTCTGTCATTGGACCCAAACAAGCTGGTATAAGAGTTCTGGGCATGCTCATCCAAAGTTTGCATGGTTTGAGAATATGGCTGGGATTCCATTTGAACGCCATGCCTTGGGGAGCTAAACTCTCTTGAGCTGGATTGGAAAATTGAACTTCTATCCAAATCTGGAAAGTAACTCTTTGAGAGCTCATCAGCTGAAGTGTCAGCTTTTACAGAAGAACCGATTAGTTTTGAATCTATTCCCAGTAAAACATCCAACCTTCTGGTAGTTGCTTCTTGTGTTAGTTTTCCATGGTAGTCAAACAGATGGCCCCAAAATTCATCCAAGACAGCACTCAATTGGCGTCTTGCTGCACGACCCAGTCCAGACAACTTTGATAAGCTCCCACTGCCTTCAAGGCTTGGATAGGGAAGTATCCCTCTAGAAACATCCTCTGCCAGTGGAGCACCTTCCTCTTCATTATTCTTGTCCATTTGAACATCAGTAGATACTTCAACATCCTTTTCAATTGGGTATTTGGCTTCGATCTCCTGAGATGCTATTACATCTGGAAAAACAGTACCAGTCACTTTGCTCGAATTTTCCCCTGCTGCTTCATCAATGGCCAAGTTTGATTTTTCTGTGTGATATGCAGGGGAGCTACAAGCAGACATAATGCCAGGATCATAAGCAGATTGGTGAGATTGTGTCGATTGGTGAGACTCATGGTCAGAATCAATAATTGTCTCAGACACATCAAAATTGGCTTCTGAATGCAATTTTTCACCTTGGTTCTCTATAAATTTTTCTGATGAAACATCTTCAATAGACCCCTGATCTTCTTCATAATTAATCTTCTCCATATCATCTGACTCTCCAACATCAAACAGCTCTGGAGTGCTTTGCGTATACCCTGGAAATATCTGAATATCTGGTCTTTCGCTTGCGGATTTTAGAGGTGTGACAGCCAAGTATAGGGTGAGGCCAACTGATGTAAAGGCGACAAGGAACATAATGATACTTGGTATAATTACACTGCTTCCAGTACTTGACTGCATATTGCTAATCCAGTTGCTTCTTCCAAATAAGGCTTCTACAATAAAGATCATGTTTGAAGCAAGCATTCCAAAAAATGCAATGAGAGAAAATATTTCCATATACCAAGGTATTTTGAAGCGCCCCATCGTGCATTTTGAAGAAGCCACTCGGAAAAGGGGAATTACAGAGGATGGAAGAAGCATAGCCAATATAATCTGACAAAAAATGAGCAATTGATAGATTCCTTCTGAACCTCCATTCCTCGCATAGTAAAGAGCAGGAATGATCGCAAGAGCTTTGAGTAAACCATGATGGGCCCAAACAGAAAGGTTTATGCCAAAGAAGTATCTCAAGATCACTTGCCCGCCTATATTCCAATTCAAAGCTGTTATCTGACTAGAGAAGAAAAGGACCAGAAAGAAGGCAACAGGTGCTATTGGGCTCTTAAATATCTGTGAGGGGAAATAAATAGAGCGTCACAATATGATAGTTGCATCCCCACGGTTTAAAATTAAGTGATAACGCAATATCAGAAGTTTTTAATGCACAAAAAATAAGAATAATCTGCACATAGATGGAAGAAGAACAATTGCAGGGGGAAATATCATCAGCAAACTAGAGTTAACTGCACAATTTTTTCATGCATTTACTGCTTTATTGTATCTTTAACCGTGTATTACTATATTATCATGGTTTTTAGTGGCAGAAGTCATCCAAACATACTGTCATCTCTCTAAAACATCACCTGATCTTCTCAGACTAGCTTCCAAAAATTGAAAATTCCTTGAGAGCATCCTTGCCCTTTACGACAAATATAAAGTTGAGTCTATAATGGCCATTAAATTGATCATTCAGAAGCACAAGTGCAATGGCAAAAGAATGTTTACACTATTTAAGCCAGTTCTGACATCACCCCACAAGTTCATTTATATTATAGATGACCAACAAAGGTAATAGTCATTTGCTGATGAAGTGGAAAAGTCGTAGACTTGTAGCTCAAGTTTTCTCTAGTTAAGATTGGCTCAGAGGTTTAGGTAGGTCACACTAGGCTGGACGGTCATTTGTGCTTCTTCTCAAATAGTTTTTCCATCATTGAAGACATTGTTTTAGAAATCACTCCAAGGTGTGAATGAAAAGCCACAAGATATATTTTGCCTAGTACGGTAATGAAGGATCAAATAGATCCATTATATCTTAACAACATTTCCATCATCATGCCGTATAAATAAGCTTCTGCACAAAGCATAAGAAGATACGCAAAGCCACAAGATCATTTCTTTGCCCAAAAAACAAGAAAAATAAACAGTATAACCAGTAGATACTGAGATCACACAGATTGGTAGGAAGGTCCAAACCTGGTCCATCAGAAAATTTAAGTCCTGAAGGTTAACAACACCATCTGTATTGCTGAACACAGTGGCCGCAGAGTTCATCAGCACATAATTCACGAGGAAAATGCCAGTAAAAATGGAGAGGATAGCGAAAAAGTGATCATTGAATAGGGAACCCACGGTAACAATTTGTCTACTCTGCTGCTGCATATGGATATAGGGGGCATCATCATTAAATGCATAGGAAATACAAAACATGCCTTTTTAATATTTCTTTGTCTACTCCGATGCTGCATATATATATAAAGCACTACCATGTTCTGTGATTTAATTAGAACTTCAAAATGTAACGACAGATTGAAATTGGCAAAAGTTAAAATCCATTGCCAATGAACATCATATTGGGATTTTCGTTAGTGCATGGCTTATATGCGTCTTCGGCAATGACTTTCAGTATAAATGCAACACGAGTTATCTATACAAAATTAAAACTACAACAGTATCTCTAAAGATTCAGCACATAATGCATGGTAATGTTATGACCAACGAGAATCATACGAGCGTATAGTACTAATGAAAGAGGGAAATAATATACTTATATAACGGGCTACAACAAATTATTCCTGGAAAATTGCTCCATTACAAGGGAAACTCCAAAACATTGTTGCCCAAGATGCATCAAAAAATAAGAGGAAGCAAATATGTAATGTGATAAAAAGAAGGAAAAGTTCACAACAACAAATTCACCTGTACAGAAGAAGAGTGTATATAAAAATTGTGGACCATTATATTTGAACCAAGCAAAGCCATGAGTGAGTATGCACTCTGACCATTCAACTTAGGAAAGACACCATTCATAGCTAGGGGAAATTCTGGCTGACTGATCAATACCCCAAGCACATAAAAAACCAAAGCAACAGCTGCTATGGCCGTATAAAATGCTTCTGCCTTAATATTATCCTACAGTTCAAAGCAAAAACTGTCAGAATTGACTTATTAAGATAATTTCTCAAATGATAACAACCAACACTAAGAAAAATTACCCATGTAGTTACAAATAAAGGAAGCAGAACTGTTGAAGCCGCGGCAAGAAATATACAACTGACTAGCTCTATTCCAAACAGAAGGTTCAGTCCATGTGCAATGCCCAATACCTGGTATCATCAACAAAAGAGTCCAAAGCAACATGATCAGCCTAAAATCTGTTGAGTTTCAAATGTTACTATTCTAAATAATTACTTAAGAAAGATAGCCAGTGGTGCAGCAAAGAAATTCAATTACCATGGTTGTTTCAGAAGTTATCATGGATATCTCTGCTTGAATTCCCAGCAAAATACATGTCCATTTGCTATATTCTTGACTGCAAATCTTTGAACAAGTAAAAGAAAATACAGCAAGTGTCAGAACTCTCCAAGAAATAAAATAATCTTTTTAACAAATGAAATATACATGGTCTACGGTCTGAAAGAAATCCCATTAACAACGAAAAAGAACATTAGTGATAAACTCGTAATACACAGATATGGATGAAAAGATATAGTACAGCATTTGACTGCAAATGTTCAAAAGATATCAAACTGAATCAGAAACAGTGATTTCAATATTTGGTTAAAGAATCCAATGTACAGTTGAAGTCATGAAATTTGAAATTTCTGGAGGAAAAAAGGTTTAAATTAGTGTCTGGATGAATGTCGCGAGTGACAACTTAATTTGGAACAGGGTGCACAAATAAAAAAAAAGTTTGCTTCCTGTTTTCTTTCCTTGAGCAGAAGCTTTACTGTTCAGCCTTGTGGCAACCATCAGATGTAACTTGGCAGGTTCACCATACTAGTACAGGCGCAAATTAGTAAAACCACAAGAAAAAAGAGGTCCATGTATATTTTATTTGCAGATGCACATGCTTGTTTGGAAAATTACAACGAATATGTGGCTGTTCATCTGCCAGTCCAATAATGACAAACAGATAAATGCTTGGCTGAGGGGAAATGAGGATGTTAGAAAATACCTCTGCAAGGTTCTTCCCAGTGACCATGCCAATACAAGTTGCAAGGTATTGGCACAATATGGCTGTGCAGTTGAAAAACAGGACCAGCGATACAAGATCAAATCCAAAACGAGCTCCGCCTTCAACAGATGCCACCCACTTGCCTAAGTCAATATATCCCATAGAAACCATAAGCGCAGGTCCCAGAGATGGGAAAAGTTGAGGCACTACACCTCCAAACACCTCCGTTGCCATGCTTAATGCCAACCAAGTTATGTATATCAACTACTTAAACTCTGGCAGAGTTAGCATTGGTTTACCAATCTACTTCTGTATACCATTGCCTCACTTATGCGTGGACATCATCTATCAGCTGCACTTATGGGAGATTTATCTCGATATAGGTGACCCACCAACACAGCTTGATCCCCAAAGTCAACCATGGACCATGTTCAAATATGAGCAGAAGATAATGCCAAACAAACAAATCTCACAAACCCTAGTACTGCCCTGATAAATGCTTCAATCGAGTAGCTTTTTTCCCAATATCTTTTGGTCTGAAATCAATAGCTTCAGATATTCACTCGAGACAATATCACAAGCAACTATTCACAGAATCTTCTTCCACAAACGCTAGAAAAGGTTACAAATCACTTGTTCTAGTTCCCTAGCACAGCATCAACCAACTAAAATCCCAGATGCAAACCTTCAACAAATCCTGAAAAACCATACCCAACTTTCACATGGACATCCAAAACTCTGGAGTTAAATGCTAAACCCATGCATTGTAAGTCGACCATCATCGCCACAACCAAATCAAAGCAACAGTTTCAGTCAAATCCTGCGCAACAAGATCTAAACCAACTCCAAGCTTCAATTTACGTCCTTGTGTCAATCAACCACCTACACAATCCCAAGCCAAACACAAATCATCACGCCATAAAAATCAACCACATAAGTATGCAAATCCAAGCAATACACTGATGTACCATGAAATCAAGCTCAAAAACAACGCCACAAGCCCATTCAAACCTAAAAATTCGATCTTTTTCATCAAAAACCACTAATCAAACCTAAAAAAAATCGCCAAACACATAAATAAACTCTGATCTATCTCCAACCACATCAAACCACAACCATAATACCAAAAACAGAAAATGCTTTCCTATTCACTCTCACAGCAAAAAAAAGATCTAGCAACTAGGGTCAACAAGCAAACAAAGCGAATCTCCCACAGATTCCACTAAGAAAACAAAGATAGAGCTTCCCATACCTAGCTCCCCATCCACAATCACCTGAATTCTTCACCACAGATAGATAACAAACAAGCAGCTTAAAAGCTAGAGCAAAGAACAGAGAAGATGGATGATATAGTGAGCTAGATCGATCGCCAGAGAACGACGCCGGCAAGCAGCGCCGCCAAAGATAGCAGCTTTTCCCAAGGTTCTCCTTTGGCGGTAGTACAAGAGCAGAGCTTGAAGAAAGTAGGGAGAGAAAGAGATAGAAGAGAAGATTAAAAAAGAAGAGGAAAGCTGCTGAAGGTCTTAGGCTTTGGCCCTGTTTTCTCGGGTGTGACTCGTTTTGGAAGGTAATAATATGAGTCCACTCCTTCTGGACAGATGGACGGCTCTGATCTTCTTGATCTTGATCTTTGATGCTGATCTAACTTAAATCATTTTTTATTACTCTGATGACTGATATTTACTTCCATTAATTATTGGGAATTTTTTTAGTTATTCTGGAGGGTTTTTTTCTTTTTTTTTTTTTTAGCCTTCCACATTTTATTAAATAAAAAAAATCAATCAAACATGATAATAATCAAAAGCAGCTTTTATAATCCGTGCAATATGCCATAATTTAATATTTTATGTGAATTAAATCATATTGGTTGTTTGAATACTTATTTTAGAGTAAAATTATGGCATAATATAGGTATTATAGTATAAAAAAATATTCTAAAAATATTTTTTAACTGTAAAAAATTTCTCTTTTTTTTATCCAGCCATATCGGTCCATCGGTGGTTCGAGCGACCTCCGGTGATATGTCGACGGTCACTAGTAGTCCGAGCGGTCTCCGGTGACCGACCGGTTTCCGTAATTTTTTTTTATTTTGTTAAACAAACACTCATTCTGTAAGAATAAAATATGCCACAATTACAATAATAACCACTTAAACTTCTTACATAATAAAATTATGCCATATTTTTTATTTTACAGCCAACACATGCCCTAAAACATGATAGAATATGCATGAATATATCAGTCAAATTAGCTATGCGTTCATGAAAAACCTTATTCTATCGCATATTGCAAGAACACCTGGCCAGGTGAAACTTTGTATATTTTTATTTTTACTTATACTCTCCTTTGTACCTACATTATTCTTATAACATCTTATATTCTCACTAACATATTTGAATAATTTATCCATATTTATTAAAAAAAATATGTATTTAATATTTTAATTTTGAATAATATATGTCAATGAGTAGTTGCAAAATATAGGATTAAAATTATTTTTATTAATTATTTGGATCACTAGGGATAATTATGATCCTATAATATTCACTAGTTTCTCATTGTTTATCAATTTATCATGTAAAAATATCAAGTAACCTAGAAAACTTTTTATAAGAAAGCTAGAAGGATCTTGTGATGAATGAGAAGACTAGTTAATTTGATATGACAAATGTGAATGGGATTCACCTGAGTGAATGATAATAACCATAATTAGTTTTTGGGGGCAGTTGGGAAACATTTGTGAAAAAACAAGCAATCAAATAAGGACCAATTGGAGAGTGGCAGTAAATGATGCTCTTATTTCAACTACATTGCCCATTTCTTTCTATCTTTTTGGTCTCATTTAATGCAAAGTCATGCAAGTTGGGTTTGTGAATGAATCTAATGATATGAGACATGGTAGACTCTAATGTCCAATCATGAGGGTTTTACACATACTATTTGTTGTACATGGTATTTTGGAACTTGTGCCATTTATATTTTTTATTAATTTTAATTTGCTTTTCTTTATATTTTCATTTATCTATGAATCTATAATGGTGTGGAAATTGTAACTAATGTGTTATGATAGGAGATAATATTTAGAGAATTTTTTATTTTATAACAGAAGAATTGGTATTTTATTTTAGTTTTTAAATAAAAACTGTGAGTTTAAATTTATAATTTATCCATATATTTAAAAAAAATTATAATTTTAAATTTTAAAAAATTATTTTGTCTTGTTATATATGTTTATTTTAATTATTTCTGGAAGAGAACAAAAATAATTAGAATTAAAAAAATTATAAATATTTCACTTAACTTATTCTTTTTGTTTATTTCTTTCTCCATCATCAAAGCTGTATATTTAAGATGCTAGTGATGAAAAAAGTGTATTTTAAATTAATTGATAAATTTAAATTTAATAATTACTCCCTCCTCCGTTCTTTTTTTATCGATGTCATGGTATCAAAAAAATTAATTATTTCACAAAATTATATAAAAAAATAGTTATCATTATGAAATTACCCCTGATTTATATTTTCACATTTTTCTCTCATATTTAATTTCAACAAGAGGGTTGGATAAAATGTTAAGGGTAAATTTAAAAAAATAATAAATATTTCTTGATGTTAGAAAATAATAAAAAAAATATATAAATTTATGACAAATAAAAAAAACGGAAAGAGTAGTACTTAAAATATACTCCCTTTCATCCGTGGTTCTTCATGAAATTTTGGCATTAATGTTGTGTTTAGCCCAAGAATTTAAATGATAATAATAATATCTTTTTCTATTGTTAAAAAATAAATGTTAGTCAATTCTTAATCTTAATCTGCATGAGAGATATTAAAATAATAAAAATAAAGAATGAAAATGAAATAAATCAGAATAATTTAATTTTTGATGTGATTGAATAAAGTTTTGTAAAGCTTTATTTATATTTACAGTGTTAGAAAAGCAACCTTTGAATGGTTGAATCATGAATAAAAAAGTTATATAAAAGAAAAAGTGGCATAAATTTTGAAATACAAAGTTTACAGCTAAATCTCAGATAAAAGATATGGATTATTAACTTTAAATAATAATGGCCCAAGTCGACCAACATAGAATGTAAGTGGAGCGATTCAGAATGGGGAATAAAATACCTGTCCCCATCCCTGCTTTCCACTGAGAGGGGATTCTCTGTCTCTAAATTTCCAGTGGAGGAAAAATTTGCCTCACTCACTCCCTCGCTTTCAACTAGGCTGGGAATCCCGCCTTTTGTTTTTTTTATTACATAAAATTTTAATAAATACTATATATATATATATATATATATATATATATATATATATATATATATTACACTTGTCAATTTCTCGTAAAAATTTTACCAATATTATTTTAATAATATTAAAATATTGATAACAACACAGTAAATTTATATTGTTTTAAATCGTTTTAAACTAGGTTTATTATTTTATCTCTTAATATATAATAAAATTATTTTTTTAATAATATATTTTTGAATTTGATAAATAATTTATTTTATCTAATCTTAAATTTTATAGAAAATAAAAAAAATATTAAAATATTTTTAAAATTTTCCACATAATTATGTTCGTACATCACAAGAAATTAACACTAGTTTTACTAAAGATTTAAAATATTATTAATAAATACCAAAAATATATATATTTTTTTTAAACCCTATTTGATCCTTATAATCTTATATTCGTATTGAATTAAAATAAATAAATAAATAATTATATGAGTTATTATATATATATATATATATATATATATATATATATATATATATATATATAATTAAAAGTTAGGGAATCCCCACGGGATCCCCGCGTGGAGCGGAGGAGGGGAGGGATTTTCCCCCATTCCTCGCCCGGGGGAGGGAGGGAGGGATGTTATTACTTATCCTCATTTTTTTTTCTGACTTTTCTGAAATGAATAAACCCAGATAAATAAATTTAGGTATTTTTTTTATTTTAACCGGCTTGATAGTGTGGGATTGCCTCCCACATATATGCACATAGGTTCCCTTTCAATTAGATAATGTAGGACTAAACCAGGCTTGCAGCATTACTCCCCTCATCAGACATAGGATGTTGGGTCAGGCACAGTTCACTTAGCAGTGCTTTGCTCGGCCTTTTCCTGATCAGTCTCTTAGTCTCACACCATGTGTTGTCAATAAAAAGCACCAATAATGCGTATGGGAGGGAATCCACAACCCTAAAAGATCAATCAAATAAGGTGAGAATTGCCCTCTACGTATATGATCTCTCCTCAATCAGATGATGTAAGACTAAACTAAGCTTGCAAGTTTGATTCATGATTTATTATTTTTTTAATGATTTAATGGGTCGCTGTAGTTTTACTAAAATAAAAGTATTTATTTTATATAATAATCTTACTTTTACTTTTGTTTTTTCATATTTTATATCATTTTTATTTAATTTAATTTTTTTATTTTATTGATAAATACACCGTGCTCTGCTAAACAGTAGTGAATGATATTAATGAATAAAATATATAAAAAAAACTCTTGAACTACAACTCCCTTACTGTGATGGTTTTACCGTTGGGGCCGTCACACATACCATTGTGGATGAATTATTATTATAAACCGAAAATAAAACCCTGTAAGTTTCAATATTCACATAAATTTTTTTTTTATGAGTATTTTTCAATCCTTCTGTTAAACAAAGTGAAGTTTTGAGTGTTAGACATTTGAAAGCATTTTTGAAGGTTGCGAATTTTGAAGAGTAAATGGTGATCATGGGTTATTTTTCAATTTAGAATTGTAGCCTTTTACTTGTGAATTCTCTTTCCTACTTATAATTGTGAGTTTTCATATATAATACAAGTTTTCTATTAATATACTATGTTTTTGTTAATATTTTTACCTTTCAAATAATATATAATATTTTAATGTACAAAAGTTAAGTGAAAAAAAAGAGAAAAAGTAATTGAAGTAATGGCTATCCATACATATATATATATATATATATATATATATATATATAAGTTGAACATAACTTGGAGGAATTTTTTCCCACCAACATTGGACAGTAATTTTGGAATTATTTTAAAAAATAAACTAATGAAGTCAGATGTGAGGTGTGAGAACTAAAAAAATAAATAAACTAAAAAAATGAAAGATTATCTTATGAAATTTAAATATCAGAAAGATCAAGTGAGATGTTTTGAAACTTGTAGGGATCTATAATTAATTTTTGCTTTCAATATTGATACCATGAATGGCTCCAATAAATGCTTGTACCCTTTTAAATATTATTTTAATGAATTATTATACTATTTTTGTTGATATCATGAGTGGTAGAGATAAATGATGTCACTTATTTAACTATTGTTTTAATAAATTATTAGTCTATTTTTGTTGATATCATCAATCGTACGAATAAATGATGTTACAATTTTTCGTTATTATTTTATTATCGGAATGAATTGTTATCACGTCTTTTTTATGTAAATAAAAAATAATAATTATAGTAAACGAGATCATTAATTTTTATTGGTGATTGAAATGTTAGTTTACATGGCCTATGCAATATAAGAGCTAGCATTTTATTCTACTCTATATTCAAAATTTGAGAACACTCAAATCTATTTATCTATAATTCTTTATATATATATATATATATATATATATATATATATATATATATATATATACATCCCATTCATGATTAATCCATAATGTTTTTAATATGTATATATATTACTCTATTAGACCTTTGCTTACCTAATGGCACTGTATCACTATACTAATTGGATAAATAATTGTTCTGTTATGTTGATATTATGGCTGATGTTATAAATGAGTAATAGTTGCTGTTGCTTTTCAGTTTTAATCATTAAATAAATTATTGTTTTTATTAATGTTTGTGCAACAATTTCATAAATTATGTGACAAAAATATATCCTCTTCGGTCTTTTTTTTTTTTTAACTTATCCTATTTTAAAGATTTTCTTTAATTTTTTAATTTTTCTATTTAAAAAAATTTATGAAACATTAAATATTATTTTTTAAATTTATCTCTTATATTTAATATACTTCTACAATTTTTAATAAATCATATTCAATTACATATTATATTAAATTATATAATTCTTTTATAAATTTTAGATTACTAACTAATTTTATTTATTTTTTAATTTATATAAATTAGTTAGAATAAAAAAACGGAAGAGAGTATAATGTTATTAATTAATACCACATTAAGATAGAATATTTATTTATTTTTAAATAGTGTTATTTACTACCTTCAATTACATAAACATAATCCCATTCAGAACACCAATATTTTTTATTTAATTATTATATATATATATATACATCAATGAATTTTGAGAATAATTTTCACCGCCCAATCATGAGCTGACACATGTCCGTGTCTAAGGCTACAACGGAATCCACGCGCCACTCTGGAGGATCATTGTGCGGTACGGATCCTGACCCATTATCCGACATTTCACCGAGTTAAAACGATCCCACGCGAGTCTCCAAACAGCAAACGCAACTAACAACAGACTCAGCCCCTGATCTCCACGTGTCACATCCTGGTTCCCTCCACGATGTGGGCCCCACGACCCCCTCACGTGCGACAGAAATCATGGCACGAACGCCGGAGAAGTAAATCGTTGTTAAGATCAAGGCGTTTCTCATCCCAAGTAACGCGCGTGGAATCGCGTTTCCCGAGAAACTAAAGAGTCAAAACCCCAACGCTTCAAGCTTCAAACTTCAAAGCTTCAGTTCCCTTCTTTTCCGGTCAAACATCCACGTCCTTCTTCTCTGGTTCTCGTTTCCCAATATCGTTTCCGTTTTGATGACTCGTTCACTATTCCCAAAAAACCATAACTTCTAACTAAGTTTTAAATGTTTTTATTATTTTTAAAAACTATATATATTAATATACATGTATATATATATATATCGACACATAAATAAAACCAAGTAAATAGTACAATTATCTGGTACAATGAGGCATAAGGTGTTTAAATAATAAGAAGAGAATAAGTGATGAGACATAGGGAACATGGCATGTTTGAAATCAACGTGATACTAATAATTTTTGTTTTTTCTTAGTATATATGTGTGTGTGCATATATATATATATTTGTAAATCCTCTATGAAATTTTATGTCCAAAGTCATTGGAATAGTAAATCAGTGAAACTTGTAATATGAAACATAATTTCATTTCTAGATGCGAGGACGATTGCATAGTCCAGTGATTTTTCATTTTATTAGAGAACGAATTAATGGCGTGATGTATATTTAAAATTATGGGCACGCAACATTATTATTCACTGGCATTTCATTGGGACTAAGTATTATATATTGGGTCCCAATATAGGTCCCCTTAACACCCTTATGATTGTCACTGATTTGGTAAAAAAAAATTAGTTGTATGTTATTGCTGTCAAATTTTATTATTTTTATTTTTATTATTGCCACAATAGAAGATAAGTTCAAGAGAATGCAAGATGTTGATAGTTGGAATCTTTCCACATGAGATGTCAATGAACACAGAAGATAAAATTGGGTGCAAACAGTTCTAGCTTCTGGATCTATTCATTTATTATTTCAATCGTTAGAGTCAAATAGTTCAACTATAGTTACTTTGATAAGTTTATCTTTTAGTACATAATCATAGATTTGTCACCCTACCTGCTAAAGTTTTTAGGATGAATTGAGGGAAAGTAATAAAGTTTGTATGTAACTTTGTATTATAACAAAAGCAAATACTGTTTTTATTTCAACACAATAAAAACATGTAATAGTGATTTGTTAGAGCAACTGTTACTTAGATTTGAACTGGAAAAAACTCTTAAAAAAACCCATCAAATCTGTCAAAGAAAAACTATGGGACTATGAAAACAATGAAGTTTGGGTGATCATTCATGAGAGACCTTTTCCGTTTAACTTGTTTCATGCGAACTTAAAATTTTTTTTTGCTCAATGTAATCTAAATATTTTGTCTCTTCGCCAGCCAGCTGGATATCAATCACCAGATAATGATGTTCACAACATGCATGGTGGTATACTATGTAGCAACATGACTATATAAGATGATGATTATAACAACAACAACAACAATAACAATATAATAATAATAATAATAATAATAATTCATCAAAACAAAATCCTAAAAAAGGAAATTATGTCAATAACTTCATCATTGAAATTTTGTAGTACTCGGAATTTAATTTATTTTAAAACTTAAAATAGAATTATGATGAAAATGACCAACACTGAGAGTTCTTGATTTTTTCAGTATAAATACTTTTGAAAATATCATCTGACAATTGTCCATATAATTTAGGACAAACTTGTTTGCATGTGTTGATGAAATGTATTAAGTTCATCTGTTGCAAAGCGCTTAGCTTAAGCAATAATCAAACAGTAAAATAAGAGAAAAAAATATATTTTTTTTACTAATAGGCGATAAGCGGAACACTCAAAAGAAAATCAATAAAAACAAATGAACCAAAAATAATAAAATAAACAAATTAATTAAGAAATAAAGAAAAGAGAAATAATTTAGCAGTTTGGAGGAAGAGGAAGGGGTAGGGTAGGGGAGTTGGCATGTCGGCATCCCTAAAGATGGGAAGCATGAAAGATAGTGTAAAATAGTGGGAGGGCCACGTTATATCCAAGTCACAAGACATGGTCCTATACATTGTACCTCGTTGGAGCTTGTTCATGTCTCCGAGGCTTCTGTTTAACTTTTACTTGGGAACCGGGACGTCCTCTTCCTCTTATTCTTTAGTTTTAGTCTCACATGCTCATCATGTGCTTCATCTATCTCTCTCTTTCTCTTTCTCTTTCTTTCTTTCTTTTTCTAGTTGGCTTTCTTTCTTTTCCCAATCATCACACCCTCATAGTTAGCTTTATTATTAGTACTAGGACTTGTTACTTGATGTGAGTTTACCAAGATTGGCATGAGTATTCTATTGCATTTTTGATAAAGATCCTTACCACTTATTTCACTTGTGAATGTTCAATGCATGGGAGATGTTTGACCATGTGTGAGAGTTGGTTATGAATTATTTATATTTGTTTGTATAGAGAAGTAGTTAGGAAGTGATTAAAATAGAGATTCAAATGAGGTTAAATGTGGGATGGGTGAGTAATGCTTCTTTTGTTTTGAGGATATATAGGAGTGCTTGAAAACCATTATTGTTCAATTTTTCATTGTGTGAGAGAAGGTTGTCTTTTGGGTTGGGCTTTTTGTGGCCCAAACATAAGATGGAGGTCTTTATATAGCATAGTTTTTTTTTTTCACTTGTGTTTGTAAATAAGGTTAAAGTATAATATGAAAAATAATAAGTCTCTTGTGCGGGGTGGTGAGAGTTCAAATACTCGTGGTGATGTCGTAGCCCACACACATGCTCCATAGAGATAGCTACTTGTTGCCCTTTTCAAATAAAAAAAAAAAGGTAATCTGCTACAACACAACTATATATATATTTTTTTACCAAGATTTTATTATGTTACAACACAACTAAATATTTATGGTTTTAGTTTTATTGAAATAAGGTGTCAATTTTTTGTCAATTTAATAACAGATAGTTCATGATTTGTCCATATTTATATATATATAAAAAAATCTCTTGAAAAATATATGCAAATTTTAAAAATCTTATTAAATATGAATGCATTTAAAAAAAACTCAACTTCTCAAAATAATCTCAACATAAAATTTCTTAAAGACATTTGTTTTTTTTATATTTTTATAAAAAAAACATTATTATTCCTATATATATATATATATATTATAAGGTGAATAAGCCACTCTTCTCAACTTGTTTTCAGAGAGAATTGATCCCTTAATCTCTCATTTAATGAAAAAAAAAAGTATCATCTTTTTTATATGAAGATGGTTATATCATATTATAATTTAACAAAAAATATATATATTTAAATTCATAAAATCTATAAATAAAAGATTTTATATAGATGATGATTTATGTGAAATTTATAGGATTGGGTCTATAATTAATTAAAATAATATATATATTAAATTTTCTCTCCCAGTTATTTTTGTTACTTTCTAATAATACATTGCTCTCACCATTTTATAACAAGAAGTCATTTATTCATACACTTTCAAGGCAATAGTTCCAAGCTCCCGAGTTCTCATCCATGGCGCCACACCTCGCGGGAAGCCCATCTCTCTCCTCTTCTTCCGTTGCTCGTCTCCCTCTCCGTTCTCAAGGAACCATAGCAGCTTCAGCAAGGTGAGTCATGGTAGCATTCCGCGCGCGCTCCCTCTTTGCTTACGATTCAATTCATGCACACAACCTGTTCGCTTCTTGTCGTCAGCCATCATTGCAGCGTCGCAACACAGGATCGGCGTGCTGCCATTGAAGGGAGCGGTATTTGTTACTCAGTGACGACGAGGCAGGGCCGCACTGTCCCTATACTCAAGGATTGCTCTCTCAGTGTGCCTACCGGGCAGTTGTGGATGCTTCTTGGGCCTAATGGTTGTGGCAAGTCCACCCTCCTCAAGGTTCTCTTCTTCTCCGTTCTTAACTTGTATATCATGCATTGCTCACACTGTGAAAGTGGATGAATTTTGGGAAAGGTGAGAATTTTTACCAATACATGTGATTTGAAATTCCTTGTATATGAAGAGGAGGGGAGATAAAATAGATGAAATATTTTGACAGAATTAATGTTTATGTTGTAGTTATAGGTAGTAAGATTCATGGGAATCATGATTTAAATAGGCAGTTGATTGCTTAAGTTTTAATATTGTAAGGCTATGTGCTGGCAGAAGGGCTTGCGAAGGCGAGGCAGTACTAAACTTGGGCATTGTTGGGATTAGTGGCACTCAAATGCTATTTGAATGAGAGATAGAAGAGCACTTCTTAGTAGGTTAAGAGTGTTGACAGAGTCTTTTATGAGGGTTATTCACTTGTTCTTCACTATGTTGTTTATGCAATGGCCAGGTCGCTGTAGTATAAGTGATTGATCCCTAGTTGGAAGGTGTCAGTGAGAAATTCATCTTGTAGGGATTGGTGTTTGAGAATATGATGATGGGAGCATATTGTTGTTTTTAGAGATGTAATGATCTGCCTCTTTTCTTGTAACATTCTCAAATTGACAATGGAATCATGCTTGATGGCTTACTTGTGGATATAACTTTATAGTTGGTGAACCATATAAATCATTGTTCCGATTTATTGCTTTTTGGTTTGGTTTTTATCCTTTTCTTTCTTGGAGTACTGGGACACATCTTGTGATTAGCATTGTTAGTCTTATTTACATACATATATCATATTGACACTAACAATTGTTGTTGGTGATCCTAGTGTTTTCGATATCAGGAATAAATTCATACACTATGCATTGAGGTTTGAACACAAGATCTCATACAATGAGTACTCTTAGCCACTTGAACCTAGGGCCTTTCCTTAGTCATTCAGTTTTGTAAAAGTTTGAAGTTGTAGACATGCATTAGCAGTTGATTATATATGTATGCCCACATTTCACTCTGTTATGCCAATGCTTATTCTTACTCAATTCTAGCACTTGTCCAGTTTTAGGATATTAAAATCACCTAGAAGTAGGGGCATAACACTGTCAATAATTTTGGGCCTAAACTGCTACTGTGAGTAAGAAGAAGACGGTATATATGCATATATATATGTGTGTGTATTAAACTGAAATGAAGGGAAGGAGCTATCATCATGTGTATGTTCAGTAAGTCGTCGTTTGAAATTGTAGGTCTTGGCAGGCCTCCTCAACCCAACTCATGGAAGTGTATGTGTTAACAAGCCTAAGAGTTTTGTATTCCAGAATCCAGATCACCAGGTTACCTTTCAATGAATTCTTGAATCTTTAGACTTAGTTTTTCCTCTTGTCAACCAAAGACGACACTGTTGTCATGCCTCTCTAGGTGGTAATGCCCACAGTCGAAGCTGATGTTGCATTTGGACTTGGCAAATTCAATCTTTCATCTGATGCAGTTAGATCAGGAGTATCAAAGGCATTAGATGCTGTCGGAATGTTGAAGTACTCACAGGTAGGTTATTGATTATTAGAATACATCACGTTTATTTGTTGCCTTTATACTTGGTTGAAATGACTTATAATTTTGTTTGGCTGCCGTCCATTAGAGACCAATCCAAACTCTTAGCGGTGGTCAAAAACAAAGGGTTGCTATTGCAGGTGCTTTAGCAGAAGCCTGCAAAGTATTGTTGTTAGATGAACTAACAACTTTTTTGGATGAACATGATCAGGTAAATTTCTATTCTTTGACATGGAGTCAATTTTGCAATCTGTTTTTTTATACAGTTCTGTTTCTGAAAATGGTTGTTGTTTTTCTGTAATATCATCTTCAGACTACACTCGGAAGTTATCAAAGCTTCATGTAATTAATGAAAACGAAAATCAGTCTGTCAAATCTGGAATAAATTAAGAGCAAGATGAAATAGTGCTAAGAGAATACCAGGATATGAAATCTGGACTAATCATCCCGAATGGTTCATAGTTTGCACCAATAAACATTACATAGCTATGCAAATCAAATAGTAGGTTTTCCATACTGTTGTTCTTTCCTGTTTACTGGAATTTTTCAATGGTCTTGAAAGTCTCATATTCATCATGGACTATCAACATCTTTTCTCCCCCCTTACAATTATTTTCACATAAAATGTGATGTTTGACATGAATTTCTCAAATCTCATGAATCAAATATAATGCTTAACGGGAATTTCTTTTCATTACAGCTAGGAGTCATAAAAGCAGTCAAGAACTGTGTGTCTAGTCCTGGTGAAGTTTCGGCTTTATGGGTCACACATCGCTTGGAAGAACTCAAGTATGCAGACGGTGTTATTTATATGGAAGACGGTCGAATTGTCATGCATGGAGACGTGTCTGCTGCTGTTTCCTTTCTAAAAGAGAAGCAAGCACGTTACCTCAATCACCTTGATCTATAGATGAAATTTTCTACTTTTACTTTAGATGTATCTATTTCAAACATAGTTTCATGCTTGCAGTTCAGGCAATTCAAAGTCCCTGAATTTTGTATTATCTTTTGCTCATTCTATACAGACATTAACAGAAACTTGCTCTGATGTATATGCAAAAGATAGGACCAAGTGTTCTTGGAATGTTCAAAACGGGGGGAATGGTGATTGGTGAATGATGTGGAGTTATTGAGATTCTATTTTCCCTCTAAATTTTTAATTATCTGTAAATCTAATTTGTTGTACATTTATATTTGAATATAAATAAAATTGCCTAGTTAAACTATGTTCATTTTCCAATGTATTTGCATTTGATTTTTTCTATGGGATTTTCATTTTGTTCCTGCTCTGTTACGTAACTTGATTTGTGTTCATAAATAAGCATTAATTTTCATTTGCATGAAAATATAATGATGTTCATTGAAAATATAAACAGGGTTAAAAATTGGTGACTATTTATTCATGAAGCTCATGAATACGAATGTATTTGTTTTGATAAAAAAATAAATGCATAAAAATAAAAATGAAAATTGAGATGGAGGTTTTATACTTCAAGTTTTTTCGTGAATCCAACAACATTATTTACATTTATCTCCAATTCTTTTAGAAAATTATATATTTTTGGAAATAAAAAGATTGTTAAACTACTTATAACAATGACACAATGAAACACTGCAAGTTGTTTTTTTAGAATAAGTATAATTCGTTTCCAAAATTTAAAAAAAATCCTCATAATTTTAAATCCAAGAGAAAAAGATTTTGGAACCATTTTTCATAATCAATTTATTTCAGAATCCTATCTGCTAAAGCCTTTGGGTTGAAGTGGATTTCTTGGATCCACTCCATTTTGAGTACGGCTAACATTTTAATCAACGGCTTTCCTTTGGATTATGTTCATTACCAGGGTGGGCTTCGGCAAGGAGATCCTCTTTCCCTTTTGCTCTTTGCCTTTGTTGCAGATGCCCTTATCTTCCAAGGTCCTTTCTGGAGTTCCTCTAGATAACTTTGGAAATGTTTGCCATCCAGAGTTTATTGACGATTTTCTGTTTCTCACAACTGGTGGAACTGAAGACCTCAGCATTATTAAGCTCATTCTTCTCCTATTTGAGGGTTTGTCTGGGTTAGCGATAAATTTCCAGAAAAGCTGCCCTTTCTCGTCGGCCCTTGGCAATCTCCCTTTGGATCGCGACATTTTCACCCTAAATTGCACTGTGAACCTTTTGTCGATAATCTATCTTGGGGTCCCGTTGTATGGTAGTCAACCCAGCAAACTAGCCTAGCTTTTTCTCTTACTCAGTCAATTAACAACCACCTTGCAACTTGGAAGACCTGTTATCTTTCTCTGGGTAGGCGCATTATTTTGGCCAACTCCGTACTCCTAGCCATTCTTACCTACTGGTTGTATTTGACCTACCTAAATGGGTACTTCGAGAAATCAATCGAATCAGACATGACTTTCTTTGGAGTGGATGTGACATCTCTAAGCCTAAATGCCACCTAATTGCATGGGCAAATATCTGCAAATCCAAAGAGCAAGGCGGTTGGGGCATCCTCAACCTGCCTGACTTCAACCAGTCCTCCTTAGTAGATAGTGGTGGAAAATCTCGAGGCGTAACAATTATGTTTGGAGAAATATCATTACATTTAATTACACACCTAGTAGGGAATAGATCTCCTTTTTTCACACCATCCCTGGGAAGAAATCTTTCTTCTGGCTAGGGCTCCTTAGGTGTAGAACGGTTTTCCTTGCTTGCACTTTTGTCTCTATTTCTAATGGGAGTGATACTGCGTTCTGGCTTAACCATTGGTATGTTGACTCCATCCTCAATAAGGACAAATGACTTGCTATTTTTGATCTTTGGAGGAATCCCCTCTGTTTCAGTGGTGAACTTTTGCCATTCGGCCCTTAGTCCGGCCTTTGCTGAGTTTTCCCCACTTCACTAGACCTTGTTGTATGACCTTTTGCACAACAATGATTCTAGGATATGGAGTTTGGATAATAAGGGTTTCTCGATCAAATCCTTATATTATTTCCTTAACGATGGAGGTTTGCGATGTGCTTTTGGTAAAGCCCTTTGGATGGACCACTGTCCTCTCAAAGTAAAAGCCTTCATTTGGTTAGCCCTTAACAACAAAATCCTCTCTCTGCAAACCTTGCCAAGAGGGGACGCAATCGTATCTCCACCAGTGCATGTTCCCTTTGCTATGCGATGGAGGAGGACACAACTCACCTTTTGTTTCTCTGCTCCTTCTCTGTTTGGATCTAGGCCCATTTTGCTGTGCTTTTTTGGGTTGCTTTGCCTTCGTCCTTGGTAGAGGTGTGGACCTCTTGGGAGATGAAATGAGGGATTCTCTCTAAGCACATGGGTCAACTTCTTTGTTGGGCAATTTGGGCCAAACTCAATCGCCGCATCTTTTCTTTTGTTGCTTTAGACACCCTCTTTATTATTTGTAAAATTGTCCCCCTACTCTTTGCTTGGATTGATGTAGCCTCAGATCCACCTTGACATCTTTTTAAGGAGTTTGTTCTAGCGATTAGCATTGACCTTTGCGAGCCCCAGGATTCCGAACCCAAGACACTGACTCAGCCAACCATGGCAAGTGAGTCTGAAGACCCCCGTAGTCAGTGCCCCTTTAACCTGATCCTCACAATGTTTCTTCATCCAGCTCTTGGATGAGGCCTCTCCTTCCTGTCTCATCTTTTTTTTTATATTTTTCCGACTTTCACCTCAGGTTCCCTTTTGTGTCTTTCTTTTTGGGGCCATTTGGTATGAGGGAAAGTTGTTATTTTGCAGGGAAAATAACATGTGTGAATCATTTTCATCCGTTTGGTTTATAAACTAAGTATGTAAAGTAATGGTCAAAATGTAATCACTTTCCCATTGACCAGTGAAAGTAATTCATAGGGAAGGGGGTGTGAAAGAGATTACATCGTGGGATGTAATCTTGTGACATTTGTTAAATGACCAAATTGCCCACATAAAGTTCTCATTTTTTATTAAAAAGATTTTTCTTTTCATAATAAAAAATTAATAAAATAATCACAAAAAGATTAAATTTTATTAAAAATTAGTTTTTTAATTAAAAATTGCTTTCCATAATATAACAAATTAATTTGATATTAAATTTTTTAAAAAAATATTATTTCTTAATTAATCTTTGAATTTGTTTTTAGATAACAAATTTAAAAATTAATTAAATAATCATTAACATGAATAATTTTTAAAATAATTAAATATTTGACTGCACACATAACTTTATTGATATATAATGGAAAAAATAAAAAAGTTATGTGATTGTTTTACTAAAATAACTAATAAGGGCAAAATTGACAATAATCATAATTTTGCTTGGAAAATCTGTTTACACCAAACTAATGAATTAACTCTGCATGCGTTTAGATTACAATTTTCTGGAAACATAACAAACGTTGTAATGTAACTTTACAATGAAACACTTTACATGGAAAGACTTTGCAGTGAAAGACTTTACAGAGAAAGTCTTTCACTGCAAAGTACCAAACGGTTTATGTCTTCTGGTTCTTGTTTGTTTTATTTTAGTAATTAATTCATGATTTATCTATTTTTTTCAAAAACAAATTTATTTTTTTTTAAAATCCGCTGGAATAATTACATTATTATTTTCAGGATCTGTTTGAAACGGCTATTTATTATTTTTTATTTTAAAAAAATCCATGTTGCCATAATTTCCTCAAATAAAAAAAATCAAAATAAATAAATTTTAAAAGCCCGCTTTTCCATCGGCGCTCTCTATATAAACACTCGCGGGCTTCACACGCCCAATTTCAAACTACTCTCTCTATTCTCTTCTCTTCCCCGTCGCCGCGAAACCATGGTTTTCCTCCAGCGCTCCGCTCCAAACCCTCGGAAGCGCCCAGCCGCCACCGTCGCCTCCGGCAGCACCGCAGTCACCACCCCCATCTCCATTCCCAGGATACGAGACGATCCCGACGACCACATCGCGACCGTGATCTCTCTCCTCGCCGAGGCCGGCTGCACTCTCCACGTCGCCGCCGATACGCCGCCATCCCTCCCCGCCGACCTCCACAAGTTCCGCCGCACCCTCGAGTCTCGTCTCTCCTCTGATCCCTCCCTCCTCCCCCGACTCCTCTCTGGTCTCTCCTCCTACATCAATGTCCCCCAAAACCTCCGCCTTCTTATCGTCCCTGCATCCCGTGATGGCTCCTTGCCGCAAACTGATAGCCTCGCGAGAACCCTTCTCCTCGTTCCCCAAATCCAACTGCAGCTCCAGCATTTGCTTCTCGAGAAGCTTCCGGAGTACTTCGATTCGACTGTAGGTGATTCTGTGTCGTCGCTTAAGGACGATGTCGCGAGGATGATCATTAATCAGTTCAGGTGGCTTGATTTTCTTGTGGATTCGGAAAACTTTGTGGAGAAGCTGATGGAGGTGCTCTCCATTTCTCCGCCGTCTCTCAAGAAGGAGATCATTGGATCCCTTCCGGAGATTATTGGAAACCAGAGCCATGGATCTGTGATCACCGCTCTTGAACGGCTCCTACAGGAGGACTCTGGGGTCATCGTTCCTGTTCTTGATTCTTTTTCCAATCTAAACTTGGATGAACAATTGCAAGAACAGGTATCTCAATTGCTTCTGTTCTTGAGTCTTAAAATTTTGTTTATTGTTATCTTTTGAGTATGCTTTTGATTTAATGGCATTTTCACATTCTTCAAGGCTATCACTATTGCGTTGGCATGCATTAGAACTGTGGATGGGGAGTACATGCCACACTTGCTTCGATTTCTATTGCTCTCTGCAACTCCTGCCAATGTGCGCAGGATAATTTTGCAGATACGCGAGCAGTTGAAGTTTGTTGGTGTGACTGATCCACTAGCTATTAGGAACAAGAAGCTCAAAGGCAAATTGGTGGCAAATAGCACTGAGGCCTCTACCCTTGAGGCTTTGAGGTTGAGTCTTCAGTTCAAGAATGTATGATGTGGTGTATCAATTTCTTCTATAATTATGTGGTTGTTCCCTCTATTTATGACTTGATTTTGGTTGCAGATACTATGTGAGGCAATTCTGAAGGAGCTGAAGAGTCTTGATCATTCGCAAGATCACAAAGTAATTGATGTCTGGTTAATCATGCTTATATACATTAATGGTGGGTCTCTGCAGAAGGGCGTGGAGAAAATATTGAAGAAGAAAGTTATTGAAGGTTGTTTAAATGAATCTCTGTTTGATCAATGCATACATGGGCATCGAGAGCTGGTGAAGGTGAGTTCAATTTCATAAGTTCTCTTGAGTATGAGTTGGAGCCATGGATGGGCAGTACTTTTTTTGTAATACTGGTTTCTGAACCATGTTCTCCTATCTTCCATGCCTTCAGGATCATTTCTCCTCATTTCTCTCAGTTTCCGAGTACTTAATGGCATGTAGAGAACAACAAGCTAGGGATTTCAGTATTTATTTGTACACAGCACTGTTTGAAGAATTCAGTGATACCTTCTATAGGCAGGAGGTAAGTCTTGTATCTTTTTTGCAACTTAATGGTGTGCAGTTAATTTCTTCAATTTCAGTTTAACATTCTCTCTGGCACTGAAATTGAAGGATACATTGGGAGATCATGGGTAGAATGGCTTTTCCAAATTTGTGAAGTTGAAAGAGTTCCCCCATAACATATATTCTGCAGGTTCTTGGCTCACTAGTCACTCATATAGGTTCTGGAATCATGTATGAGGTCAGTTCCGCTCTGGAGGCCATGTTTCGTCTTACTTTAAAGTATTCAGAGGAGCTTATTCCAATGTCTTCTCATATAAATGGTTTGCTCACTTGGCCGTGCACTCATCATTCCCCTTTTCATGTACTTTTCCATCCAAGATAGACCTGATAGTTCGCTCTTTTATTGGTCTAGGTATCTTGGATTACTTGGAGGGATTTCATGGCGAAAATCTTCACAAGGTTTCAACCATTTTTTTAATATATTTTTTAATGATAACTTACTTTTGTCAGCAAGATATACTATTTGATCACCGCCATTGATATTGTCTACAAGTGTAGGTTTATGAAATCTTTTGTTATTTGGCTGTGTCTGCTCGTTCAAAACCCGATTTTCTTGGCTCTTCTATTGCCAATGAACTTCTGATGATTGTGAGGAAGCAGGTAAATTGAGGTGCTTGATCATATGTCATGACTCTTGTAGCATGTTTTAATCTTATAATCATGGAAAATAACCTAGTTTACACAAAAGCCCGTGTTTACCTTTTATTTTTTGGTTGTTTTTTTCATATTTGCAGCTTGGTAATCCAGACATCAAGTACAGGAAGATGGGAATAGTAGGAACTTTGAAGATAATTTCCACTCTTGGAGATGTAAATGCAGCTGTGAATTTCTCATCATCCCAGGTTGGAAGCATACATTAACCTGAAGAATGATTTGACCTTGCATAAATGTGATGAGATGATCTTAATGTCCAATATTTAATGCCTGTTTGTAAGTCTTTTACTAACCTTTCTTATGTTGTTGTAATATCCGGGCCTCATCTTGAGGTTGGTGGATTTAAGTTTTCGTTCTAGTGGTTTCACTGTGTCTATGTGGCTATTGTTTATGGCTTACATAAGTTCATCACGTGTAGTTCAACTGCATTTGTATTAACAACGATCTACTTACATCTTAATGCAAATTTGCTTCATCTTAAACTCTGTCTGCATCTTTTAAAATTAATATAATTAGTAACTACAAGCTTGGTCTGATTGATGTGCCATCGGCAGATATGGTGTAGCTTATAAGATAAACTGCTTTTTTTCCTCAAGGTCGGCAGTTTTTTCATGTTGTATCAATTTTGGCTGGTGATTACATTAGGCAATCAGCTACTCCTGTTTGCTTTGGATACTGTTTTTCTTGGAATTTCCTTCTGTTACCAAAAATATTCATTTTTCTTACATGTTTGGCTACTTTATGTATACTTTAATGTTTAGCTAACTATTTCCTCTTGAATTGACAATGCAGAAAACCAATTGTGAAGAAGCTTTGGAACTGCTAAAAATGGCCATAGAGTTGAACAAATCAGCAACATTGTCCTTGATCTTGCTATATGATGAACTCAATTCTTTGTTTGAATGCAGAATCCTTCAACCAGCTATCATTGAATGGTTGGTGGATTATGAAATTTGTTTCATTGATGAAAGGCAGAACGAAAATTTTTGACTATATGCTACAGGGAATCCTTTGTCACATAATGTTTTGAAAGTGAATGTTGGGATGATGTAAGAGTAAGATTAAATTGTCTTCTGCAGGACTGGAAAACACGTCGGGGAACTTGAATCCCTGTTTCTTTCTGATCTTGAGGGAGGACAATTGCCCCAGAAGTATGTATCTAATGATATAGAAGGTCTGCCTGCATAAATTTGACTGGATGATTTTACACAAATTTGGAAATTTTATGTGCATCCTCATGTTGATGGTAACTGACATGATTTATGTCTTTGATTGATTTTAGGAGTTCTATGGATGAACTTGGATGGCAATCTTTCTCCTATATGCCTGAATATCTTGCCATTAATTTCCTCAATGCCACTACAGTGAAGTCTTTACTGTCCTAAGTTCTTACAACATGTGTTCTATGATTTTCCATGCTCTAGTAGCATAAAAGGTTCAACTTTATCCTTAATGTTACTATCTGCTGTTTTCAGGTCAGCTGATTCTTTGCAGATTCTTCCTTCTCAGTTTTTGCTATTGTCTGTTGTAAGCACAAACTCTCTTTGATGTTTCTAAATAAGAGTAATGTGTTTGTTTCTTAAACTCTTCTCACTTACCCCTCAATTGATTCTAAAGGTTGAAAGGTTAACAAACCAAGGCTCTCTTGGTGGTATTGACGCGCTTCTGGGTTGTCCACTGCATCTTCCTTCTCCTAGGGTAAAGCATGAGCTTTTCCAAATGAATAAATTATTTATGGAATAACTTGTAATTATGTTTTTCTGGGGATCTGTCATGATATTTACTAATTTAACTTTTTATTAGTGTTGTTCTTTTTCTGAAGATTGAATTTTGAGCCAAACTCTCCTGTTAATCAACAATAAGTGTACGGATGAGTAAATGACTGCATGACTTTGATTCCTCTATGTGGCAACCAGTTGTGCCTTCGACCATGAGATGATAGATGCAGCAAATTATCATCTACTCCAAAATGTGGTGCTTTGCTTACTAATTGTCATTTGATTGGAAATGCAACCAATTAGCCTTGTGCTGATAAGTGTTATTGTTTCTGTTTTTCTCTGATGAAGCAAAACACTTTGAATGCAAACTTTGTATCACCATAGTTTCACTTCAAATGCAGATGCTAGTCTTGCCCTACATTCTGACTTTTGTACAAATTGAGACAATTTTGCTTAGAAAGCTTGGTAGACTTTCATTACTTCCTAATGCTGTATGGTCCAGTGATGTCATTTCTCATGCTTCATGCTTCTGGACATTGCCATGGCTACGGCATTTTATTTGTTTCTATTTTCCTTAATAAAATATCACTGTATTGACAACTTGTTTGATATATGTTCACACAAAATGTCTGTATGACTTCTCTTTTAGTTTCTATTTAAGATAATTTTGATTTATGGATTTCACATGTTACAGGTAAACTTTAATTGACTCTTGACCGCTTTGAGGCATATATTTAGCTTCTTCTACATGCACATTTTCTTGCGAATGAGTTGGTGCATATGAAATGATTTAAATGATCTATTAATGCTACAGGAATGCTTGAGTTTCCAGCCATCAAATACATATCAGTTGATTGCTAAATTTACATTGATTATATTATGAAATCAATTTGACAACTGTGTCTATAGAGATATACATGTGAATTGTTTATGCAATCGGTTTCATTTCTTATTTTGATTGGTCTGGAAATATCACAGAAAATTTTGAAGGATATCTCAAATTGTTTGTGTTAATGCATTTTCATTTCCATCGCTCTAGCACTTAGCTGAAGGTGAATGGAAGAGGATGTCTGGACAGCAAAAGCAGATACTTTGCCTTTCACTCTATTATGCAGTCAATTGGATAAGAGAGTTGGTATGCTTAATATGTTCTTCATCATGAAATATTTAGTTCTCATTCATTAAGATCAGGTCTGATGCATATAGCACTTTCTATGTTGCAGCTGAATGCCTTTAGCACACAAGTTATTGGTAAATTTGATTGCATAACTCAGGCCACAAGGGATGAGACAAATCGAAAACTCTTGAAACGTTTGAGAAATCTGGTGTAAGTCTGACTTGTCAATAGAGTTCAATTAATTTTTTTTTCTGTAAAGGTTCTCTTTCAGTTGGTTCCTAAGATTAATCTATATTGGTGTGTGTAATTGTGCTTTTCCTTCTCTTTTAATTATGAAGCCTATGAACTAGCATCTTAATATTTCTCATAGAAGCTGTTGGCTGAGAGAAATCTAAGGTCCAAAAAAAAATCCTAGATTTAACCAAGGAAAATCTAAAGCACAGAAAAGGTTTGGCCTTTTTTACTAACATATAATTCAATCGCTTGTTTACTATAAAATCTACCATCCAACATGGTAAATTTCTTCCAGAAAAATGTTGCGTCTGTATTTTACATTTTTTTATGTTGCAAAATATGCATTAATATCTGTAGGTATCTCAGGCGTCCCGTCACCATCAAAGAATAATAAATCAAATCGCCTTGACCATTCTAGTCAAAGCTCTTAGCTTTCTTTTGCCAAGGGAAACAGTGCCGTAGTAGTGTATTTTTAGACTATTTGCTCCGTGCTGTAGCTTTCTTTTGCCAAGGAAAACAGTGCTGTAGCAGCATATTTTTAGACTATTTGCTCCGTGCTGTATTTCAAATGCGTATTTGAAACATTTAGTAAATGAGCCCTTTATTTTTCTCTTCACCACCATTTATGTATGATTCTAATGAAAGAATGATTGTTTATGCAGTTTACTAGAGAGCTTACTGAATGCTTGTCTCAAGTATCACCAACTAACTTTACCTGAACTCCACTGCAATCTGGATCATTCTGGGACTCCTTTCAGCAAGATTAATCATTCAAAGCAAAGGGAAACCAAGAATGATCAATCATTGAAGAAGAGAAAGCATAAGGATTTGACAGCTTCAGAGAAATTAGATCCTTATGGAAACCTCAGGCAGCCTACAATAGTGGAGACCCTGAAAAAAGCAGGAGCTGTTATTAGTCAGGAAGTTGAAAACAGGAGCTCTTCAGGATCGCCAACAATCCAAAAGGTATCACAATGTGTTGAACATCGAGAAGCTAACTCTAATGAACTTGACCTTGTAGATATAGCAACAACTTCTGGAGTCTTGGATGCACAACGGTGCAAATTCAGACCTCTTCTTGTTGACTCCCTATTTATGTTATCACTCTCTGAGGTAAGCACACATTCTGAGGAGTTGACATCTATATATACGACTGTGTTGTGATAGACTATTATAGTATACTTCCTGGATGTAGTTAGATTATTGATTATTCCTTGAACTACTTCGCTATTTGTCCAATGGAGATGACAATTCTGTTTTAATGGCGCACCTCCCTGATATTTCATGTTCATAAGGTGTCAATCCTTCAAATTCGTGGTTTTTAGTTTTTCTAGTCCTGATTCCTGTGTTATAAATTCATCCCTGGAGTTTTTATTTTATCTTTTGAGTTTAGGATAATCTATGAGTGACTCTGCACTCTAATTTGTTGACAAAAATCACAATGCTGTGTTTTGTATCAACTGCTAAAATTTTGTCCTTCCACAATGAGTATCTTCCGTCCTTTTCTCTGATATTGTTTGCTTTTGTGTTAATCTGTATGCCACAAGAACCTTAATTTACTTTTACTACTTTTCTCCTGTTGTGTTTAGCAAGGGAGGAAGGCAGCAAATTATGCGTGATCTAAATCTACCATTACTGCAAGTTTGAGGATTAGACATAAGTACTAATCACTATACAGTACATAACATTGTTGATGACTTTGGCCCTCATCATTCTTTCCTTTGTTATGAAAAATGATTTTTGTACCCGATTCTTTAGTATCATGTAGTAATGTTAAGAGATCAATTTGTAATTGGTTCCGTATATCATGTTTCTTATTTGCTCGCTGTTATCACAGAGTCAGGATAATTGCTGTTCAGATCCTGCAGCTGAGGTAAACTACAGTTTCATAGTCTTAAAATCCATAGAGAAATATGTGGACCTTTTACAGTTGTTGATGCTCGGTTGTTGTTCTAGCTGCCATTGCACCTATACCTTCTCCGTGATCTTCACAAGAAGTTGGATTACTTAAATCCTCCGAACAGACAGTTTCTGATGGGTTACACCACAAAGGTCCAACATGGTCACAACAAGTTAAAAACTTCGGAATTTTTGACCAAGATCAGGCCACTCTCTAAAAGCCTAAGAAAACATTTAGGCAGTGCATTTTCTATTCTTAAAGGTGGTGAGATATTATCATAATGTTACCATTCCTGAACAGTTGTTACAGTATCTGACTGACAGGGTGATGTAGGATCAGAGCCTTGTCAGGAACATTGGAAATCTGGGCTGGTTTCAGCTGGAAGCCCGGATATTCCATTTGTGGTGGTCTCAATGGCTTCTGTCGCTAGTTCTGTTTTTAGAGAAGTTCTGTGCTGCTACAGCAAGGTAGACACACCAGTCGTTTCTTTCTTGCCTCTTGTATATGTACTATTGCAGTTCTTTATGTTGTTGTTGCAGATGCTAAGCATTCCAGACCTTTTTCTTCAAACAAGTTTGCCGACTCTCAGGGACATGCTAGATGCTTTCCAGTCGGACAAAGATACTAGCCAATTTTTCTCTGGGCTCCAACCATTGCCAAATCCTGGGAGCATTGTTTACTTGTACTGCAGAGTGTACTCATTCCATGAGGATCTACTGGATATGGGTATGCTAATTGTCTTCTCAACCCATCCACTTAGAGGTGTTGTAATTACATGATCTTTCTATGTGCAGCATATTCTTTGCCTTTCTCACTGGCATCAGAAGTTTTGGTAACTCTACAGTCAATTCTGAACTCGATTGCGATGTTGTTTGATAAGTCTATGGAGGAAACTGGGAGCAGCACGCATGTAGGATTCACTCAGAGTCTCCTTCCTTTTCTGCGAAGCAAGCTGGCCTCTTCTGCCCACAAGCTTTTAATGCATGATTGGAACTGTGCTGATAATGAGAACGAACTGAAAATCAAAGTAAGACTACATGAAATCCATTAACCTCATACAATATTTGTTTTACAGCTAAATATTTCTTGATTTGCTTCTCAGGGTGATGTACTACAAAAGATATTACATATTTACCTTAGAAACAGCGAATCTACTCCTGATTTACTTGATGAGTTGGCTTGCTCTATCTTGCCTCAGGTGAACATAACTTGATCTTCATTTTCATAAAGAATATACGCAAACCTTAACTGCTGATAGAAGTGCCCACCACTATGTGAATTCGATTTTTATTTATTTGTTTATTTTGTTTACCTTTTTGTGTGTGCATAAAACCCAAATGTTAAGCCGTGGAATTGTACTCTAAAGGATTGAATTCCAAGTCCAAACAAAACCTTTAAATTAATTTCTATTATGTGTTATAGGTTCCTTCATGCAGAACAAACAACACACAAGAAGCTGCCCATAGTTTTCCAACATTGTGCCCAACAATGTTTCTGACATGGTATAGGGTGTTGGTGAGCATTCTAGCTTCCTGCTGAACTAGCATTATAGTTCTTGTAAATTTCTTGAGACATTTATGCAGCCTTTCCAATTGTCCACAGCATGAAGAGAACCTTGATGTTTTAAACAAGCTGGTAAGCTGCAATGTTGATACAGAGTTAAACTTATACGAGGTTCCAAGCTCCATGCATTGCACCACTTCAAGCTGACAATTTTTCTTTCTTCTGAATAGGTCAAGGGGGGGTTATTGAAATCAAGGTCCAATATTCAAAGAAAACCTGCTGAAGTGTTGATAAAACTCCGGCAGTCAGTTAATGTCGTTGTCTCTTTGATCAGTATGTGCAAAATTCATGACAAGGTTATAATCCTTTAACAGAATTTTTATTATCCATGATTATTGATTCATCCATGTGCCATGAATAGTTCCATACTGGCTGATTGGTTAACCTGCTATTGCTTCAAATTTTGATTGATCGACTAACTACTAGTCAGCAGACCTCACATCTGTTATATATTGCAGTAGAGGTGTTATCGTCTTACAAACCTGACTATAAGTTTAAATTGCAAGTATTAATTGTCTATTAAAGGCTCTGGTTTTATAGGACCTAATAAGATACAAGTCCTGCAAAATGTTGAAATGGCCCGATTCAACATCAAACAAAAGCACTAAAAACATCCTTGGGTGGTAAAATCTCAGTAAATATTCAACCAGATCACTCAAAGGTATCAAAAACCTGAAAAATTAAAACTTGGAGTTCTCATTGACATTTTAATTATATCACTGGCTTTTCTAGTTGGAAATATTTCTGGAAAACACAAGTCTGTTTGGAACAACATTAAAATGAAGCAAAAGTAAGATGCATTCTGAACTTTGGGAAGCAGAGAACACAAAGTGGGATTTAGATCAAATTTTCTACATGAAATATACGTGAACTCATGCAACTAGTGGCTCGTGAAACATTAAATGTAACTTCTTGCTTGTTGTATATCTAACTCAGTTTAATTTGCTGCCTAGCTGTTACTATGAAGTTTCTCACCTTGGTCACAATGTTATCCTGGAATTCTGATGATGCTCTGAAACTCAAGTATCTTAGCAGGAAATCCCTGATCAGTTACTTATTTGGATTTTCCCACACCTCAGTTGGTTTTTTCTTTGTGAAAGTTTTCCATCTTTATTAGTCTTGTTCATTAAAGCTATTTGATGCAGGTTGCAGTGCATGCTATTGCGGTGAAGTATGGTGGTAGGTTTGTTGATACTTTCTTAAAAGGTATATGCTTCTAATTCTTGACTTGCAATTCTATAAATAATCTCTAAATCATCACTAAACTGTAACAAAATATCCAGTTTTTGACTTCCTAGAAGCCCATTTCAAGGAACACAATGACATCATAATTCAAACGGTATGCAAGATGGTGGTTTCTTCTAGTTGACACGTTCACCAGCTCCATATTATTCTAGTTTACATGTATGAATATTTGTTGCAGGTCAAGGAGCTCCAGAAAGCAACGAGAATCATACAGACCTTATGTTCTGAGGCTAAGGTATTACTCTGACAAGCAGATTAGTTGCATTGATCTATTCTTGAGCCACTATTGAAAAGATCAAAATTTTGTTCAAGGGTTCAAAACGAACTATGATCACCAGCAAGATTCCTGCTACAAAGAGATCCATGGAGCGCTTTGTGTTTCAAGTCAAGGCTCTTTTGCACAATACATCAAATGGATCCACTTTTTGGATGGGTAGGCACTGATAACACTTCCATTGTTAGTATGCATTTCTTTTCAGCTAACCAAAAACACAGAATATGGGATTCTTTCATAAGGATATAACACAAGATGTAAAACTCCTAAACTCCTAATCACCTCTTCTATGACAGGTAATCTTAAACACAAGGACTTGTATGGCCAAGTGGTGAGCTCCCAAGTGTACAACAATGGAGATGATGATATGGATAGAGAAGCAGAAAATAACTCTGAGCCAGATACTGCCATCCCTGATGATGATCATGAACAAGGCGACAATGACAAGTGAATCAGGTACAATAAATCTCAAATCATCCTAATTACTTATCAGAAACAACCAACACTGTTAAGCAAAACCAATCCTCTCATTACCATTTATCTAAGTGCATGATCGTTTACATATATGATAAAACAAACTCATCCAAGAAACACATAATAGGATGCAATATAAAGCAGTATAAACCTGAACATTTTTTAAGTAAAAGATGTAAAACATCACGGAGAGAATCATCAGATAGTCTTAACGGTGGTGGTGGTGGAGACTGGAGGAGCAGATGGGGTGGGATCGAGGAGGGGCTGGGTGTGGTTAGGTGCGGAGACGGGGGAATCAGGGTCGTAGTTGGGGTCGAGGGAGCGATCGATGGCTTCTCGGCCTTTCTCCAGGCACGGTTTGCAGGCGATCTCGATGGTGATCCAGCCCAGGATCACCGCCGCGATCGCCACAACCGCGCTCGTGATCGCTGCCATCTTAGTTCTTCTCTCTTCTGTGAGCTGGACTTGCGCTGTTGAATGTTAAGGGGAGGGGGGTCGTTCGTTTTGGTCAAGATCCCAAGGACTTCGTCTCCCATTGGGTTGGGAAGTCTAGCTGTTCCACCTGGAACACGCGATAGCATTTACAGCATGGATTGGGTGCAACCAGGGTCCTTGCGATGGTTAAATTGTGATCTGCTTGTCCTATAGTTGCAGTTATTTTATTTTATTATTATTATTATTATTATTATTTTGCTTAGGTTTGTGAAATCTATCCATTTAAAATTTCTTGTCTTGTAGTGGTAGTATATATATATCATCACCAACAGAGGAAACTCGGTATTTTAGTTTACTTCCCAATTAGAGGTTAAATATTTATTCATTACTTGCGGTTGAGGTTTTCCGTGCTAATATCATTGTCCCTCTTATTAGGTTTAATTAATATTTTATAAATAATTTTGAATTGAAAGCTTTAGGAAGGAGTTTTGAATTTCTTTTTTTAGGAAAATTATATTTTAGTGCATGATTTTTTGCCGACTAATTAATTTCATTTTTTTCCCATGTAAATCTATCTTTTTAAAATCACTTGTTATTTAGTCCCTCACATCATTTCATTTATAGAATTGCCAAATGGGTAGGATTTGACTCACATGCTTGTATATTTTACGAAGTTGTTTGATACATGTTAAATTTACTCGTATTTTTACCTATATAAATATCTTTTACTCATATTAGCCCAATGGGTAGGTAGGTATTTATTTCTTCTTTCCTTTTTATCTGTTGTGTCTTTTTATCTGTCATGGTTAACTAATCTCACATACTAACAAATTTAGTTATTTCACAAAATTTTATAAAAAAAATTACTTATTTTCAAAATTGCCTCTAATTTATATTTTTGCATTTCTTTTTAATATTTAATTCCAAGAAGAGAATTGAATAGAGTATTAAGGGTAATTTTGAAAAAAAAATAATAAATGCTTCTTGATGTTGAAAAATGACAGATAAAAAGGAGCATGGATTTGTGACAAATAAAAATGAATGGAGGGAGTATTTGTTGTGGCATTATATTGATCACTTTTTTGAGTTTATTTATTTAGGTTTATTTCTAAATTATAATTTTTAAATTTTATGAAGTTATATATGAAAGCTTTTTTGAGTTTTCTTTTATTTTTTCCTAGTACTAACTACTAATTGCTTAACCAAAAGTTCTTAATGACTATTATTTTATTAAAAATTTATATTAAAGTTAAAATTTTATTTTTTAAATATTTTTTAATATATTTTTAACATTAGGGAAATTATTTATCGGCCAATACCTACTCATTTTAATCCAAAAATGGTTTCTTTTTTCCGCAAATTTATGCTAAATAAATTGTACTTGCACATAAGAGGAAGGATATTCATGGATAGACAGATATGCACAAGATTTGCTAGGTCTAATTTTGTTTTAGTAATTTGTTAGAAAATCATAAAACTACCCCTATATTTGAGGAGAATCTTCTTGAAATGCCATAGTAACTAATACATGTGATATATTTGAAGGTTATTTGGTAAGTCATCTTGCTTGTTTTCAGTCTTTCTTTTAATATTGTTTTTTTTTTTTAAGTAAATAAACTACAATTTTGTTAAAATACATAAACAAAGTATATAAGGATGAAAAACATACATATAAAAAAAAAAAATCAAGATGAACTACTATAGAAATAGATAATAGAATCCACTAAGAGCGGGAGTAGATTAGTAAAACAAAAACATAAAATTATGAATATATGAAAAAACTTCTGGGTTGCTGGGAGGGTTATCTCCAAAGAAGTGGAAGGAAAATATGTAGATGAATTAAGTGCTTGGGTTAAACATTGTGAGGATCATATATATAGGATCAAGGAATTCAAATCTTCTTTTAGCAATGCTGATTAAATTTTCAAGCTTAATTTGTTTCACCTTAAGAACCACAGAAATCTGTAGTTTTATTGGTGACCACAAATGTTTTATCAACTTCACCGGAAATAGTCCCCAAACATGCTATTGTGGCAATCAGTGCAACCAGAGAATAGTTTTGTGGCCATAATATTATAAAAAAAACATTTGTGGCCACATCATTATAATGATGAAACATTTATGGCCACTAGTGTCACGCCCCGAACCTAACCGGGCATGTGGTAATCACCATGACAACGAGAAGTGGGTCTTGCAACGATCTCATTTGCCAGTCGTCGTAAGGCTTAACACAAACTTGTTAATACAACTTACTGAAGAAAGAGATAATACCAATAATAAAGTCATAATAGAGTTTTTTTATACTAGGGACCCTAAACACAGAAGAACCTCAACAACCATATAAGTCAGGGTTTCAAATACAATTAGGAAATATAAATACAAGAATAATATATAAAAGAGCAAGTCTAATGGATCCATAAAGTTCATATGAACACTGTAAACTAACTTAGACAAGGAGAATAGACAAGCCACTTTATTGCTTGCCTAGCACAACCTAGTCCAACATCGCAGTCTGAGAAAGGAGAAAAGAAAGTGGTGAGTAATATGTGTTACATAATGAATGGTGACAATATAAATATAATAGAGTAATAAAGCATTTTAAATTTCTAAATTACCACAATGGTAATAACATATAAAAGTAGTTCCAAGTATTCAACAAATTAACAATTAATATAATGATTTGTCAATAGTATAAGCAAGTAACTTTTTTCTAACACATTGATTGCAGTTTAAAATACAAGCGGACTTTAAACAATTCCCAAGCTAATCGTGGCTGTGATTAGTTACAGGACCACCAATGTGTTTTTTAAACCTTTAAAAAAATGTAAAATGTTGCATTCCTTGGTGTTGGCTTATGAGATTCCTCGTGTGGTGATTTCGGGTTTCTCACATAAAAGAATCCCCTGTCAATGGCTCTACGCACCTCTTGATCAGGGTAAACTAAGGGTTAACCACGTCGTTTTCCATCAGGCCGGACCATGGGGCCCTTCATTGCATTATCGAACTAAAATCCGTAGTCACCATCAAAATCAAATGCAATCATAAAATTCTTTCAATTCCCAACTCAGGGATTCTATCATATAATGTTTAAATAGGGAAATGTACATCAAACCATATTTCATTTGCGTATAAAATATGTACACATGTAAACATGTTCTTTTCAAAATAGATACCATTCGTGTTCGATATATGTATATATATATATATATAAAATCTAATTTATTATCAAATTTATGTTATAAAACACATAAAGTGACACTATAATACTCTTATTAAATCTATGCAATTATAAATCAAACCACTTACAGAACCAGTCGTCTCGCATCGAGAGGCGCTCACTGGTCGGCGATTTCCTTCCCCTTGGAGGATATTTCGCCATTTAGATACAAGTAAGGAATTTAAGAAGTAATGAATACAAAAATGAGAGCTAAAATGCATGCGAATGCAAGTATACATGTCGAACATGAAACTTTAGGGTTTTAGGGCAAAATGATGTTATTTTGGACCCAAATGACTTCAAATTGGAGTAAAACTAATTCTAATGAATTTCAAGTAAGAAGGGTTTTCGATTTAAACCAAGGAAATACAAGAAAATGTCAAAAGTGTTTTGTGCCACAGTAACTTCGATTTTACTACAGTAAACCTGGCCCTAATACATGGATCTTCTCCTAGTTTACAACAATAAATTAAGGGATTTCTTTACAAATAGTCACATACATGGATAACAAGTCATTGGTTTCAATTTTAGCTTATATACAACCAAATCCATGAAAAAATTTTGGTTTTAAAAAAATTCTAAAAACAAAGACATTTGATAAATATACGGGATAAAAAGCTTGGATCGAAACCTTACTGGACTTATAAGTGAATAAGGAAGGGGAGAGATGCTTGGTTTGTCGGAAATTTCGCTGGAAAAAAAAATCAAATATGAAGAGTGGTGGTCGGCCAAATGAAGAAGCAAGTGAAGAAGAAGAAGAAAGAAAGAAAGAACTAAAGGAAAAGAAAGGATGCTTGGTTACTTTGTCTTTTGTTTTATATATATATATTTAAGTTTCTTTCTTTAGGTCTTTCTTTCTTTCTTTCTTCTTTTTCTTCTTCACTTACTTTTTCATTCGGCCGACCACCACTTTTCATAATTGATTTTTTTTCCGGCGAAATTTCTGACGAACCAAGCATCTCTCCCCTTCCTTGTTCACTTGTAAGTCTAGTAAGGCTTCGATATAAACTTTTATCTCGTATATTCATCGTAATTCCTTGTTTTTACAATTTTTTTAAAACCTAGATTTCTTCATAGATTTGGTTGTATATAGGCTCAAATTGAAGCTAGTGACTTGTTATCTATGTATGTGAATATTTGTAAAGAAATTCCTTAATTTAGTGTTGTAAATTGAGAGAAAATCCATGTATTATGGCCGGTTTCATTGTAGCAAAATTGAAGGTACTGTAGCACTGAACACTTTTGACAACTTTTTGTATTTCCTTGGTCTAAATCGAAACCCTTCTTACTTGGAATTTATTAGAATTAGTTTTACTCTAGTTTGAGATCATTTGATGTCCAAAATGACGTTGTTTTGCTCAAAAACTCTAAAGTTTCATGTTTGGCATGTATAATTGCATTCACATGCGTTTTAGCTCTTATTCTTGTGTTCGTTAGTTCTTAGATTCCCTGCTTGTATCTAGGTGGCGAAGCATATTCCAAGGGGAAGGAAATTGCCGACCAGTGAGCGCGTCTCGAGGCGAGATGACTGGTTCTGTGAGTGGTTTGATTCATAATTGTATAGATTTAATAAGAGTATTATAGTGTCACTTTATATGTTTTATAATATAAATTTGATGATAAATTAGATTATATATATATATTTTAGCACGAATGTTATCTATTTTGAAAAGAATATGTTTACATGTGTATGTATTTTATACGCAAATGGAATATGATTGATGTACATTTCCTTATTTAAACATTGTATGATAGAATACCTGAGTTGGGGTTTGAAAGAATTTTATTATTGCATTTGATTTTGATGGTGACTATGGATTTTAGTTCGATAGTGCAATGGTGGTCCTACGATCTGAGTTTACCCTGATCAAGAGGTGCGTAGAGCCATTGATAGGGGTTCTTTTATGTGAGAAATCCGAAGTCACCATACTGGGAATCTCAGAAGCCAACACTAAGGAAGGCAACATTTTAAATTTTTTTTAAAGTTTTTAAAAACACCTTAGTGGTCCTGTAACTAATTACGGCCATGATTTGTTTGGGAATTGTTCGAAATCAGCCTATATTTTAAACTGTGCGCAATATATTAGAAAAATGTTACTTGCTTATACTATTGACAAATTATTATGTTAATTGTTAATTGGTTGAATACTTGGAACTAGTTTTATATGTTATTACCATTGTGGTAATTTAGAAATTTGAAATTGCTTTATTACTCTATTATATCTATGCTGTCACCACTCACTGGGTAACACTTGTTACTCATCACTCTCTTTTCTTTTTTCTCAGACTGCGACGTTGGACTAGGTTGTGCTGGGCAGACAGTAAAGTGACTTGTCTATTCTTCTTGCCTAGGTTAGTTTGCAGTGTGCATGTGAACTTTATAGATCCACTAGACTTGACCTTTTATTTATTGTTCTTGTATTTGTATTTTCTAGTTGTATATAGAACCCTGATTTATATGGTTGTTGAGATTCTTCTGTGTTTAGGGTCTCTAGTATAAGGGAATCTTATTATGACTTTATTGTTGGTATTATCTTGTTCTTCAAAAAGTTGTGTTAATAGGTTTGTGTCGAGCTTTACGACGACCTGAAAATGGGGCCGTTGTGGGACCCACTTCTCGTTGTCGTGGCGATTGCCACGTTCCCGGCCAGGTTCGGGGCGTGACAATATCAATTTACTAGTTGTAGAAGCCATAGGATGAAATTCTGATTCTGCAAAGGTGTGTGAGATTGTAGGCTACTTCTTAGATTTCCAAGAGATAGGAGTGCCACTAAGAAAGATATAATAACCTGTAATAGATCGTCATGTCTCGGTACAACTTACCCGATCAACATCACAGAAAGCTTCAATGTGAAAGTCAATGTGTGAAGGTAAAATAAAAAAAGACCTTGACTAGGAGATCTCTTCAAATAAAGAAGAATATGATAAGCAACATCAAGATGAGGATGAGGTGTTTGCATGAACTAACTAAGAAACTGTATTGCATAAGTAATATTTGGTTGAGATATAGTGAGATAAATGAGACACCTAATTGGGCGACGACATTGGCTTGGAACTTTTAAAGGTTCACCACAATTTGAAGACAATCCATGTTGTTAAGGAATGGGAAAAATAGCTGGTTTGCTCCTAAACATCCATGTTTCATTTTAAGAGATCAAGAGTGTGCTTGCGTTGATTAAGAAATATCCCTTGCGGATAGCGAGCAAGTTCCAACCCAAGAAAATATGTAAGTGTACCAAGATCCTTTGTTAAGAAACATGTGCTAAGATATTTTTTGAGTTTTTGAATCTGTAGAATATAATTTTTGGCAATAACCCTAGTCCAAGTGAAAAGTGGATGATCATTCCAAGTTTGAACAAAGCCATATTTCCTTAATGATTGAGAGAATTTTTTTGGCCCATACATACATTTGTTGAACCAAGATACACAAGTGTCACCAGTTTAAAGGTATTCTAAGGGAGGAGACATACATTTACTCATGCAATTCACCATGAAGGAATGCGTCATTTACATCTAATTGGTGTAACTCCCAAATTTTTAGCGGCAACAACAACCAACAAACATCTAATAGTAGTTAATTTTGCAACAGTTGTAAAGGTTTCAATATAGTCCAAACCTTAAATCTAAGTATATCCCTATGTTACCAAACGCGCTTTGTCGAACCATTTGACTTGTATTTCACTTTGTATACCCAACATGATCCAATGGGCTTCCTTCCTGTGGGTAATGGCATTATACACCATGTATGATTTTGCTCTAGAGCAGAAATTTCTTTTTTCCTAGCCTTACACCATTTTGGGTCTATGACAACTTGGAAAAATGTTTTAGGTTTACTAACAATGGAAATATTAGCAAGAAAAACTTGATGAAATGGAACAAAATGAGAGTAAGATAAATAAGATGACATGTGATAAAGGTATGTAGACGATCAAAATAGTGGAGAAAAGTAAGTTGTATATCTCTCAATATATCAATTACACTTTTATACACACACAACAGTCCTAATAGGAATGTCTAGCAATATGGAAATAGCTATAAGTTAGCCGATGAATCAATCATCAATCAATCAATCCTTAATCTAGGTAAATACTAGAATATAAAGACAACTATGATTGACAGCTAATACTTCACCTCAAGCTGGAGCATAGTTGTCTATCATGCACAACTTGTTACTCAAGGTGAGGAAGTATTCCTTCTTAAGTGCTTTAGTAAATATATCAGCAATTTGATCTTTTGAAGATGTAAAAGAGTGCAAATCTTCTTGTCAGTAATTCTATTTCTCACAAAATGACAATCGATTTCGACGTGCTTAGCCCGTTCATGAAAAACAGGATTACTTGCAATATGAATTGTAGCTTGATTATCACAATACATAGGAATAGGATCTGAATAAATAATATTGAAATTTTTAAGGAGAGCTTTCAACCAAATCAGCTTACATGTGGTGTGAGCCATGGCACGGTATTCTGCTTCAGCACTATATCTTGAAACAACTGTCTATTTTTTATTTTTTCAAGTTATTAAATTCCCACCCACAAAGGTACAATAACCTGATGTAGATTTTTTGTCACTCTTATCACTATCATAGTTAGCATAAGAATAGCCAACTAATTTCACACAATTTTTCTTTCTGAACCATAATCCTTTTCTTGAAGATTTCTTTATATATCTCAGAATGTTGCAAGCAACCTCCCAATGACCCTTCTTAGGTTTATTCATAAATTGACTAATCAAACCCACGACATGCATAATGTCCGGTCTAGTAACTGTTAAGTAGATAAGCTTCCCAACTAATCTTCTGTATTATCCATAGTCTACAAAATTATCATCCTCTTTCCATAAGTCTAGATTAGGTGCCATTGGAGTATCTAATGGTTTTGCACATAGTAAACCTGCTTCTTGTAATAGATCAGTTGCTTACTTCCGTTGTGACAGTACTACACCTTTATCACGGGCAACTTCAATACCAAGAAAATATCTTAACTGACCAAGATCTTTGGTGACAAATTGTTGCTGCAGGTGCTTCTTGGCTGCTTCAATGCCATTTACATCACTACCTGACAAGAGTATATCATTAACATAAATAATAAGTACTACAATCCCTAATGAACTGTGTTTCACAAATACCGAATGATCAGCTTGACTTCGCTTGAATCCTGCTGCAAAAACAACTTGACTGAATTTATCAAACCAACCTCTAGGGCTTTGCTTAATCCATAAATAGCTTTGTTGAGCTTATATACTAAGTGAGTCTCCCCCTGAGCAACAAAGCCAGTTGGTTGGTCCATATAAACTTCCTCATTTAAGTCTCCATAAAAAAATGCATTCTTGACATCTAGTTGATACAGTGGCCAATTATGATTGATTGCAATAGAGATGAGCACACGAATAGAAGTCAATCGAGCAACAGGAGAGAAAGTTTCAAAGAAGTCGATGCCTGGTGCCTGTATGTATCCTTTGGTAACTAGTCGGGCTTTATATCGGTCAATAGAGCCATTAGGGTTGTATTTGATAGTAAAGACCCTAACGACAGGCAATAGGTAAAACTCCTTAAAGTAAAGGTACCAAGTCCCATGTGTGTCTACTGAGAAGAGTGGACATTTTCTCATTCATGGCCTCTTTCCAATGAGGATCTTGAATTGTCTCTAGATAATTCTTAGGAATAGATATAGATGACAGGGATAAGGCTAAACGACGAAAAACATGACCAATGTGACTAAAGGAAACAACAGGAGGAATGCAATACTGGGGTACAAGAACGTTTACCTTTTCGGAGAACTATTGGCAAATCATCAGGACCATCAGTAGAATGCAATGAAGGAGATGGCTGTGAGACATGAGTTTGCAAATTATTTCGTTTGGTGTAAACCTGTAAAGGTTTTGAAGGAGAATGTTTACAGGGGATGGTGTTACTGTGGTAGGAAGAAAAATTGATTCTTTGAATTTAGAGTTTTTAAAAAATGATTTATACTCAAAAAACGTGACATCAGCTGAAACAAATATTTCTTTTAACACTGGATCAAAACACTTATAACCTTTTTGTGTTCGAGAATATCCTAAGAAAACACAATGGACAGCTCTAGGAGACAACTTATCCATACCGGTTTCATATCAATGAACGAAGTAGACACACCCAAAAATTCGAGTTAAAGAAAATAATGAAGAATTTGGAAAAAGATATCTGAAAGAAATATCACCTCCAAAAGTAAAAGATGGCATTCGATTAATGAGAAATCCAACAGTTAGAACAACATCACTCCAAAGATATTTGGGTACATTCATTTGAATCATAATAGTATTGGCAACATCGAGAAGATGTCTATTTTTACATTCTGCCACACGATTTTGTTGTGGAGTATGAGCACATGATGTTTGGTGAATAATGCCATTAGCATAACAAAAATGAGAGAAGTCAGTTTTCATATATTCCAAAGCATTATCAGTTTGTAAAACACGAATACTAGTAGAAAATGGAGCCTTTATTGCATTATAAAATGTTTGAAATTCATCAAAAACAAAAAGACATGTCTTTTAACAAATAAATCAAAGTCATACGAGAATAATCATCCATAAAAGTAATGAAATACTTATGACCAGACAAGGTAAGATAACAATAAGGACCCTATACATCGGAGTGAACTAGATAAAAAAGATGCAAACTATAACTCTCTTTAGAAAGAAAAGACGCTATGTGATATTTTCCTAACTGACATGCATCACAATTATTTAGAGAAATAGACTCAACAAAAGGTACTAATTTTTTAAGTTTAGGAAAACTAGAATGACCTGAACAATAATGCCAATCATAAGGAGATACTCCACCAGCAACAACAACAACAACAGAAGAATTAAGATAGTAAACACCTCCTGATTCAGAGTAGTGTTCAATCAATGTATTCTAGTGTAATTAAAAACGCTAGGCTATATATATAATTTTTGGAATAATTAAAGTCAAGCAAAGTAAAGTTTAAGTCAAACAAAGCATAACATAAAGTCAAGAAAACACTTCTTAGATGTCTAGAACTAAAGCTTTTAGAGTGTAAATTCTATCTTCATGAGTTATTTAATTCTAAGCATCATCATCCTCATCATCTAAGCTAGCTTCAACTCCAGCACTAAATTTAGTTGTTGCTTCTTCAATTTTCTCTAATTAATAAGTTAATCCCTTAATTCACTCATTTTTTTTAAAAAATACTACTTAAATCATCTGGTTTTTCTTTCCTAAATTTATTTAGTAAATGTGCCTTTTTGAAAATCACCTAGTTTTTATGCCCTAAATTTATTTCATTCCTTATGAGTAAGTGTGCCTTTTTTAAAATCACCTAGTTTCTCTCCTAAATTTATTTCCTTTTTTATTAATAAATGTGCCTTTTTTAAAATCCCAATTAACACTAATTGAAAGCATTAAATATAGAGCTAATAGCAAGAAAAAAAAGGACAGACTTGCCTTTTTTATGCTTGGTGCCTGGCAAAAAGCGCTCGCCTGGGCTCATCTCATTGAAGGCGCCTCGCCCTGGGGGTGTTGAGGCACTGGGGCCTCGCCTTACCTAGCCTGAACGCCTAGGCGAGTGCTTTTCTCGCTTTAATAACACTGATGTATTTGTCTGTAGATCCTGAAAAATACGATGAGTAGGAAAGAAGGTTACAGAACAATTTAAACCTTTTGTGATTTAATTCATTGAAAGAAGATTGAATGATAATTTGGGTTCATGTAAGACTTGGTTAAGTGTAAGAGGGGGTATGAATAGTACCCACACTAGAGACAGTAGAAAAAAAACCCATTAGCAACAGTAATTGGTGATAGCGATTAACAAGGAGTAAAATTAAGAAATTGGAGTTGGTTACTAGTCATATGATTTGATGCACCTGAATCTATTAACCAAGAACTACTAGAGAGAGTTGCAAGTGTAGCGGTACCTTTCTGTGGAGTTTGAGAGGCAACATAATTAGGTTGTGAGTGAATTAACCGTTCATACTCTACTTTCATTAGAAGTGAAAGTAACGGCAGTTGCCTTAGGAGTGTTGTGCCTTTTGGTACGTTTAGGAGCCTAATCAGGTTTACCATGTTTGGCCCAACATGCTTCTTCAGAATGAGTTTTTTTGCCACAAAAATCACATCGTCTATTACGTCTTTTACCCTTGCCATTATTGTACCCACGTCCTTGTGCAACCATAGCAAAATGTTCAAGAGTAACAATTGGAGATGACAGAGTTAAAGAGGCTGATTGCAAGCAAGAGAAAGCTGATTGACGAGTAGGCATAGTGCTATCTCCAAGTAATTGACTTCTAAGAGTATTATACTGGTCATTTAGATTCATAAGAAATCCACAAAAAATGAGATTTTCCCATTGACGTTTTTGAATTTCTAAATATGTAGAGAGGTGTTGCAATTCACGGAGTTCATTGATAATTCTTTTATAGGCTTCAAAAAATTTAGGAAGGGATTTTTCACCTTGTTTATTATCAACAAGTTGTTGAAACAAGGAGAAAATATGAGAATTATTACCATCATTAGAGAACATCTCTTTGATAGTGCCCCACATCTTCTTAGCAGTGGATATCAATCCAATGGAGGTAGCAATCTCAGGTTCGAAGGAATTCAACAACCATATTTTCACTGCATAATCAGATTGACACTAGACTGCATATTTGGAATCCTTAGTGTTTGCCATTTTTTGAACTAAATGATGATCACGGCCTTGAGAACCAAGAAAGGTACGAAATGCTTGAGACCAAAGGGCATAATTTCTGCCATTAAACTTTACGGTAGGTCTAACAGAAGCACGCAAATCAGAGTTGGTCATGTTATCTGTCATCTTGAATTACAAATGCAAGTATCCAAAAAAAATTACACAACCTTAAACACGTAGGTACAAGAAATCAATCACACAAGAGGGAATTGATGAATCTTCACAAGAGAAAAAAAAATCAAAGATCAGAATAAACCTGCTCTTATATCATGTAGATGAGGAAAATAGTGGAGAAAAGTAAGTTGTATATCTCTCAATGTATCAATTGCACCTTTAGATACACACACATATATACAACAATCCTAATAGGAATGCCTAGTAATATGGAAATAGCTATAAGTTAGCCAATGAATCAATCATCAATCAATTATCAATCAATCAATCTAGGTGAATACTAGAATATAAAGACAGCTATGATTGACAGCTAACAGAGTATAAGAAAAAATTGCATACGATGTAGGCTATGATGGGTTATCTATTCTAGGAAGCTGATACACAATCAACAAGACGAGCTAGAATATGGTGTGCTCTTTGAGGTCGAGGTGTGTTAATTTAAGATTGTTGAGTGGGATTTGGTTGATTGGCAGAGATTTGTGTAGATGAGTCTTGAGATGGAGGTATAACCTCATGATTTGAATTAGTGGAGACAAGCGAGGCACTATTATCCATTGGTTCAGTTTGAGGAGTCACATTTGTTTAATCTTCCAAAGAATAAAAAATAGGAAGAGGAGCAACAATATTTGCTTCTTTTGAAGGACTGCGGTAATGAAAAAGAAATTGATTTTTTATAGAAATTGACATCTCGAGATGTATAAATTGTGTGATTCCATGTCATAAACTATATACCCTTTTTGTCCCATAGGATAACCAATGAGCATACATTGCTTAGAATGAGGTGCAAAATTTTCTTTTGATCGATTATTATCAAGAACGTAGCACAAACAACCAAATACATGTAGGTGAGAGTATGAAAGAGGTTTGGAAAATAACATCTCATAAGAAGTCTTCCCCGATAATTTAGGTGGAGTATAATTTATCAAGTAAGCTGCTATATAAACATAATCACCCCAAAATTTAATTGGCAAATTTACATGGAATCGAAGAGAACAGGCAACTTCTTATAGGTGACGATGTTTTCGCTCTGTTATTTCATTTTGTTGCGGAGTATTACCACAAACTGTTTGATGTGAGATATCATGAAGAGAGAAAAAAGTAGAAATAAGACAAGCAGTAAATTCTAGGCCATTATCACTCTTAACTTGTTTGATTTTGCAATTAAATTGAGTGCTAATTATAGCATGAAATCGACTGAAGTATTTCTGTGCTTCTGACTTGCGTTTAAAGAGGTAAACCCAAGTGCATCTTGTGCAATCATCCGCAATAATGAGAAAATAATGAGCATTAGAAATAGATTGGGTTTTATAAGGTCCCCAAATGTCACAGTGGACCAGATGAAAAGGAAAATCAGATTTATAATTGCTTAAAGGAAAAATATTTTGAGTTGGTTTAGTTCGATGACACACATCACAACATTTGTTTAGATTTTTGGAAAGACATGCTAGATAATTCAGGATTAAAGAAAATTGATCAAAGGAAAATGACCTAACAGCTCATGCCATAAGGTGGATGAGACAAAACTAGAAGTAGTTGCAACAAAGGGTAATTGAAGCTCACGAAAATCTTATAAGCCATCATGTAATTCACACACAAAAAGATGGAAGGAAAGTGACTAAACATTGAAGAGCTTTTGCCAATCTACCTACTGAAAAAAGATTACATTTAAAGAAAGGTATATGGAGAACATGATCTAAAACCATATCTAACACTTTTATTTGACCAACAGAGTGCACTTGGACAGTTTTCCTATTTGGTAATCTAACAGGTAAAGAGTAAGAGGTAGTTTTCATATAAGAGAGAAAGGGTGCATTATAAGTAAAATGTTCAGAAGCACCATTGTCAAGAATCCAATCTGAGGTATCATGAGACTGAGTGATTTTACCAACAAAATTTGCTACATTTTGACTAGCAGAGGGCAATAAGGAAATGAGATGCTTATGTTGTTTTTTAGTGAGACAAAAATCCTTTCCTGTTGATTGTCTTGAACCAGCAATGGCGGTATTGGATGAGACAGATTCTATTTTTCCTCTTGAACCAGCCTAGGTGTGTTATAGTATGCACATCTTATCTTGTTTGCCCCTCCTACAAAATCCTTTGCCTGATTATTGAAAGGTGTGACAACAAAGGCTGTTGTCTTTGTTAGATGATCACAACCAATTGAAGTAATGGCTAGCTACTTCTCTTATTTGGTGACAAAGGCATAAGTCTTGTTGATTGATGGAAAAAGTTCCATGTTCAAGATTTGGGATGGAAGGATTCCATATTAATCATTCAATCCCATGAGAAATTAATTAACCTTTTCCTTATCTTGTTCTACCAAGATTTCTTTTCCAGCACCACATGAACATTAAGGAATGTTCTGAATAAGCTGCTAACTCATCCCAACGACCTTTCAATTTGGTGTAGTAGGCTGCCATTGAAAGGTTTTTTTTTCCTTGTGCTAGACAAATTTCTTTTTTAATTCATGAACACATGGAACATTTCCTTGAGAGAAACGTTCTTGCATGTCTCATCACATCTCACAAGCTGTATCTACATATGCAACACTGCCATGTAATTTTGGAGCTAAAGCATTAAAGATCCAAGAGATTACCATCGAGTTACATTTCTCCCAAGACTGAATTTGCTGGTTATTCTTGTCTGGTTTGGTTAGGAAGCCATCAACAAAACACCATTTGTTTTTGGCGTGAAGAGTATTCATCATAGCACGCCCTATGTTAGGTAATTCTCACCTTTGAGAAGACGAGAAAGAAGAATTGTGGCTGGGTAATTAGAAGAATCTCGAAAACAAGGAGAAGAAAAATCATGTTCAGACATCAGCTTTGATGCTGAACCTTCAGATCTCATTGAAGAAATTTCTTCATTCATAATGATTAAAGTTGAGGATTAGAACTATAGCTTTGATACCATGAAAAAAGGAATAGAATTATAAAGGAAAGAAACACTGAATCCTCTCAGTTGATCTGTTTCAATGGGTTTTAATTTATCCTATACAGGTATTTAAAGAGAAAAATAAAATTAGAGAAATAATCAGCTAGCTAATGGGAATTAACTAACTAATGAGAAACGACTAACTAATTTACATAACATAATAGAAGCCTAAATTCTAGGTGTTTACTGCTAGTTTTATAATAATGTATTAATATTTAGAGAATTACAAAAGGAAACATATCTTCAAGAATTTTTGAATGATGTATGGTTTAGTTCACCGTGCAAAAAGTATGTGATGTATTAGTTGGTCTTTAGTCATACATAGATGTCTAAGATTTGCCTCTGTTGTTTCTAAGCAAACAATTGAATTTTCCATGTGAGATGGGTTTTTTTCTTTTTTAAATGTGGATTTCAACAAATTTGCCTTGGATATTGGACTATTGTTTATTTTTTATATCTATATTTATAAAATATATAATATATAGCGTAGTTTTTTGTGAAAATGTTATTGTATGGATGATTCAATGTACAAATTTATATTTTAATTATTTATTTATTTTTTTTAAAAAAAATGCGGGCAAGTCATGGGTATAATTTAAAATATCAATCTTTAAGTTGGTAGGAAAATGAAATGCTATGTGACAATGAACTTGATGATAAGTGATAATTGATTTAGATTTATTTTTATTGTCATAGTGTTATATATATACATAACAACAATGTGATGCAACGCGCTGTCTAAAATAAACATCAAATAAATGGGAACATCTTGATCCAAATAAATAAATAAGAGTCCTGTAATAAACTGAAAACTTAAACAACTCAAGGTCCGGCCAGTTGGTCTGCTGGACCTATTCCTACCAGACTAGGCCCATCTAATTAGGCCCAAGTGTTAATGCGTGAGCAAAGAGTCCAAACTTAGTTGAATTCTGGTTTCAATTTCTAATTCATTATTATTCAAAACAGATTAGTGACATGTCCTAAAAAGACCAGTGCACCTTTTATTCATAATTTTTTTTTTAAAACCTATGACATTTCACTGAAATTGACGCATGTATTTGTTTGGTTATTTTTTTTATTTTATAGTTATTATATTGTGTCTTTTCTCTGCCATGTTTACTGGTTTAAAATCAAATGATAGTAAGGCCCATTTAGCTACAGATTTGCTTCAATTTCGCATTTATTTATTTTTATATAGAACTCTTAATCATCCTTTTAGTATGAGGACAAGCTAAAATATGATGTGATTTTTTACTCCAAATGTCACAATATAAAAAATAAAAATAAAAGTTGAAATCCGGTTGAGGTTAAGCAAAAACGTTATGTGATTTTCTAGATATATTTTTATTTTTAGTTTGTGAATTTTTAGAAAGTATACCAAAAAACCTCACCCCTTTCTCTTTATTGTAATAGATTTCGTGGATGGTCTAGTTGTGTGAGACTTAAGCTGATATTATTTTGAAGGGTCAAAAGATTATGAAAGAAAAAAATCTCTTGAAAATCAAAGTAGGCTTGTCCTTTCACTGGGCCGGCAATTTTGTTTTCATTGTCCTAAGCCCTAGCCCAAATTTTGCATTGGTTCTTAATATGACAAAACTCAAAAGTAGAAATCATTGTTTTTGATGTACCTTCCTAAATTTCTGCCTTGCATTAGAAATCATTGTTTTTAATGTACCTTTCTGAATTTTCTGCCTTGCATTAGAAATCATTGTTTTTAATGCACTTTCCTGAATTTTCTGCGTATGCACAAAAAGTAAAAGAAAAGAAATTTCTAAATTTATTTGCATTTCATGCATAATCATGAAAAAATCATGATACATGTGTGAAGAGAACTTTTTGAAGTGATATTAGAAAAAGGGAAAGAAATATTCCATTATTGAGATTTGAGAGAGAGAGACATAGCATTTTTTTCTCTTACTGAGTGACATCTGATCTTTATGCCATTGTCATACAATAGAGCTTGAGGGTGACCTAACTTCATGAGCTTCCATTCACCTCCTCTGGTACAAAAGCTTTGGCATTATATTGTCACCTATTCCGACATGTGGAAGACATGAAATGAAGCCCTAAAGTTGCCCTTATATTGTTCATAACATCATTGATTACATGGTGTACTACATCATTGAATTTTCTCTTGATACTTTTCTCACTAGTTTCAATGGTATGACTTTTTTTTTTCCACTTGTTTAGTGTCTTATTAGCAAGGTGGGCAAGGTTAAATGGTTTGGTAATGGTTGACATATAAAAGCAGTGAACCAGGGACATGCATCATCTAGTGATTATAGTGGTGTTGGTGTCTTTTTATTTATTTATTTTTCCGCAAATTATTCTCATATATTTGTTATTAGTGGAGTGGGTCACTGATTATATACTACTTTGGTGCGCCTTTGACATTCAATCATACTCTTGTACCCCATGCGTTCCCATTCCGAAAGTCTTGAACTACATTATAGAGACCGTAGTGCTTTTTTTTTTTATTTTATGCTTTTTTTTTCTTTGATGTGTTTAGAATATCACAGTGATGAATTGATTGGCGTGGACAAGTTACAGTTAAAATTTGAACTCTCAACTTGTGAGTTGAGTTGAAAGGAAAATAAAATATATATATTGTATATTTTTTTCAGGTATATTTATGAAAATTTGATGCAATAATTATAGATAAATAGGGAAAACGTTCTATTGATGTCGGTAGAAAACAAAAGGGAAGAAAAAGTGAAAACAAGAAAAAGAGTTAAGTCAAAGCAAGAGGAAGAAAGGTGTTAGAGTTAGAGTTTAGTATTGTTAGGGAGGGTTGTAGCAAGGAGGGATGAGGGCCATCGGAGGATGTGCATAGATTTATAACCTACAAAAACCTACACGTTAACCTTAGAAAACTTGCCCCTGATGAATATATTTTTAAATAAAATTATTAAAAAATTATTAAAAAAAAGTTTTCTAATCAAAGGCAAACATTATATGATAAAAAATTAATTACACTTGAGGTTATATATAAATTGATGAATGTGGGCAAGTCATATTAAAAGCGAGCACATACGTGGAGCGTGATTGTAAGCTTAACAACACTTGTGCGTGATTGTAAGTTTAACAATACTTGTGCTCTAAGTCTGCACAAATTAAAATTTGAATTTATCTTCTTAGCGGAATATAAACATTTTACGTAAGTGATTTGATGTCAATAGACCAAATAGCCATTCACATACAAGAATTTCAAATGATTTTGAAGTATATATGAAAAATTTTATGAAGAAATATTTCCAATTTCAGGTTTATGACTTTATATAGATGTGTGTGTATAAATATGTGTTATTTTATTTTATTTTATTTTTTAAAATACTCGTCAAAATGCATCAGTTATATATTATTTTTTTCTTTGTTTATATTATATTTATATAGTGAACAATGAAGAGGAGGATGTGGGTCATGGAGTGGAGCCTAATGCAGAGATATTTGATTACAAAGCCATGTGCAAGATTGGCTCAACGGCAACATGGTGTTTAAATGTGTGATCCTATTGTCTTTGGGGGCCACTATGTTTCACAATAGATCACCATGTTCAATCTGAAACCATTGTTACACTATACCATATATTTATATACATATTAATGATAAGGTGTAATGCTCATGTTTGTACCTTGTCTGAACTTTTGTTATCAACTACTGCCATGGATCTTAAATACATGTCTACCTTATGGTAGGTATTAAGCATTGTTACACATACCATATATATGTGTACATATTAATGATAAGGTGTAATGCTCATGTTGGTATCATGTCTGAACTTTTGTTATCAACTACTGGCATGGTTCTTAAATACATGTCTTCCTTTTTATATAAATATTTATGTATAAATTTTATGCTAATGGATGCTTTACTTGAGATGATAGAATTTTTTTTTAAAAAAAAAATGGAGGTAAAGAGAGGGTAGTACCTAAAACATTAGATTAAATACTAAAATAGGTAATGAGTGGTGTAATTTTGTATGCAATCCATTGACTAATGTTATCCAATGTCTCAATGCCTAAGACTAACATTCACTGATGATACCCAATCAAATGCTACCAACTTTAGTAGTAGCTAAATCTTGACTAAGATCTAATTTGGATTGGTTTTGAAGAACTGTTTTTCTTTAGCCATGATTTTAGTGTGTTCTTTCTTTTTCACAATATGCTTAAAAAATAATACAAATATTAAATAATTACATAACAATAGATGAGATTTAAAAGAGAGGAAACAAAAATGAAAAGTTTATATTTAATTACTTCTTTTTGTTGAAAATAATGGCCTCTTAAATTACTTTCTTTCTTGGAAGTGTTTTTTTTTTTTTAAAACTAAAAAATACAAGTTTGTTTAATTTGCTGGCTTCTAAAAAAAAACCAGTTTTAAAACAAATCAGTTGGAAAGAGTGGAATGCATGTATGGAAGCAACTGACAACAAAGATAGAACAGTAAACATAAGAGTTGTTGTGTGACCTTGTCTCTACCAAGCAGGGCCCCCCTTTAACTACCACCAAAACCAGAGAAGAGAGACACCACTCAAAGCACTTGATAAAGTACCATTCCATCATGAATATGACTGTTTATATATATATATAATTTTATATCTAATATTAGAGGCAGGTTCATAAGTAAACTTTTTGCTAATTTTTCTACGCCTAAAAGGATGATTTCAGACTACAGTCATAGGGTACAAATGGACTTTAAGAGTTTGATAAACATACTAATAATGTGGTGAATACTTTAAGAGTTTGATAAACATACTAATAATGTGGTGAATGGTCCTGGTAGACATACTGAAGGTTGGCCAGCAGACAAAATTGGGTGTAATACCTTGTAACAAGCTCTCATGTCATGTCTCTAATATCTTTGTCTTGTAACATTGGATCTTATGAGGATGTTGTACATTTTCACTTGCATTGGTTCACAGACATGCAAGGTACACTGAAGAATGGACCAAAGACAGGGTTCTGATCAAAATTCATTGTCTGGTCTGAAGGGCCTTCATTTCATGTTTGTTGTAGAACATGCACACACTATTTCTTTGGTTTTTTGTTTTGCAGATAGATGAGGTTTATTTATGATTAGACATGGGCAGATACTCAAGGTTTGCGGAATCTACGCCGAATGTCTGTTTATATCTATATGAATTCTATATATCATGTCTCAGACAAAGTCTATATATGATTTGTACTGTGATTGGGTTGTATTTTGAATCAAGTGTTTGTTATATGTTTGTGTTTCTAGAAAAAGAGAAGGTTTCATTGTTGTATTGAAAATGAAAAAGACACAAGAATTTACTGTATTAAACCATACCTAATTATTTTGTTGGATGTTGATCAAAGTCCTCTCTTCTTTTCTTGAACTTCTTTAAATTTTCTCCTGCATGACATCAAATGAAAGACAATCACATAGAGGAGAATCTTGGAAAGAAATGAAAAGCAATGCTTTGCAACTTTGTTTTGATTAACTAGCTTAATAAAGTCTTGCTAGCTCACTGCACTGTGATGATCATATAATTTAATGATAAAGTAGGAAACTTAGTCCAAGTGAACATGTTTGCATTTGAATTAATGAGGTTTAGGGTTTAGCTTTTTGCATTTACTCACAAACAAGACAAGCATTAACCCTAGAATTTTCAAGGTTAGAGAGGGACAGATTTCTACTTGTGGAAGACTTCCCATTGACATCACACCTAACATCTTAGTATCTGAAAGTGATAAGGCAACAAACTGAGCTCCAATTTTCTAAGCACTGAGATCATATAAAGACATGGTGTTGTCTTTAGCTTTAAAAATAGTGAGAAAAAAGAAAAAGTAAAAAGAACGGTTACAAATGGAGCTTTGCTAATAATGCCTATTAAAATTGGGAAGAGTGTTATTTGGTTAGTGAAAGTTTGACAGAGAATTGAAAGACTCTAGAGTCATTTTCATGGAGATCACACTTCTCTTCAACTTTGTGTTGAAATTGTTTTTGGAAAAATAATAATTAAGTGTTGCATTCGGTTAGTTCCATCAACATTTCATTCTACATTCCAAATATAATTATTTGTTTAGAAAAATACAAAACTACCCCCCAAAAAAAAATCATCTTTTCCTTTACCAAAAGAATAAGTTATATGTCTTGTCTGGGCTGCCAAATATAATAGTTGAAATGTTAAAGTAATTTAAATATTATGTGTAACTACAGTACTTAACATTCAAGGTCAATATTTGTATTTATGAAATCAAAGAACCATTCATTTTTTTTTTTCAAAACATTATTTTAAGTAACTTCTATCTTTATGAACTTTAGCTTTGGTCAAAAGCCAAAAATGAAAGAAAAAAAAAAAGTCATCTCCCTCATATATATCACAAGTAACTCATGGCTATATATATAATTATTAGGTGCATTGTATCAAATCATTAACAAGGGAAGATGTCAAGGCTAACTTTATCTTAAAATTCATTACCACGTGAATGGTGTAAGAATGAAAGAAAGAAAGAAATTTTCCATGGAACACAACACATATATATCTTTAGAGAAGGGTACGTAATGCATGGCCAATGGTAGGCCATGCATGCACCATTTCTTACCACTTGTTCTTAGGAGTTAGGACCCTTCCACTAAACTTAAGATCTGAAGGTACAGTCAGGAGATATGAATGAGAAGCAAGTGGTGGGTGGGAGGGACACCATCACACAAAACTATGATCATTTGAAATTGCAGGTCATTGCAAGGATCTCAATGTTGTGACTTGTGGCCTAAACCAAAGACATGGAATCCAATATCCTTCCCAACTGATAGAGACTCTGATATAGAACTAGGGTTAAAACTTAAAAGTAGAGTGTCACAAAGGAGTTTGAAAAGAGGAAAGAGGATTTCATTTAAAAACCATGCATATATATATATGAAAGACAAGTAATTAAGTTGGTGATAAGTATAGTACCTGTTTTCTTGTTGGTATTTGTTGCCAAGTAATGACAGTGAACAAGGCTTTCTTGTTTTCCATTGAATATGTATCAGTGATGGTACATCATGTGCAACTTGGCCAGGCTATAAAGTTGAAGTGCTTTCACTTGCAAGGTTGGCTGGTAAATGGCACCAAATGAGAAACTGAAGATAAATAATAGGAAAAAAATTAATGTGATAGAATTATATAAACTCAATTAAAATAACTAAATGGAATAAACATTTATAAAGAGGATGAAGAAAAAAAAACAAGAGGAGAATGAAAAGAAATGAAAAGGAAATGGAAGGTGGCCTCCCACTTCACTGCCAAGGCTCTTAATCAAAACAGGAGCACATCTTTCCAAATAGTGTTAACTAGTGGAGGATTCTTATCTAAATCAAATATCTCTAGATATCAAGAAAAACAGTTTGATTATTAAAAGTCTTATCATTTCCTTGAGAATTCATACCCACATTATTGAGTTCTCTCCATGTGTCTGACTCAAACGTTTGTAAGCTTTGTGATATGAAATGGCCACCATGACATGGTTATCAATGGATCTATCTATCCCACATTAAATGAGAAGCCCACCCTTTTTGTCTTTCCCCTCTCCTATCCCTATCCAATGGTTTGCATCATTTATTAAACTATAGACACAAATCCAATGCTTAGGATTTTTCTGCTTTCATATACAGATTCTTAATTAGTCAAAAGTGTAATTTGCCCATAACTAATACAAGATAAAAATCTCTTATTCTTAATTTTATGTCTAAACACCTCTTAAGTTCAAGTGTTTGATATATGTGGAATATCTCAGATAAAAACTTTATCTCAAAGATACAATTTTTACTTTATCTCAAACATACACAAGTTGGAACTGGCATCAAACTTATGAAAGTTACCCTGAAGTTAATTAACTTAGAAAATAATGTAAGATGGATTGAAGGTTTTGGCAGTTGGTAGTTTTTTTCTGGTTAGGTTTGTTGAGTGGAGGGATCCACATAAAATTTTTGGGCACATGATGATTAGGGGAGTACATTTGTCTATGCATTAAAGCCTAAAGATAGGGCTCATCAAGGCACAACCAAAAAGGACTTGTGGGCCTAAGGAAAAAACTCCACATGATTTGCATCCTTTTTCTCATCCATTATTATTCTCATATCTTGGTATGAAAAAGGAAGTAATAATATCTTTAAAACAAGAGGAAATAATAGAGAATGAAACACAATCCTATGCATGATTAGCTCATTTATGAAATAAAACAGCCATTTATATATATATATATATATATATATATATATATATATATATATATATATATATATGCTCCTACTAAATGATTAATAGATTTTGGCTATCAAATCACATGAACTTCCACTTTTATCAAAAAAAAAAAAAAAATCACACATGAACTTGACTTATATCTGTCCATCTGTTTTTACCCAGTAGAGGACAAGCATGTTTTGTCTAATCAAATCATCAAGAGAATCCAATAGTTTCATGTTTTAACATGGTAAAAATCTGCCGTATTGTGAATGTAATTTACTTCACTGACACTTCAGAGGAAACTAGAAATCATAAATACAAGACAAAAAAAAACAAAATCAAACAGTAATTGAGATTTCTTATGATAAAAATAAGGAATGAATGATTCAAAACATCTGAACCGTCTCAATCATTCCATGTATCTAACGAGAACAGTAGACTTGTACTAGCAATTAAGTTATTAAAATCAAGAGACAAATTGTAAAAAGAAACTGGGGTTCAGAGAAGAACTTAATTATGTAGCACTTCATGATAATAAAAAAATAAATAAATGAAATACAGCATCATGAGAGTGGTTCAAGTTGTAAAATGTTGTCTGTCTTTGTCCAGCGATAAGCATTGCCAAAAAGGCATGTCCAAATACTAAATTTGTCACCATACGGACAGGCATGATGCCCTTTCTAGTGAGATGAGCACAGCCACATGGTGCCATGTCCTCCAAGTGCACGGAGGACAAAGAACTCAATTTTGGTTCTTGTTTGGCATTCTCTTCCTCTATATATATATATATATATATATATATATATAATCTCAAAATATTATAATCTTATGAAACTCTAACATTGAAAAAAAAAAAGGAAAAAACACCCACTCACAAGGCATTGCATTAGTTTTTGTCTATCAAGCAAACAAGCAGAAAACTGATAGAAATATAAACATTTTTGCATAAGATACAATAGAAGCTCATAGTGTTTTATAGTAATTTTGATTTTAATTATTGATATCAAAGAACATGTAAAAATAATTCCCGCATTTTATATTCAAACAAATATCAAAATCAAACAACAATATTCATATCCTTAGTTTGATCTATCTCTAAATATATAAATGCAATCCATTAAATCAACATAAAGTATCATGATTAAAAAAAAAATCCATTTACAAATAAATCATTTGATTTTTTTTTAGACAAAGCGATAAACACCTCTCAAAGGAGTACCCGGGTAGGGGAATTACCACATGCTCTCACCTTCTTGAAACTGGAGAGCACAGTCAAGGGGAATCAAACTCGTGTTTCTCCCAAACAAGAGGACCTAGAGTACCACTGGTTTACAAGCCCGTTAGTCAAATAAATCATTCATCACACATGCAAACTAGAAAATAATAAAATCAAATTCTAATATCAAACAATAATGAAAAGGAAAACAGGAACAAAGCCAAAGGGAACCCGGCGTGGTATGAAGACCAACCACCAGCTCCACCACCACCACTAGTACCAAGTTATAAGGTTCTCCGTGCCAAGTTGCAGATTGACTATGTCTGGCAGATGGGACACCCAAACACATAAAGAAGCTACTTTGGATGCCATCTAATGGTGATGTTTTACTATCTATTGATAAAGGTGTAACAACACGCAATCTAAGTTGTGCCCACTTGTTTGGGTGGTCAAGGCCTTGTCCACTGCCTCTTCTTCTCTTATGCTTATTATTTGTGGGTTTGTTTTGCCTTCCCTGCTTCTTTCTCATAGTAATTTCACATCAATGTATAATATATATACATATATCAATACCCCCATTCAAACTTTAATTTTCTCTTTATGACTAATGAGCCACTCTCATTCATCATTCAAATCAACTTTCCAACTTGCTACAACCTCCAAACAACCCTTCTGTTCAATGCTCTTGATTGTCAAATTTTTCATTGACTAGTCTTCTTCTTGTTGTTGTTTTTCTAAGGAGAAGTTAGTTATCACCTTTGATTAAAGTTGAGATGATTTCTAGGAAAACACTCTAGTCCCTGTTACTTTTATAGAAAAAGAAGAAAAGGAAACCATATAAAAAGAACTTGATGAATTTACAAAGGAAAAATAAGAATAGCTTACAGGGTAGACTTTGAAAAATCTAGATTGCAACAAATTTGAAAGCAAAAGATAGGAAATGCTAAAAACTAAAAGATATAGAGATTTTTCCTAATAATTCTTTTTAGAAATTTAGATGGCCTAGCAATGCTGAGCACTAGAACAACTTGACCTCCAATTTGAAGCAAAGTCCACAAGAACAAGATGATCAAATAAAACCGCCAATAGAGAAAAGTGCAAGTGCCCCACAAGACTAAACAAAGCAGAGCCATGATCCACATCAAACACTAGAACACTTTTAATTATAGATTGTAAGAATGGTATAATATTATCCCAGACTCACTGGGATGAGTAGTCATCCATGACACCACCAAAGCCACATTATTTAGTTAACTAAACAAAACCATACAAACAAAAGGAGAAACATTTGTTGACAAATGAGTGGAGAACAAAGGCTTTCTGGATTAGCTTTTATACCAGAAATTGGAGACCAAAATAATCAAGAAGTGAACATGAAAAGCTCATGTTATTGCAAGATTAGTATGAGAATCAGATAACATTGAAGATTGATTATTAAGTTGGTGAGGATGGCAATCAGGTAAGGATAGATACGCATGAGACAGACAGTTGATCTGAAAGAGAGGCTGAGTCATCACAGAGAGATTAGGATGAGTTAGTTTAATCAAGTACATACATGCTTATGTTTTGCATTTCTCTCATTCTTTGGTTTATTACAATTTAAAGCATTTATATTGGCTGTTAAGAATAAAATGAGAAGTTTAGTTAATGTGGCTTTCATACATACCACGTGTTTTCTATAATATATTACTATTTTTAATTCTCAATAGTAGCAAAGGAGTTTATAATTATGGGAGATGAAGTTTCAATCATTTGACCATCTTTGAATCCAAACTTCAATTTAATCTTATGGACTAAGACTGGTCACTATCTTCCGAATAGATATTAAATTTTCTAAATGGAATTCAAGAGAAAGACTTATATAAACATCAAATCAAAATGCATGGCAGGATGAAATTTCCATGAAATCACATTGCATTGATGGATAACTAAATTGATCATAAATAAGCTAAAAAACATAGAAAAGAATCAAGAAAAATCTTAGTGTCTGACTTGTAGAAATTAATTGGTCCTACTCAAATAATACAGGAAAGCACTTCCAAGTTGTGAATGAAAATAAAAAAATCACTCATGAATCATGTGAGGTACAAAAAGGAAACATTCTACTTGCAAGGATCAATCAAATTCAATCTCTAATGAAAATGTCATTCTCAAAGGAAAAGAGAAAAAATGAGGCAAACTAGTACAACAATTTGTGGTTTGTGAAGCTCAACTCATTCTGATCAGTCATTTATGCAAACCAGATATCCAAAGTTTGTCAGAAGCCAATTTCAATAAGACCAAACAGAGTGACAAAACAAAGGCAACTTAAACTGCAAGTAACTCATAAATTGGTAGGTAAAAAGAAAGGAAAAAAAGTCAAGATTTGGGTCCATGGGTATGGGATTACCTAAGCTAAGATGGTTTGGTGTTTATGATATATAATTTTAATTAGAGGAATAATTTAACATGAGTTTAGGCTGCACAAAGTTGCAACCTCTGTGGATAGGTCCCTTCATCTCCAAAGGTGAAGACCTTTTTAGAAAAATAATCACAACAATGACCAAACAAAAGAGTTCATCATAAAAAAACAAAAGCATATAAGAATCATGGCCAACGAGCTCACACCACGTCCGGCATTGCACTCCATATGAAATAACAAGGTGCTGAACCTTGTCATACTTCCTCTATAACCAACCTAATTAATAACATCTCAGCCACATAAAAAGAACATGCATCTAGTAAGGTAAGGTTCATAATCTCAAACTAAAAAGACAAAATTTAATAACCAAACAAAAGAAGAAAAAAAAAGGGTTTTGTGTCATTGTTTCAAGATCATGCAGTTAAACTCCAATTACTTGCTAAGGGTGCTCTGCGGTAACTATTTCTTTTGTCTCAGAAACAATTCAAATTTGTTACGAAAACAAACAAATATGTACGTATAGTTAATTAAAAAAGTTTCAATAATCAGAAGATAAGGAGTTAGGTGAATGATAAATACAAGTATAAGCAACATTTGAGGGAGAGCATGTGGGATGTCCTTAGAGGAAAGGCAATCTATTCTTGAAGAACAACATGGAGATGAGATGAGAATGAGAAAGAGAAAGAGAAGAGTTAAATGAGGCAACAAGTGATCAGGCATTGCCCCACAAACGAAGGGACACCAGAGCCCACCAGTGAGAGACCAAGCCTAAACCATACACCACCCTTCTCACAAACACATAATACTCTTGAAATCCCAAGGATTTGAAGAAATCCATGTCAAACCCCATTCTTCCTTTTAAGTAGAATCCACCACGTGGGCTTCTCTGGGATGTCGAGGTGGAGTTCCTTTGCCCTCACCCCTCCCCCCTCCCAAACTCTATATATAAACCCCCTCACTACATCACAAATTCAACTCCAAAAGCAAAGCAATCTCCAAAACAAACCCAACCCCCCCAACTCCAAGCCAAGCCATCATATATACCCTTTTGAATTGCTAAACCACTGAGACAAAGAAACCATGGCTACTTCTTATCTATCAACCAATCCAATTCCCATCACAACAATGAGAAACAGAAATAACCATTCCAAGCCTTTGACCACCATCCAGTGCTCCGCCACTTCTCATCCCTTTGTCCAACATATAACTCAATCATCCCCTTATTACCAGCAATCTTCATCACCTTTCATCAAAGAAGACATGTCCTCCATGTCTCAGCTCATGAGCCCAACCAAACATGAGCGGCAACAGCACACGAGAGAGCACAGCAACGGTTCACGTTCGAGTTGGAACATCTTCCAGCGCGCGGCGGCTGCGGCGCTTGATGTGATCGAGGAGGCTTTCATAAGCAGAGTGCTCGAGAGTGGCCATCCGTTGCCTAAGACTGCCGACCCAGATGTCCAGATATCTGGGAACTTCGCCCCTGTAGACGAGCAACCACCGTGTCACAACCTGGAGGTCTCCGGCCGTATACCTCCATTCATCAATGGTTTCTACGTCCGCAACGGTGCTAACCCCTTGTTCAAGCCTGTGGCTGGGCACCACTTCTTCGATGGCGATGGTATGGTCCACGCCGTGCGCATCTCCAACGGTAGCGCTAGCTACGCGTGCCGGTACACCGAGACAGAGCGGCTCCGTCAGGAGCGTAACATCGGGCGGGCTATATTCCCTAAGGCGATCGGCGAGCTGCACGGTCACTCGGGCGTTGCGCGCTTGCTCCTCTTCTACGCGCGCGGACTCTTCGGGCTGGTTGACCACACTCACGGCATCGGTGTGGCCAACGCTGGGCTCGTCTATTTCAACAACCGCTTGCTTGCCATGTCCGAAGACGACCTCCCGTATCAAGTCCGGCTCAAAGACGACGGCGACCTTGAGACCGTCGGGCGCTATGACTTCAACGGCCAGCTCAAAGACTCCATGATCGCGCACCCCAAGCTCGACCCTGACACTCGGGAACTCTTCGGACTTAGCTACGATGTCATCAAGAAACCATACCTCAAGTACTTCAAGTTCTCACCGGATGGTGAGAAGTCCGCCGACGTTGAGATCCCTCTCGAACAACCAACCATGATGCACGACTTCGCCATCACCGAGAAATACGTAGTCATTCCGGATCAGCAGGTGGTGTTCAAGATGCAGGAGATGATCCGAGGTGGCTCCCCCGTGGTGTACGACAAAGACAAGACATCAAGATTCGGGATTCTCCCGAAGAACGCCAAGGACGCGGCGGAGATCGCATGGGTGGACGTTCCCGATTGCTTCTGCTTCCATCTCTGGAATGCATGGGAGGATGAAACCACAGGAGAGGTAGTCGTTGTCGGTTCTTGCATGACTCCGGCTGACTCCGTCTTCAACGAATGCGAAGAGAGCTTGAAGAGCGTGTTGTCGGAGATCCGACTAAATCCGAAGACTGGTAAGTCCACTCGCCGGCCAATCATAAACCCATCAAACCAGTTGAACTTGGAGGCTGGCATGGTGAACCGCAACTTGCTTGGCAGGAAGACACGCTACGCGTATCTCGCCATCGCCGAGCCATGGCCGAAGGTGTCAGGCTTCGCCAAAGTTGATCTCTTCACCGGAGAAGTGAGGAAGTTCTTGTACGGTGACCAGAGGTATGGTGGTGAGCCTTACTTCTTGGCTAAAGACCCGGCGGCAAAGAGAGAAGATGATGGGTATGTTGTCACCTTCATGCACAACGAGAAGACATCAGAATCGGAGCTCCTGATAGTGAATGCGACCGATATGAGGCTTGAGGCCTCAGTGAAGCTGCCATACAGGGTACCTTATGGATTCCATGGGACCTTCATCAGTGCCAAGGACATCCAATCACAGGCATAACACAGTTTATAGTATTATTACTGTTAGTGTTATACTGCATCTGATGATTACTCTTATGAGTATAGAAAGGGAAGGGAGAATTACCAGAGGGATTGGTAGAGGTCCCCGGAGTCTCCCTTTTGGCACTATAATAGTTTATTCTTTTGTTGTTGGTACCACAGTGTTTTTGTCTTAGGACCATGAGAGACCAGCTTGTAGCTTTGTTGGCAGTAGTTTAGGTTTAGCCGAGCTCAGCAGGTTTCTGTTTTTTTTTTTCCAGTTATATGCATGTATATGCTCATATTCCTGTTTGTAATAATAAGCCCCTCACTCTAGTACTACTTGGAGGGGCACCACTTGTTGTAAATAATGTTCAGCTGCATACATACATATTTACATATATATGGACAAATTTCAGTGCTTTAAATTTGGACCAAGTAATAGGTGAGTGTTAAGTTGAAAGGAGAAATTACATTTGGATTTTCTCTTGTATATGTGAATGCAAAATATATAAAACTAGTAACTATCTATAAAGTTAGAACTGGCCAATGGGCAAGGAGGGTTGGGTTTCTACTTTCTAGAGTGAGTGAGAGGGACGCACAGAAAGGAAGTGGGATATGACTTTATATCCAGTGGAGAGAAAGTAAAGGATGCTGACGTTTCTGTCTGGGTGTTAAGAAGCGACACGTTCGATAAAAGAAGAGAAAAAAAATAAACGATGGTGGACTACTGGTTTTGAGGACCCAAAACCCAATGCAAGCAACAAATAAGATGAATGAAATGATCCTAAAAAATAGTTAGTTACCAGCACTGAGCCATCAATCACGGATGAGATTAAAAAGGCTTTGGAAAAAAATAAAGAAAGGGAGAGCCAATAATATGATAAGTTCAGAAAGCTCATTCCCCCACACGTACGTCCTATCTGATAAAAACTCCACCGCCCATTTGTCTACTAAAGACCAAGTAAACCCATAATTAAGACTAGTGTTCTTACTTCTAAGCTTCACTCACCGTCAAGAACGTCCTTCTCTTGTTGTCATAGCTTGGGAATCTGAAGCCACTCCACTCTCATGTGAACGTCCACTTCGTTGTTTTCTTTTCCCAATAGTACCCCCATTTTGGGCGGTCATTATTTTTGTTTTCTTAATCTCGAAGTACATCTTCGTTCTTTGTTTTTTTTTTTTTTTTTTTTTTTTTAATTAGAAGAGATTATTGTTATTGACTTTTTTTTTTTTTTTTACATAATAAAAAGAAGATATTATGTTTGATGGAGCCCATCCCACCCAAACATGAAATATATAGCGACTCAAAATAAGGTCTAGACCACAAGTTTAATAAGTACATTTTTTTTTTTAAGTAAAAATCATGAGTTAGTCTAAGTTGTCTAGTGGTCTTTCTAGATCTTTCCAGTATTGTATAGCAGGGGATAAATTCTTTAATTTGATAAGTAATTATTGTTTTTGTATATATATATACATATTACCAAACCAAAATACACTAGTTAGTAGTTACAAACACATTATACTGGTTGAGTTAGATTATATTTAATAATTATATGTGAAATCAAATCACAAATTTCTAAAATTTAATTTTTTTTATATTAAATTAGATAAATTATAATTTTATTGAAAAGAAAGAGTATGTATAAATTTAAAAAAATCTGAAAAATAAAAATAAACAGAATCAAACAACATAGAAAACAAACAACAAACCACGTTAGAATCATCACCAGAGGTAATGATTTCTCACAGGAGTTTGTCCCAGAACATTTCATTTATCAGAGAGAAAGTGAGAAACAATAACAGCCACACTTATAACAATGCAAATATAATAAATAAATCAACCGACGTGCCTAATAAAGTATCTTGCTAGAAAACATCCCACTGACTAACATTTTTAACGTGTTGCCCTCCAACCATTATATTTTAATCAAATTGGGCATGTTGATTTAAATGCCTTTTTAATTAAGATAGAAAAAATTTTATTCAACATTCTAGACAGTCTGAACACTATTATTAACATCCCATATTAAATTTTAATGTGATCTACAAATTCTAACCGAACCGCATACCCTACCATCAAATTGTTCAACATATCAATAAGCGCACATGGTTCAGCCAAACAGTATGACTTCTTTGACGTATCCCATTAATGTATGAGCGTATAACCAATTGTCAACATGTAACATTCACCAACATCTCATAACACTGCATTATCTGTCAACATATATATTAACAAGTTATTCATATTCATTCTAAGCTACATTCATATAACATAATATCAGAGATAAAAACAGTGCACTGAGTAATTAAACAAATTTAATTCACACACATGCATGGATCTCAATTCATGGTAGTTTAAACTGAGAAATTGGAGTGAGCTCATCCAAACACATGCCAACAAAAACCATCATCAATCTACATTGAACAATTATAAATATAAAATTCAACATGTGTAACATGAAATCAATGTCTGAGTAATATTAAAATATACAAGCGTGTCTTGCGTGCCAGGAATACTGTTTTCTTTGCTACAAAAAATTTCAGGTTGAAAATAAGATGTCTTTGTGCATAAATCATGCCTGGCCTATGAAGACTATCGTCCATATATATGAATTCAGACTGGAAAATTACTTGCTATCAGATCTCATTACTTGATACAATTATTAGGGTGCAAGATTTTAGTTTATCATTCAACAGAAATCAATGCTTCCATCAAGATGATAAAGCTGAAAAAAAATTATAGGCAGTGCACTCTAACGTTCATTTCCATTAATTTTAGAAAGTGAAATGCAACTGTCACTTCACATATACATATAATTCTTTTTTATAGATTTTGTAAAGGATGTGAAATTCATGATAAAAGTGGATGGTGATATAGCCAATCAAATTGATCAAATTTTGCCGCTCTAACGGCTTATAAATTGTTTTAAAAACCAGATGGATATTTTACATTGAGGAAAGTTAATTGTATTTTTATTTTTATTATTATTTTCTTTGACAAAGAGGACAAGCTATGTGTCAAAAATGCACACACTACCGGAATTGGTCGACCGGCTTTAGTACACTCACCTAGTGGATAGGGGGATTGGATTGCAAACCCGCTCTCACAATCGAAGATCATCACTACATCTGGTGCGCTTCAATCTTTGGGCAATAAAAGTTCTCGGAAGACACTTTTCATGGTAGGGCCTTTGATTAATTGTAATGTTTAGATGGGACAAAATTTTTAAATATTTAGAAAACACATAAATGAAAATAAATAAATAAGCAATACATGGATTATATGTAACGTTTTAAAAGGACATTCATAAAAGAGAAACATTGACATAAAACATGCTTAATAAAACTCATTATATATGTATTTGAGGGTACTTCAAAGTTATTAACTACCTACCACAAAACCTATCAATATTCCTCCAGATACGAGCATACATTAGAACCATCTCTTGCTAAGACAGTTAATTACACCGCTGGCACCCTTACTTACCTTGATGTCCCCATCTCTAGGAGACAATCCTATTGGCGGGATTGGAAAAAGCTTATTTTGGGCATCAAATTGAGACTCTCTCTTAAAAATTTAAACTATTTTTTTGGGATGAAGGCTAACTCTCATGAATAAGGTGCTCACATCTATTCCAACCCACTGGATGCTCATTTTTAAACCCTTCTTGGATGGTAAAGTCAATTGATCTTATCCGGAGTGACTTTCTTTAGTTTGAACTAGATGTTGACAAGACTAGGTATTAGTTAGTCAATTCAAAACACATTTGCAAATCCAAGAATCAAGGAGGGTAGAGAATCCTAAACATTTACAAGTGTAATCTTGCCCTCCTAGGAAAATGATAGTGGAAGACTAGCTAGTGTAGCTCTACAGTCATTCAGTTTAAGTACTTTCAAAATAACTAAACTTAAAACCTTTTTCAATCAATCGCCTATTAAAGTATCTGTTTTTTAAGAAGGTATACTAAGTACACTTCTCCCTTTTAAGAGCTACATCATCTCCGTAATTCAAGATGACGTCCACCATTTTCTAGTGAGAACAATAGGTTGATGTATGTGCATCTATAAATCTTTGGCTGAAGATTTTTAGGGTTTCACGGCATCCAATGAGCACAATCAAGGAAGTAATCATTATTGTGTTACCGTCCATTCCTGACATTGCTCCTTCCCTCCTGGAGTTTGGTTCAAGAATCTTTGCCACACCATCAAATGAGGTGAATGTCTCATCAATAGAAGCTAGAGATGTTGATGACAAAATTCTTATCTTGAAAAACCTAGCAAGTAGGATATGTAATAGACTCTCACTAGCTACTTACGTTCTGTCGCTTTGCAATTAAATAAATTGATCATTTTTTATGTAATGCCCTTTTGCTTCAAGAATTTGGGTGTTTATGGTCACCTTTTGAAGTGAGTGGATTCACCTAGTTTTTTTTGTCGATATCCTTAAGAGATAATCTTCGAGGCTTACTAAAAGAAACTTCGAGCTTTTTTATTAGAGCTATCATCTGAAATATCTAGACGGTTTGAAATAATAAAATTTGTAACTCCATAATGGCATATATATCTATATTGCACAAAATTAACCATATATTTATTTTGTGAATTTCTATAGCTCTTGAACTGAAAAAATCAAAGGGAGAATTTGGTTGGTATAGTCTAATGTAGTTTGGACTTTTTGAGACCCTGCAACGCAAAAACAAGAGATCTTAGAGAGCCATTATCTTCTTGAGGTCTAGCTAATCTACTATTGTCCATGTCAATGCCATTCAAAGAAAAAACACTATCTCATTTCTTCTTGGTCTTAGCGGCCACATGGGTAAATTTTTCCAGTGAGTATTTAAGTTTGGCATTATATCAGTTTGAGCACTAGTTTTCAATTTGTATCAGAATGAGCACAAAATTTTAATTTTATTTCTCCGGCTGGGCAATTAGGGGATTCTAATTATAATCGAATGACGTGGAAACCGGAAATATGATGTGGACACCCAGGAATCAACTTAGCACATGTCCACATCATCAACTTATACACATAGCCTAATTAGTTGCCACATCATCATCTCTTTCTTTCCTCTCCTTCCTTATCTTCATTCCTTTCCAGCTTGGTTAATGATGTGGATAGTTGCTGAGTTGGTTCTTGGGTGTCCACATCATATTTCCGGCTTCCACATCCATCAATTATAACCGAAATCCCCCAATTGCCCAGCCAGAGAAACAAAATTAAAACTTTATGCTCCTTTTAATACAAATTCAAAGTTAGTGCTCAAACTGATATAAGACCAAATTTAAATCCTCACCGGAAAAATTTACCCTTGTATGTTGCTTTCTTTTATTTCTTAGAGTCATATTTGTTGTTGTTATAAGAGTTTTCCACTTCCAGTGGAGTTGTTGTAGCTCTCTTTTTCTGTGCACCCTTGTAATTTCTTTGTACTTTCCCTGTATGTTTTCCCCTTTTAATATATTTAGTTTATCCACCTTTTAAATAAAACATAAAGCAAATTGAAAACAATGGGTATAGCTCCTGCTTATAAAAAATTAAACTGTTATATTATTAGGTTAAACTCCAATTAGTCCAGCGAATATTCAAATGAATGAATGAATAATTTTATGCACTTAACAAGTAGCTGAAGTTTGCATGTTTGAAGTTCATCCAATCCTAATTGTGGGTGAGAGGATAATATAAACATGCACCAAAGTTGAAAGCATACGTATCCATTGCAATTAACATAATCAGAAGTGACCACGAGCATAAAAAAAAAGTCCAATGAATTGGCTTTGCGGCTGGAATTTGGATTTTTTAAATAGGGCCACAAAACAACATGAATAATGAAAGGATTAAGATAGAATAAATGGACGAGGCTTTTGTTTAATTTGAAAAGGTCACTGGTCTTTTGCTAACTTGGAGAGTTGAAAACACAATTATTCACAGACTAAAGAGAGTATTAAGTAAAATAAAGAAAAATTATCTGAAATCTATATTGAGAGACAAGGAAAATATATATTTGCTCTACGGCGTGTGTACGCATAAACCATGCGCAAGTAAATTAATGGTTCAAAATATGAAAAAAAGAAGCAGCAGAAGAAATTTTGGTTTAAAATTCACCCATGAATAATCCTTTCACACCTTTGAAAGATATAAAGAAATAAAATTTGAACTTCAGACAAAAATGAATAAACTACTACCTCTACAATAAAAAAGTTACCATTTTCATTCCCCAGTCTAATCAGAAGTTGACATTTTATTCAAAAGAAAAAACCCTGAGACAGGAAATTTAGTATTTTAATCCTCACATGGAATCAATAACCTATCCGAATTTCCCAATGACTACAGCACTACCAAACAGTTTATAATTAGATCAATATCTAGGTTCCTGAAGAAAATTTTGAGTGGAAGCAGCCTATCACCCATTGAGAGCAGAAGAAACTTATCAACAACTACGTTCTTTTGTAAAGTAAAAAACACAAGAAACCATCACATCTCTGTCAAATAGACTTGCAAACAGAACAAGGCGGGCATGGTGTTCCTTTCATGGAGATTTTATAACAGAAACTGAGAAATTAAAAAAGATTATACATTTATACCCAACAAAGTAGTCTTCCAAAAGATGACAATGCGTCATGCAGCTTAGTTTCCCTAAATCACAAATAATTTCCTCTAACCTTTTCTTGCAGTACATTATTGACGCTTGCTTTTCTCAAGACATCAACACAAAAACCACCAAACAGCAGTAATAGTCAAATAAATGTGCTGTGTACTTAAAAAAGCCTCAAATTGATTGAGTGGTTCATTAGGTCCATAACATTATAATCTTGTGGGGTTTGACTTTTATTTGTCCTCCTAAGAATGTAAAGAGCCAGTTTTGTGAAGGTCATCTTCTTTATACAAGTGGTAACAGAGCAGCCTTCAACATGAAAGAGATGTCATCCCAAGCCCCACGTGCAACAGTATGGGCTAGATGTCATGGAATTGGTAGATGCATGAGATGTCCCTAAAATGAAGCGGCTTAGATCATAAATATGGGGTATAAGAGATGGTGTGTGTGTGTGTCAGACAGAGACAGAGACAGAGTTCCATTACATCCCCACATGCTTTCTCATGGAAGCGAAGGAAACTTCAAAACCCTCTTATGTAATTCCCATTTCCCCAGGTATAAAGAAACCTCAAGCTTTTGGAGAGAGAATAGAAAAGGAATGAGATGAAAAGACAATGAAAATGAAAATGAAAATGAAAATGAATGCATTAAAATAATAACCCTTTTCGCTCAGAAAAAATACAAGTCGTTTAAAAATATTGCACAAAATTTAAAAATATCATTAAATTTTTTTAAATTAAACATAAAAATTAATCAAATGACTAAATTAACCCTCTTTTGGAATCATTTTTTTTTTTTAACTATCAATTTATATAACTTAAGAAATTGAAGATAAGTAAAATTAAAAAAAATAAATAAATATTGCCTTAATATTATAAAATAACAACTATTTTGAAATAAAGTTTTTCTCTTGAAAGCAACTAATATTTCAGAATGGAGAGAGTAGCATTCTAATTTCAGCCAACTATAAATTCAGTGGCAGTATAAAACTACCACATGGAAGAAAAAAATAATATTAAGCAACGAAGTGCAACTGTCAATTCATTTAAAGCAAAAGCAAGGCAAATGCATGGTCTTCAACCATCAGCCCTTGTTGGAACTGAGATGAATCATTAAAATAAACCCATTTTCTCATCTAATCCTTGTCACTTTCGTTCTTATTCCTCCATCCAAAACTAGGACTTATTTTGGTGCTTCCTTACGTTAATTGAGCTCATAACCAACTTGTTTCTTGCTTTCCCAACTAATGGATAGAAGTAATGCGAGAGAAGGGAGAGGACAAGGAGTGGCCACTGCCACTTCTCCTACTCCTTTCACTGGATAGGTAAAGCTGCTTTCTTTCCAAAATTGAAATCAAATTTAGTGTCCAGTCTACTACTGGGATAAGTAAAATTATGCGTAGGACAAATCACATGATTCGAACTTCAGTGTATGGCGTAGACAACACACCAAAAATGATTGAATAACCCGTCAACATTCTGCAGTAGGGAAAAAGGGGAGAAGAAAAACATGGGCGGCTCTGTTAACAACTAAAAAAGATATCGATCAAATGCCAGTTTATCTTGAATCTAGATTGTTAGTAACTTCCAACTCATTATCAATGCCAGTTTAAACAAAAATTGATAAACCACATTCATTGCAAACAAGAAATATAATAAAACAGTCAATTAGAGAGATGGAAACTGACAAAATACATCAATAAAAGCAAAAGGAAAACATATCAACGCCAGTTTTAAGCAAGTTAAATTTTCACGGTACTTCTAATAAGAAAATAAAATGTTTTATGACAATAAGCAACATTTTACCCAAAAATGGTGTCAAAACCTTTTTGTCCAAGTTAAAACAATAGGTTCAATTCAAAGGATACCCGGAGCCAAAGCTATGGCTTTCAATTCAACAAGGGCAGCAAGGAACCCAGAGGCTCTCACAGCTTGACCTCGCTCATCAAGCAACAACTAATCATAAGCAAATATTATATCAATTATCAAAAGCCATCACATCTAAGTAGTTAACGAACACACACAAACCACTAGCGTACCTCATCCATGACTAATCACTAGACAATGGACAGTTCCACAGAACAAAGTGGGGCAGAAAGAATAAAGAATATCAGCGGTTTAGCTAAAGAAAAAACCTTTTGGTCATCATCAATGATCCATCATTTTTATTCCATTTCCAAACAAGTGGTTCATTTTAAATTGAACAGTCACCAATGGTGGCCCTGCTCAAGTGACGTGTGTGCACCTAATAGCTTCTCTGACATTTATGCATATCTTGGTAAATTCAGTATTGAGTTACAAAGCGAAGACCAGTTACTAATAATAGTATTCAAGTGCGTGCGTGTGCCGTGATGCAATCGCCTAGACAACTGTTTGACAGATGATGAAACTCCATACAGGAGAAAAAGAGAGCTGGCATTTCATAAGGTTTCTATCTCATTGGCCTCTCATAGTTTAATATTTTTTATAATTTATGAGATTGAAAGAAGGGGAAAACCATTGACGTGGAAGCCTGCGGTTGAATTAAAGGCAGTGTGGGGCATGAAAAAACACGCAAAATATAACTTAGTCCACGTTGCGTGTTGCCGGATGTTGGGAGATTTCCCTACCAAACACATTCTTTATTTAGACTCTGAATCTAGTTAACGGTCAGCAAAAGCTAACACTGTTGTTGCCAAGGTGTACCTCTATGTCACAATCCCCAATGCCTTCAACAACCAATATCCTTTTAGAGTTCTAGCCATTCAAGCAAACAAAGTGAATTCTTTCTTTTTTATGGTAGGTCTGCCTCAACTCGCCTTCCATTCATGGTTCTTCTTCAATGTTCTAGTAGCATTACTCGTGCACAGCTATAAGTGCACCTCCTAAAATTCAGCACTTTTCTTAGCTAACATCATACTAAAATAATGGCTGGACCACGAGGCCAATGCCACTTACGTACAAAATCAAGCTCATATGGACATAATTTATTATTTTTTTCCCAAAAGAGCGGGGTTAGTTGCAACCACAGAGCCATGGCCAAAAACCATAATCCACCTGTCCAATTATTAAATCCTTCTTTTTCAATGATCAATAACTATGTCGATTTCTAACATTTTTCCACGCTTCCACTCTGTCAGGCCCCAGGTTCCGCCATATAACTAACAAAATTTGAAGGGATGGAGTAAACAAAAGGGGAGCAGCCTTGGACGTGGAGATACACCATTCCTGTAATAACACTTTAGTCTCGATATGCTCCCCTGTTGCTCTACCTCACATCATAACTAAACAGTAATTCATTCATTAGTGTCTTCATCCAGGCCCACCACCTGAGCACCAAACAGTGTTCAGGCCAAGGAGCTCGTGACACCGCGACCAGCGCAAGCGCACAAGCGCCGCGATCTCCGAGCGGGATATCTGCGTCTTAAAGCATTAAGAAAAGCAACGGTAGAAGCGCCGGGGCACGTGTCCCGCCACTCATGCATACAAAAGACCAGAGGGAAGTAACAAAAATTTAAGTTTCGATGATAGGTATCATTACTCCTACCATCCTGACGTTCAGGCGTTGCATCTCCATTATTCTGGGTGGAAAATTTTTTAGTTAATGATTTCACACGAGAAGAATGGAACTGCCACCGAGAAATAATTCAGATTCACTTAAAAGTATTGGTGTTTGATGCCAGATCATTCACGATAGGGTTTTCTATAGCGTTTCCGCACTAGGATGAGGTAACAGTCTTGAGAAGCATCTAGTCTTATGTGGCAGTGACTGAAATGGGAGGAAAACCCAGATGAAATACAGAGAATCCAAGAAGCATAATCCTGAGAGAGTTGTGTAAAGAATAAACAGTTTCTGGCACTGGTAGCAGTGAGCAGACATGTTCTGCAGGGAGTACATTATAAATTTCACACATGGACATCGTAGAAATTGGAATTTGTCATTTGAGATGAGAATTGCTAGGATGAGGTCAAGACGACTGACGAAATGATCTGAATTACAGGCAATAAAAGATTCAAGTGATGAACAAAGGGGACAGTTCAGGAATCCCCTTACAAAAAAAAAGACTTGTACCTCAACTTAAGAAGGGAAAAGTATAACAAGCCCAAGCCCAAGCCCAACTGAAGACAAAATATTGGGCTCTAAGAACTATTGCCGAAGGTGTCTCAAGATTTAACCCATTGACCCGCCAAAATTGATCAACTCAAGGTTTGCAGAAAAAAAAAATTCACTGTGACTCTTTGCATGAGTACAAAATCAGGAACAAAGGTTAATGTTTAAGTAGACATAAAACGGAGACTAATAGCATCAACAATTGACAAAGAAGTCATTTATCAAATCACAGGCAGTTGATAGGACATGCAGCATGCATGTTTCATGGGACCAATAATACACAATTGGATGACCGATTAAAATCTCTGACCAACTACCCTGGCTAAAAACAAGCTATTTGGGACAAGGAATAAGAAGAACAGGACGAGGCATACGGGCAATCATTTGAAGATGCATGCGGTATACCCCTATCAACACTATACGGATCACAGACATTGGTTGCATCCATTGTTTTAATCCCAGGCTACACCAGTTGACCATACATGTAAGCTAAAATGTTTGTCTACTAAATCTTGAGTATGGTAGCAATTGAAACAAAGCAAACATCAAAAGCATCCTGCTTGATTCTTCATGAAAAGCAGCTGCGAGGGACACCAAGAGCAAGCATCTTATAATGGCATGGCAAATGCAACTACATGAAGATTAAAATCACTATCACAGCAAGACCTTGTCTGTCTAAACAGCGGCAAAAAAAACCGAATGCCAATGTTTTTGCAATTAGCAATGCATAAAAGTCAACCATCATATACAAGACAACACTTCATGCATGGTAAGATCAAACCCAACAACAATTAGAGTATAATGATGGGGGAGGTCAAGAAGTAAAATATTTAACCAACAAAAGCGTTTTGTAGAATCATGGACTTGGAAAAAGTAGATGGGTGAAAATGAAATTGTATCTGAAAGATAATTTCAAACCTACATATTGCGAAAGTTTGACCTAAAAGTAGCAATGTTATGCAACCAGCTGCTTCATGGAGTGGTTATAAAAGCAAGCATATATGATCGCAACATGGAATCTGGTAATGTCCAAACAGAAAACAGAAAGGAAACCACAAACTGAAAGAAATACAAAAGCGAAAAAGGAGCTAATTTTTTTTTAATTCTAAAGTGTATAAACATACTAGAAATTTTTTTTTTCTCTCTTTTTTTCTGTGTAATAGGTGAAACATCACTAGTTAAGGGCAACATTGCACAATAACTTAAATAAAAAAAGGATAGATTTAGCTTAGTGCCTAGTTATGATTATAATATTCAGGATTCCAGATGTTTGGGCTCAAAAGAGAAGAATCTCTAAACCACAGCCAGAGAGATGCAAAAGCCTCTTATCTAAGCAACCCCAGGAAAGGAATCGAACAAATGGGACAACAAGCATAGTAAGGAGCACCTAATTGAATAGCAAGCCCACCAAGCACAATGGAGTTCCGAAGTGTATATCAAACCCACGAAACACAATATGAAGTGCTACTTCTATAGCAAGCCCAAGCCCAAGCAATAAGCCCCCCATGAAAACAACTTGCTGAACATGTTAAATTGAGTCTTCTGCTATTTGCATGCCTCAATCAGATGCAAATCCGTCAACCAAGAAATGAATTTAAATAATCAGCATAAGATATAATCAATATACCACGGGTAAATATACGCAAGCACCCAGTTGCTATGGTACAAAAGCATTTATGGAACAGATGTACCAGTACAAAATAGGATAATTAGATGATACATGAACAGAATCAGCAAGTCTGAGTAAACATGTTCAACAACATTTCTTACATCAGAAGGAACTGAAATGTATTGTGCATTGTAGGAAAAGAATAACATGAGAAACAAGGCATCAAGTGTAAATCGGACCTGACGAGACAAGGCGAGGAGAGGTCAAATTAACTTTGAAGTGCCAAATAATAAGCAAACAGGTTGTGTGAAGTTCGTAATGCAAGACCATAACTCTCCATAATGCTACGTGAAACTTTCTTCTAAGGCAGTGATCTATCATCTTTAGTGGAAAAAAGTCCTCATTAGATGTGGACACCAAGAATATTTTCTAGCCAAGTGTCAAAACACCATTGGCTTTGTGCACAATCATAAATAGTAATCAATGGAGGGAAATTTTTAAATTTTTCTCAAAATATTTAACAAAAATCTAGAACAAAACAATAGATATAAGACTTTTCATCTAGTAGATTATGGTCCATGACAATAATTGCACTCAGAATAATTATAGGTTCTTATTGTAATGCAATGTTGCGATCCATCAAGACCAACAAAGAGTTCTAAGTTTTTCCTAAGTTCGAAGATGTGATGTTTTTTTATTAAGGTCACAACTAAATTAGAAATTTCTGCATGGAACATATATTTTTTGAGACAGAATGCGGTTAGAACAACATTAATCATGATAACTAAATTGCCGTGTGATGTTATCTCTGCTGTATTTCTATCAATTCTGCTTATAAATCACTACTCTTCATCGTGCTAAAATATCTGCCTCAAGAAACCGAATTGCAAACCTAAAAAATCAACTTGCCCATAATATGTTACAGTTTTCGAACATAATTCTATATTTATGAATGTCAAGTTGTTGAATATTTCCTGTTTTAGAGATTTAGACACCTGCTCCTTCCTTTTTCCTCTGTTCTTTCTATTCTACCTCAGGGGATGCACATTTCAACCAAATTGACATCCTATACTCAATGCAGCATTGTGCTCTCAAAAGTCATGACATATAGCAGAATTCTTCATGATCATATAATATATATTCCGAACTGAGATTGGAAAGCAGACCATCTTGAATTTCAGGTAGCTAAAGAGAATGGAACATAAGAAAAGAAGGTTGGTTATCCTTCAGGCAGTAAATTCTCTCCCCCATTCCAATGAAGCACAATGAAGAAGAAACAAATCCACGGAAACTATCCAGTGCAAGATAAAATAGTTAAACTCTAAACAGTGCTCGCCATGGTTGCAAAAACAAAACCCTAGAATCACAACAAAGAAAAAAAAACATAGAGAAGATTAATCAATCAGCATATTCAACCAAAAGCACAGCATCCTCAACAGCTCCTACGCACCATACAAAGCTCAATTAATTTAACTATTAAATCACATTCCACCAAGCAAATCAAAGCAGAATCAACCACTATAAACAACACAATCGCATCACCACAAGAAATTCACAAAAAACAAACAACTCAAACAAATTATAAGAACCAAAGAACCATATCAAAATCGATGAACTGAGATCAGAGATACAATCTAACCTCCAATGGCGATCATCCACGCATTCCATAGCACGAATCCTAGCTCTCCTGCACTGCAAATTCAAATCAAACAACGATCAATGAAGCAATTGAAGAGGAAGCAGGAAATGAGATCATGGGAGGGATATGAACTCACGCATTCGAATCGGATGGGTGCTCGTCGAGATTGAGAATGGCGAGAGAATCGCTGAATTTGGGAACCCTTTTGCAGCTTTGATGCTCGATGGAACGGAGGGAAAAGGAAACTGAAAAAGTGATAGCCGCGCTACCTGACGAAAACGAAGGGCACGCGCGCTTGTTTTAGTAAAAATGAATAATATAATTTTTTTAAAAAAATAAATAAATAAACATGGAAATTTAGAATAAATATTCTAAATAATCTATATATGTGTGTGTGAGATTGAAAAATATATAATGAGATTAAGGATATAAACCAAACACTTTTATTTCCATTTTCTTTTTTTTAACATACATACATCAGGGAGAATAGGGGGCTGGAGAATTGGAAGCACCTGTGCAAATCCAAAGAATAGGGGTCTAGGGAATTTTGAACTTAGAAAAATTTAACATGGAGCTTTTTCTTAAATGGTGGTGGAAAATATTCATCGGAACTTTTTAGTGTGGAAGTATATCTTGGAATCTTTTTTGCAGACTTCCCATGAAAAATCTTTCTTTTATAATGGTAAATTCAATTGTCTTTCAATGTCCAGGGCTTGCACCTCCCCTGTCATACAAAATGGAGCGACACACGCTCTTCTAGCTCGATAGGTGGGTTGATGATTGTGCACCAATGTACCTTTGGCCTAATCTCTTCAGGGCAGCTTCGAACCCTTTTGTTACCATTCAAGAGTTCCCACTTTATCTACCATTCCCTACTTCTATAGGGACCAAGGGAAGAGGTTCACATTCACTTAATTCCAGAGATAGCAAATGACGGCGCCTAACTTCAAATGGCCAATTTATCTTCAAATCCTTTTATGATTTTCTTAACCATGGAAATGTTCTTTACCCTTTAACAAAGCTAATCTGAAAAAGCACATCCCACTGAAAGGTCACTCTCTTTAATTGGCATGCTTGGGATAACAGTATTCTAACCCTAGATAATCTAGCCATTAAGAGATGTAATAAGCTTCCTACCACCACCTATGTGCTCTGCTACACGGCTTCAGAGTTAGTTGATGATGAGATCCGCAAGCACATTAGTCATTAAGTAATAAACCCCTCTCGCAAGCACGAGAGGGTCGCATTCCCTAGGGTCCGAAGAGCTATTATTACTTTCCCCTTGACGACACTGCCTAGTCTAACAAAGGTAGGTTTAAAATAATATAAGAAAACTAATAAGAGAGAAAACTATAGACAAATTGGACTAAGGCACACTACACAAATAGATTAAAGAAGAAAATAATAATGAAAGTACGAGGCCCGGGTAAGGATTCCCTCGGGACTGCTAAAGCTAGAAGGGTGTTAAAATTACATAGGCAATTGTGGTTTTGGGCCAAGAGACATCCTAAAATAGGTTACCCCGATGGTCACTGCGATAACCTCTAATCCCATAAAAGTATTGGCTCGTAATCTCTTTCGACCAAATCCTCCCATGATTGCATTACATACAGGAAAATATCTAATTAGGGTCAATACTCAATACCCAAGTCCGATCTTAATGGTTGGAGGTGTATGAAATACTCGATGGTCACGACATATTCTAACATGAATCCTCATCAAGCTAAGTGAGTCTAATACAAAGACGATGGTCACGGAACCGAGTACAACCTAGAAGTTGGATCGCAGAGTTCTCATGTAAAACAACACATCAATTAACACAAAGCTTGAACCACAAACCAAATCAAATGCACTAGAAGTAAATCACAACATTCATACAAGCAAGTTCATCCTAAGATTCACAGGATGCCCAGTGACCTTGGGAGTCTAGTTCAACATGAATAAAAGAGAGATCTTAATATACATGTGAAATATGAACAAAACCAAAGAAACCCCTTTGAAATGGTGACTAGAAGGTGGTGATGAGAGCTTGTCGAACTGCGTCGGCAAACTCCTTGATAGCAATCTTCTTCTCTCCTTGGATTTGCCCCTTAAATCTGCCTTCTCCCGCCGCCTTTAAGCCCTAGGTGATAAGGATAGAGAAATGGTGCCCAAAGACCCTTTCATTAATGCCCTATATCTGATTTTAAACTTAGTCGCCCAAGCCTTTACGGGCTCCATGCGGGCGCATAGAGCTTATGAGATTCACTGTCTTTTCTGCTTGAAAATTGTTTACGATGTTACAGTACTTTTGCTACAGTGATCCCATATACAATACTAGTGCTGAAATCTCCAGTGAGCCTCACAGGCTTCATGCAAGCGCATGGAGCCCTCGAGGTTTACAGCCAAATTCCTGCAGCACAACAATTCCTTTGCTACAATGCCCACTACGGTACTAGAGCTCTAAAATGTAGTTTTGATGCCGATTTCTTCCCAATTGCATTCTTGAGCTTTTCTTTGGTTCCTTGAGGCATGTAACACAAATATAACTAATTTAAACATAAAACGGGAATCTATTCATCAACATTTCCATGAATAGTACAATATATATAGGCGTTTATCAGTTGACAATTTACTCCTGCTCTATCCCTTTGTTGTTCGTATTTGGCATTTTTTAACTCAAGTGTTTAAAGTTCCTTTCCCTCCTTACACCCTGAGTGAACTTTAGGACTTTTGGAGACCCAATTACCCTCTCCAGTGAGAGAAATTGGGGATCTCCTCACTAGGGCTATAACTTGGAAAATTTGGTTGGAAAGAAATACTCGTATTTTCCATGATAATTTCTATGAGTATTCTTCAGTTATTATGAAAATTCTTCACATGTTGATATCATTGATTTTTGTAGCACCAGAAGCCAAGAGCCCCAAATTGGAAGACTCAATTGCGAAAGCTAAGCGCGGCTTGGAGTTTCTTGAATACCGCATAGATGCAAGTGATCTTTTCGAGAGCTTAGCATAGAGGTCCTATCAGAAGCATGTTGGGCTTCCTTTGGTTTATTTCTTTCTTTTGTTGTGTTGCAATTTTTCTTATTTATGTATTTTTTTTTTTGTACTTCGTCTTTCTTTTTTGTTGTTCTTTGTGTTATCTTTCTTCATTAGTCCCCTTGCTGTTCTTTGTCAACCTCTATGACTAGTGGACTGCTCTCTTTTATACTCCTTTTTTGTTTTAAATAAACCTGGTTTGCCCTTTTTTTTTTTTAAATGTATAACCATTCACCGGATGAATGAATGGTGGGGATTATTTTGATTCAAGGGTTCAAAATGAATTAGTTGGTGCAATAGTAAAAACATTAATATCTACTACAGTAACCGGTGCTACAATGACGTTGTTGCTACATTGTCATCGTTTGCTATAGTAAGCATCTGTTATTGTTACAGTTGTTCATAATATATATTGAATTTTTTATGTTACTATTATAATAATTAATTAATAATAGTGGCACTTAAAAAAAAGAATTGGTTGATTTATTTTATAAACAAGTTCTATTTTTCTCGTTATACTCGTAAATTAGTTAATATGATGTACGAGTCTAAATGTTAGTAGCTAAAAAACAATATACTAAACTCATGGGTATAACTAAAATGAAATATTGAGATGAATGCCAATATTATTAGGAGATGCAGATTAAGAATGAGTTTATTTGAAATAAATCACACATGGATGCTTGGAAAAAAGAGATCGTGGTAGAAAAAAGAAAACATCATAAGAAAAGCAGCGAGCAGGCTATTGGCATTGTCACAATGTAGTGATGGACAAAGTGCATGGTCAAATCCATTTGATGAAGCACTTTAGGGGCATTGTTCATCATTGTCCCCCTGCCCTGAGTATTATTTATGTACTGTTCAAATGGGAAATGGGCACAATTAGACAAAAGAATTTATTAGCTCAATTTGAAACCTAAAAATTTTATGGGCGTATACATGACATGACTATCATCACGCTCCATTTGACATCCATCCAAGATAATAAATTATTAAGTGATCGATAAACTACAGTAATCAATACACCATTGTACATATCTGTTTTTTAACAATGTATCAATGGGTGGTGTTTGTCTCATTTGCCAAAAAAAAACCAAGAAATCTGGTTTATCCAGTCATCTTCAAGGGTTCACATATTGCTATTGTTGTTGTTTTTGCCAAAACGAGCAGTTAGGCCACTAAAAAAAGGTATGAGCGTGCACAAGCTTCGTTAGAACAAATGGGAGTGGGGTCCACACACACATGAGCACAATGACTACTATTCATACTCCCTGAAATGTGCATTTACTCAAGATTCAAACACTCACCACTGTGAAGGGTTCTATTAGGGACCCGGCTATCAATAGACTACTTGTTGTTGGTGTTGTTGTTGGGGCCATCTGTGTGGGAGAAGTTACTAATAAAAAGCTTCCTGCAAAACATGTTAGAATGGACATGAAGAAAGTCCTTAGCATGAGCCAAAGATCTGGTCGCAACAATCAGAGGAGAAACAGAGGATCTTCTAAAAATTTTGTCACAGCGATTCTTCCAGATATGCCAGGCTGTAGCAGCAAAGACAGCCTTACTAAATGAAGAACACCCAGGGGTAGTGAGCCACTCACCAGAACAAAAACCCCCGTCCATAGAAATAGAAAAGTTAATTTTAAGACGGATGATATTCCAAACCTCAGTGGCCACATTACAAGCAAACAAAAGATGTTCAATCGATTCATAATCCAAATTGCACATGACACAGTTGCTCCTGGGACCCAATCTAAGTGAATAGAGGTGCTCAGAGGTATTGACCCTGCCTTTTAGAGTAAGCCAAATAAAATGTTTCACTCGAGGGGCGACTTTCAATCCCCACAGGATGTTCCACCCAATCCAGTCATCAGCAAAATGATTAAAGCTATTCAAATACTGGTACACTCTAGCTGACAGGCTGCAATTGGGAGGGCAAGGAGCCCAGATATAATGATTATTTTCAGAGAAACTGATAGTTCCAATCTTAGGAATAAGTAAGTTAAGATGAGAGCCAAAAAGAAACCCAAGTTTTTGGAAATCCCAGTCGCCATTAGTACAATAATCCAGAATATTCTGAGAATCTAAGTCAATCGCATTATTAATAAAAGTAGGAGATAAAAACAAGGGGATCTCTGAACACCAGGAATGATGAAGCAGAGAAGTCTGAGTAGGGTTCACAAGATTAATTCTCAAACCAGTCTTGATACGCAAAGCTGTATAGCAAAGACCTCTAAAAAACCAGGAGCATCTAGAAGGAATAGGATCCCTCCAATAATTAAACATGCCATACTTCACGTGTAGAATGTCCACCCAAAAAAGATCTTCACGATTAAGGTACTTGAGCACATTCTTTGCCATAAGTGAGTGCTTTGCAAGAGATAAATCACGAATGGCTAAACCCCCCTCAGTTTTAGGATTAATAAGATCATTCCACGAGACAGAATGGATGCCCTTTCCATTGCTATTCTTGGACCAGAAGAATCTCCTAACAACTCTATTGATGCCTTGAATAATAGAGTCATAAACTGGGTACACAGAAAGGTAGTAAATGGGAAGAGACAACAGGGAGGAATTGATAAGAACGACCTTCCCAGCTGGGGAAAGTTTGGCATTCAACCATCTAGAGCATTTCAAATTAATATCCTCAATAAAGCCTTCAAAGACAACTCTAGACAAGCGCTTGGGAGAAATGAGAATACCAAGGTACCGAAAAGGAAAAGAACCCTTAGGAAAACTAAGAATTGAGCAAATACTAGAAGCTATTCTAGTGTTGATCCAAGAAGGGAAATAGATAGCAGACTTCAAGGTGTTAGGGCATTGACCAGAAAGAATGCCAAAGTAATCTAGAGAGAGCTTCACACATCTGGCAGCTTTCCTAGATGCCCTAGTAACGATAACTAGGTCATCGGCAAACATAAGATGATTAAAATTAACCTGGAGCCGATTGTCAAAACCAGGAATCAGATCAGAAGAAAGACCAAAATTCAGCAACGAGGTTAAGTTCTGAGCCACTAAGATGAAGAGATAGGAAGACAGCGGGTCACCCTGCCTAATACCCCTAGAAGAGTGAAACCAAGAGGAGGACTGCCCGTTGATAAGAAAAGAAAAAGAAGAAGTACAAATGCAAGCTCTAATCCAAGCAATCCAAATAGAGGGGAAATTCATTCTAGTAAGAGTAGCAAGAATTGCATACCAGTTTAAAGTGTCATAAGCTTTTTCTATGTCAATCTTAATTAACATCCTTGGGGGGTTCCGACAGTCATTCTCAATCGAGTGGGCCATTTCTTGCATAGCGATAATATTATCGAAGGGACAACGGCCAGCAACAAAGCCAGCCTGCTCTCGACCCACCAAAGTGGGGAGAACAAGCTTCAGCCTGTTAGCTAGAATTTTGGAGAGAATTTTATAACAAACATTACATAAAGAAATAGGCCTATACTCAGAAACAAGAGACGGGTTAGTCTTTTTAGGAATAAGAGCAACAAAGGTTTTACCCCAAGAAGAAGGCATCGAGCAGTTAGTAAAAAAATATTGAATTGCTTCAAAAAGAGCATCACCAATGTCTGGCCAGAAAAAACGATAAAACTCAGCATTAAAACCATCGGGCCCAGGGCTCTTACCAGAAGGGAGATCAAAAACAGCCAAACGAACCTCCTCCTTAGTAACGTTTCGAATCAAATACTCCCCATCCGCAGAAGAAAGCAGAGGGAGATCATTAGGAAGAAGGCTAAAAACATCACCAAAACTAGTACCAAGAGTGTCAGTCCAGAGAGAAGAATAAAAATTAGTAAAAGCAAGTTCAATACCTTCTCGATCAGTAAAAATATTGCCCGTCGAATCCCTAATTTGAGAAATAGAATTCAAATGCTTACGGATACGAGTAGAATTGTGAAAAAACCTGGAATTCGAATCACCAGCACTCATCCAATTGATATGCGCTTTCTGAGCCCATTTTGAGGCGTTTTGCCTCTCCAAGGCAGCATACTTAGCATACAGGTCATTAAAAATGAGCTGGGAATCATCATCCAAGGTTTCTGAAAATTCCAAAGCAGCGATATGAGATTCAGTCAAACGAATATCACGCTCTAAGTTATTCAAGCCAGAACGAGCCCAAGAAATAAGGTTAGTACGGGTACGGGAGAGAAGATGATTAAAAGCATGGAGAGGATTGCCATTGGGGACAAAATCCCAGGCCCTACGGACAGCAGCGTGACAATCAACATATTCTAACCAGTAATTGGCAAAGCGAAAAGGACTACGAAACCGCTCACTAGCACAAGGTAGAGAGAGCAGGAGAGGGGCATGATCAGAGTGTACCTTCGAAAGATGTTTGAGTTTATAATTACCATGACGCTCCGCCCACTCTAAATTCATCAGTCCTCTGTCCAAACGAGCCCAACGCCTAGCCAAGCCCAGTTGTTTGTTACACCAGGTAAACCTGGGCCCTATAAAGCGTAAATCCAAAAGATTGTTAGAATCGATAAAATTTGAAAAAAAACCGGGCCTTACGGGCATAATACTGGAAATTGCCCCCTTTATGTTCATCCCTCGAGCAGATGGAGTTGAAATCTCCAATAATTAGCCAAGGAACACCTAACGCCGAAATCCTGGAGAGTTCCATCCATAAAGAGCATTGAGTGTTAATACGAACGGAATTATAGACAATAGAAATAATACGAGGAGTGAAATTAACAGAAGAAATAATAAGGTGTAAAGCACGGCGAGAAACTGCGACAGGAGAAACTAAACCGATAGAGCTATTCCAGGCCACCAAGATGCCCCCAGAATACCCCTCCGAAAGAATCGCAGTCCAAGCCCAGGAGGACGGAAGTTTAAGGCTAAACCTGCCAACACGATCATCATTGGCACGGGTCTCAGTTAGACATAACATGGATAAGGAAAATTTACAAATGAGTTTCAAAGCAAACTTGGAGGTAGCCCGCGCCGAGATACCCCTGCAGTTCCAGCAAATTAGATTGAACGAGTTCATAATAACCATAATAAAAAAGGACCAGAAAGAAGAAACCATCATGAAAGAAACTGAAGAAACAAACGAAAACGCAAAGCTGAGATGAGGCTATACTCCCTCCCCTTTTGAGTCAACTCTCCCCTTTTTCAGGGACTGCATGCTGGCCTGCGAACCCTTACGAATAAGTGCTTCTCGTCTAGATTCGGTTTGGCACTGAGCAAGGGTCATCATGTCATCTGGTTCATCCTCATCAATCATCTCGTCACCACTATCTCCCAGAGAACCCTCCGCCTCAGCTAAGTCAGCGTCAGGAGGTTCTCCTTGGAGCGCCGTAACAAGTCGTTCCACCATTTGCACATGGGGCTGCCCAACACCCCCACTGTCATGCGCCGATGAAAGTGAAAAGGATGCACGAAGGACTGGAGGAGGCGAGGGAGGACGAGAACCGACTAAAGATTGAGTATGAGTTCCCTCTCTGGGAATGGAGACAGTCTGAGGGGAAGGGTTGCTAGGCATCGCATCAAGTTGCAGTTGGGAGGGGTCCCGAGACAAAAAAGATAGCTTGTCCCCAGGTCTGGGTATGTCAGAGGGCACGTCTCGAGAAGTCTCCACAGACTGCTCCTCAGGAATAACGCCAGATGAGTCCCGAGGAGAAGAGTACAGCGCACCATCTTCAGGAACCTTCACCAGCACGGAAGGCTCAGGACGAGTGTCACGTGAAACGACAAGACTCTCCCTACCCTTTGGCCGATGCCCGCCACGTGTACCCCACATAGCAGAGCCCCTGCCATCTGTCCCTCTCCGCTGTTCCTCGGCTGCCTCACCCGTGGTCGCGTGACTGGCACGAGACCTGTCACCGCGACCGCGACCGCGGCCACGCCGACGAGTAACCAGCATCCAGGGACCGAAATCGTTCTCCGAAGAAGGCTCTAGAGAATCAGACGGACTTTCCAGACTGGAACTCTCTGGAACAGGGTCGTCCAGCTCCATTGTCCGAGCAGCAGTTCCCATTCCAACGTCGGAGCCTACCTCCGTCCCCTGCTGAACACAGGGTGGTTGCCGAGCTCCGCCATTGTTGGTGACCGCCACTCCAGGACAAGAGTTGGAACCATGACCCACCATCCCGCAAGTATAACAAAACGTGGGCAACCGCTCGTAAAGAACCAGCACAAAGACCCGATGAATCCCATCTCCGACCCAGAAACCACGGCATAAGGGCTTAGAGAGATCAAGCTCAATGCAGACTCTAGCATATTTAGAACGGGATAGGGAAGTAGTGAAGTCATCAATCTTTAGGAGAGGTCCGAGATGAACGGTAAGCGATTCCAGTGTTTCACCGTCCCAGAACTCAACCGGAAGGTTGTGAAGCTGAACCCAGATAGCCGCCGTATTGAGCTTGGCGAACGCCGGCTCGAAAAAAGGCTTCCAAGGTGAGAGTTGGAGAACAATGCCATTAATGGACCAAGGTCCATCTTGAAGCAACTTCTGCACTACAGAATGAGATGCACAACGTATCAAAAGAAAACCATTCGGTAAATCAGAAATACTAATCTCACCGATCTCCGACCATTTGGCAAGCAAGATTTGTTTCACTTGCTCAAACGGCGGAGGTTTACCGAAGAATTTTCCGTATAATGCATTCTGAAATTTCATGCGAGCTCTGCCTAAAGCTTCGTTGTCAACTCGAACAAACGCCGTCGAAGAGGCTTTGATTTTATTCAGCATGTCGGGATTGTGGAGGGGGGAAGAAGCAATGGTCCTAGTGGCATTAGCTGCGATCTGCGCCCAGGACGAGGTAGGGGGCTTCCCCGGGAGGATGACCGGCGGCATCTCAGCCTTGTTGTGATGAAGTGTTGGAGTTAAAGCAGCAAGGTTTCGAAATTGTTGGTGTTGTTGTTGTTATTGTTGTTGTTGGTGGTGTTGTGGAATCCAAACGAGCTCACGCACTCGACGCACAACCAGACTCCAAAACCTCTAAAACCCTGATCCAGCCCAGCTCACCCAAACTCGAAGAACCCTGATCCATCCCCCCAAACCCCAATGCCGCCACCGCTCTTCGCCGCCGCTCGCCACCACCTCCCCGTCCTCCCCCACCGTCTCCTCCAATCCCGCTGTTTCATCGACGCCCGCGTTCCCTGGATCCGCGACCGCGCCCTCGACCACGCGGTCGAGAAGGAGAAGCACCTCCTCCCCTTCCACTCCCTCAAAGACTTCCTCCTCTCCTCCTCCTCGTCGTCGTCGTCCTCGCCCTCCCTCCCCCTCGCCGCCATCGCAGCCCGCTCCGCCGCCCTTCGCCTCCCCTTCCGCCCAATCCGCTTCATCCGCCTTTTCCCCGCCGCCTTCCTCGAATCCCACCCTCCTCCACCCTCTCCTCCATCCCCTCTCATCTCCGCCTCCCCCGCACTGCTCTCTATCCACTCCGAGGAGCTCCGCGCCCTCTCCTCCTCCCTCCCTGACGCCGCCTCCCGCCTCCTCCGCCTTCTCATGCTCTGTCCTCGCCGCCGCCTTCCCCTCCCCCTCCTCCACCGCCTCCGCTGGGACCTCGGCCTCCCTCCCGACTTCCCCCGCTCCCTCCTCCCCGACTTCCCCGACTACTTCCTCCTCTCCCCATCTCTCTCCAAGCCCTCCGATCTTGACCTCGAGCTCGTCCTCTATAACAAGGACCTCGCCGTTTCCGCCATGGAGCAGTTCTGTTGCCGAACCGGCGGGTATAGGAAGGGCACTCCGCTCTCCTTCCCTCTGAACTTTCCCAGCGGGTTTGAGCTGGAGAAGAAGGTGAGGAAGTGGCTTGATGAGTGGCAGAAGCTGCCTTTCATCTCTCCGTATGAAGATGCTTCGCATTTGGACCCTAAGAGTGATTTGTTTGATAAATGGACTGTAGGGATGGTGCATGAGGTACTGAGCTTGTTTATATCCAAGAAAACTGAGAAGGAGAATTTGGAGATGCTTGCGCCACATCTGGGGCTCCGGCCGGGGTTCAAGAAGGTGATCACACACCACCCAGGGATCTTTTATGTGTCGAATAAGCTTAGGACTCATACAGTTGTGTTGAGGGAGGCATATAGGAGGGATTTACTAGTAGAGAAGCATCCTTTGATGGGGTTCAGATATCAGTATATTCATCTAATGCGCAAGGGGAAGGAAGATGGTGATGCTAGTAAGGATAGAAAGGGTAAAGAGATTGATCCACAATCCGTTGACGATGGAGAGAATTTAGTGGATGAAAGTAAGGGGGAGGATGAGGAGGAGGATTGGGAAGGTGATAGTCAAGAGGAAGAGGAAGAGGGGTTTGTGGGAGGTGCTGTTATTGATGCCATGGACGAGGAAAGTGATGATGATGTTCATGATAGTGTGAATGAAGTGGCATCACTTAGTGGTGAGAGCAGTTTGAATCATCGAGGAGAAAGTATTGGACTTGCTAGGAATGAAAGAAGAAGTATAAGGCGAGGGGCATCTAATGAAGAAAGTATGATTGGGAGGGGTCTTCAAACTAGCAGGAGAATGGATTTGCATATGGAGAAGAAGGTGGGTAGGGTGTCTAGAGGAAGAGCTAATTATTCAAGAGCTTAGCAGAGTGTTTTGAAAATGTTTGATAACATCGGCCTGTGTAGCAATGCATCTTGTGGCTATTGAAGTATATTTTCAGTCACAATGAAGCATAGAAAGCTACATCAGAGTCAACGAGATTGGACAAATTTCTACAGGTATCACTCTTAATGTGGTTGCCTTTGTTAGCTATTATTTGTTATTATGCTATTAGGTTTATGATTTTTCTAGTGATTTATTATGAAAGTAGCATTTTTGAACCTCGGGTGTGTCCACTCACTATCTCGCACTGCATTCATAGTATATGTAGTAGATGTCTTTGTTTCTGCTTCAATTTCTTATAATACTCCTTTCTCGGAAATTATTTTTCTCCCTTATACTCATTTGGAATCAGTAACTTTAATTTATTGCCACCAATCTGTCATCATTTGTTTGATGCATCCTTAGTAATATGGGGAAACAAGATGGGTTTTATAGCAGACAAAATATAGAGGTATTTTTGTTTTAAATTGTCATCTTATGATTTTTACATATGAATTTATATCTATCACGAATGATGTTTCGATCAAAATTTATCATCTTTGTTAGGATTCTTCTAGTAAATTTAATTTGTTTGTTACTTATTTTTATTCTTTATATTGGCATAAAGGAAGCAATCATAAGACAATTTATTTTCTAGGCAATTCATCATTTTGTATTGCACTTCCAGTCTTTTCTCTGTTTCCTTCACCACTAATTGCTCAGAAACTTTAGAAGTCCCTGTAGTTAATTGATTTAATATATGGGGTTTGGTGGCCTTATCATCGAATGAGAAAAAAGGTATAACCCTGAGATATGATATACCACATCTTGCATCAGTCCTTATGTCTTTGCTTTTGGTTTCATTGTGCTCTCCATGTCATAATAAGGGCTAATTATTGACATTTATGTGCGGTTGAATGGTCTCCATAAATAGCAGAGCTTGTAAATTTGTACATATGAGAATAAGAAATCCAAAGCTTTAGTAAATTCTTCACGTAGAATTTCCAAAAAGCTAATTACTAAACTTGTTGAAGAAATGCAGAGAATGAAGGTATATCATTTTATTAAAAACTGAATTGATGATATGATGAAGAATTACACCCCAAAATGACAGAAACAATTTGGGAAAATGAAACTTCTGGAGATAATATCTCTTGCAGTCTTTTGGTGTTTATTCTATTTCTATACAATTTGCCATTATCATATCTTCACACAATGAACTGTGAGCTTCACAGCTTCACCAAAATATGCTTGTCCATCCAGTTGCTTTTTGCTGTTGGCCCTCCCAATATATACAAAATGCCATGGTTGTATATTGATTTATCTGTTTTCTGCACCATGTTATTTGAATGATCATACTGCTGAGTTGCTTGTAAAGGTCTCTTCTTCTTGCAATTAAGCTTCTATTTACAGCATTTGATTAATTTCATTTTCAGAGGTGTTCCTTCTCTTACTAGCATGATTATTCCCTCCTGTAATGCCACTTGACGGCCATGCATTTTTCTATTAATACTGCTGGCACTCAGATACATCATATTTATGTTCAATTGATTGTTATCAATATGTCCAGTGATTTTACCTTCAGAACTAGTTTCATTCCATGTTTGTCTATTACGTATGAATTATTTCATTGACTTCTTATTGATAGTAAGTTTTTATGGCAACAAGTGATTATTTTCTTACTACTCAGGTGCATTTCAATTCGTCTAAGTTCGGCTGTTATTACACTCATAAGGAAATATGTAATGCAGGGAATTCATTGTTTTTGTGTACACAAGTTATAAGGCTCGCCGGGCTACAATTTACTGATGCCGTTTCCTCATCTGGCAGGAAATAATGCCATTGTGGGAGATTTTGTAAGTTGAAATCTTAGGACATGTTGATTGAGGAAAGCATTTCTTCATAATCTAATTGCCATCTCTCAGAAGTGTTGCTACTCTGTTTAATGATCATTGGCTTATTTACAGTTCTTTTTTATCATTGTTATTTTTTAGGTCTGGCCAAGAGAAAAGCTGTGGATTTTTGCTTCAGTTCTTTATATATAAATATATATATATAGTTCATGATGAACTGGAACTATCGTACTTCTCATACAAAATATAGTTAAAATAATATTTTTTCATATGGACATGTGCATATGTGCGTGATATATGTTCAAATAAAAAAAAAATCAATATAGGTAAAGTAAAATTGTCGTGTATTCATTTGAGTTTTATAAACATTATAATGGGAATTGAAATTTTCTTTTTTGCATATAAACACTTTGAAAAGTGGGGTCTTTCATATATATATATATATATGTATGTTAATCATATGACTATTTGATTTTATATATGGCAATTCAACTTAAATAATTTTACTTTTTTTTTTAAGATGCAAATCTACTTTTTTTTTTTTTTTTTTTAAGATGCAAATCTCTCTCTCTCTCTCTCTCTCTCTCTCTATATATATATATATATATGTGTGTGTGTGTATATATATATATGTGTGTTTTTTACATGATTGAATTATATATACATTAAAAATAAAATATTAATAAATATTATAATCTATTACACTGTGGAGTGTTTTTCCTTAAAATGGTATGAAATTTTGATTTGTTTTATAAAGTTAACAAAAAAATAAATTATAATTTGAGATATTTGAACTCAAGACTTTTTAATCACAATCACAAATAGTTACCGATGACTAACTTAATCATCTTAATTTTTTAAAATTTTGATTTTGAATCAGATAAATTTATGTTATATGATCCATATCAAATTACTTTTTTTTTTAAATTGAGATAAATATATTTTATTTTAAAAACAAAAACTTATTAATGGGCACGGCGGCACGCTGAAGTCCACTGTTGTTCAACCTTACTCATCCTTACTTTGGGATAAAACTTAGGTGGTGTTTGTTTGATGGTATTTAAAACTCCTTGTAGTTGGAATTACAAGATTTTTTGAAGTAAGATGTTTGGTTAGGTGGATTTAAAAAAGTAACTGGAGTTGCAAATACTCTTTCATTGGATTTTGGTGGATTTGGAACTACACCCAAATTGGATGTAGTTCCAAATCCAGTATTTGGATTTCTAATTAAAATTATTTTTTTAAAAATTAGAATATAGTTGGAATTTAAACAAATAAAATTAATTAATTAATTAATTTGACAAATGATTTTTTTTTGGTTATATATATAATTATTTTTTATTATAATAAATTAATTTTATATTAATTATAAAATATAATTATAGTGCAATTAATATTAGTAATATACTTATATTATATTAATTATTTTAATAAACAATTAATATATAATATTTTACTATAATAAATTAATTATATATAAATGATATTAATTACTCATAATATTTGAAATTTGAATTCATATTTATTATATTAATTACTCATAATATTAATTACACTATAATAATATTTTACTATATTTTATAAAATATAATTATAATGTAATTAATATTAGTAATATAGTATATAATTGATATATTATATTATATTAATTGTTTTAATAAATAATTAATATATTATATTTTATTATAATAAAATAAGTATATATTAATTATATTAATTACTCATAATATTTGAAATTTGAATTCATATTTACATAAAATATAATGTATATTTTATAAGATATTAATTATTACATCAAACCAATTTTCCAAATCCAAATTTACAAATCCCTCTAACCAAACACAAAATTCTGTGTTTCAACATTACAAATGCATCCAACCAAACACTGGATTTGGCTCTCCTGAATTTTCAAATACAAGGATTTGTAAAAGCAAATCCACCGCATTTTCAACTACATCCAACCAAACGCCCCCTTAATGAAATTGCAGCAAAACCCAAAAATCCGTCCAAATAAATTTCCCAAATTGTAATTTTCTTTTCAAAAGTTAAAAAAAAAAAAAAAAAAAAAACTTCGAATTAAAATCCACACCTCACGTCATTCGATTCCCTACTCCCGCTGTTCCTCTCCGCTCAAAACCCTAGCGGCCCAGCAATGGATTCTTTCCCCATCGTCTCGAAACCCTAGAAGCATCCTCCCCACCGCCCCGATGGACTCCCGCCGTGCGCCGCGCACGGTGATCGACCCCAAGGTCCGTCAGGTGGGCTTCGTCACCCCCGGCGCGCCACCGGCGAGATCTCATTCCGTACCCACCGACGCCTGCTCTTCACCTCCTCGCGCACCAGACTTCACCCTTCCCAGTAACTCCCTCTCCCCCGTCATGATCCCTCCGGCCCGCCACGCCTCCGCCGACGGCATCCCCGTCCTCACCCGCGCGTCGGCTCCTGTTCCCGTTCCCTCCACCACCCCGAACCCGCCGTCCCCCTTGCGTCGGGATGGGGTCCAGATTCCGATCGGTAGTTACAATCCATCAGAGTCCCTTGGTACCTCGCCGATGAGATCACCATCGAGCCGAATGGATGGGCTGGAGTTCTCGGAGGATATGTCGATGGTTTCATCATCAAGGCTCGCTAGGAGCTCATCTGCGAAGGCTGCGGCGGCGTCTTTCCCGGGGACCAACACGGAGATGATGGCCGCTGGCAAGGTTGTTGGTAACGTCGTTCCAGCTAAGAGTAGCTTGACAACTGCATCGGTGGTGAAAACTTTGCCTGGATTATCAGGTATTGAAGTCAATTAAGTTTATTGAGGTCTGGACATTGCCTGCGTCTCTTTCTTGAGCTAAAAAAGCATGGATTTTCTCCCCTAAACTTAGTCTTTTTTACTGAATTTATTTTTTATGTTGCCTATTAGATATTGTGCTGGGAGTTGGACTGGTGCTGCCTGTAACTATCAGATGTTAATAAAGAAAAAAAAAATAGAAGATATTAGAGATTGATATATGAAGAATTGTTAGTTTTGATTGCTGTTAGTTTAAGTACTTCTCCTGTATCAAATTGATTTCCACTTCTTTCCTCTTGCCTACTTTTAGTGAGTGTTATGATAAGTGGAACTCTGAATCTTAATGTGGCAATCATCCTCATATTCAATAGAGAAACAAAAATATCTATTAATATGATCATTTTGAGGTTGACTTCCCTTCTCCAGAGATACTTGCATACTTTTGGTGAGTATTGTGATAATTGAAGCTATGAATCACCTTATTTGTCGTGGCAATTATTCTATCCACTGAAGAGACAACAATATCTATTAAGATATGGCCATGTTGCGGTTAACTTCCCTTCACTGGAGAGACTGTACTGAGAGGAATCTAGGTTTTGTTTGTTTACTCTTTTGACTAGGTAAGACATTAGGATGATTTGAAGCTAATTTTTCATTTGTGAGGAGCCAATTTATGTAGTGCTGTTGAGCTGATTCAAATTTGATTTTTTAAGAGCCTCTCTTGATAAGTGTAATTTCACTGGTGATTGTCTTGTTAAGAAGATAATAATGATATTAACTATTTATTCATTTTTTTTATTGCTGGTTTTTGTGAAGGAGCTTGACATGATTACTTCTGTAACATCTGTATTTCTCAAACTTGATGTTCTTTGATAAATCATCTTTGAACTCGACGTTTTATCTTGACATTTTTTAGAATTATTCTGAACCTTATTTTTGATATCATTTATAAAACACAATTAGATATATTTTCTATCTTAATATGAAACCATTGCAGATAAAGGGGATGGATCTCTTGCTGAGGTGCATGGGGAAGCAGCTGGCATTGCAAAGCCTTTGAAGCAGAAAACATCGAAAGCAGATAGACGTGCGCTTCAGGAAGCTCAGCGTGCTGCTAAAGCTGCAGCAAGAGAGGCTGGTAGTCATTGGTTTCTTTTTTCTTTATTAAAGTTGTGTTGTGTGTTGCAAGTTTGGCGTTGTCTATTTTCTTCTGCTTCTCTTTTCCATTGACAAATGAGGTGAAGATGTACATGAGCACATATTCGTCTATACTAAGCATAATATGGACTGGGTGCTTTTATCTAAATATTGTTGATACAAATCTAAAGTGAATGTGCGCAACATAAAAACTTAACTTTGGCTAAGAGTAAAGGCAATATTATGACAAGTTTCCCATTAAAGGCAAAAACGTAATAAGCAAATATTACCTTTCATTAATTCTTCTGATTTTTGTTGTGACAATAAAAACCCTTTCAAAAATCTAGCTTTTTCTTGTTTCAAGTTGCTCATATTGCATCATCATGGTGGCAGTGTGTGGGTAGTTGTCATTTGTTACATGTGGAGCCATTGGCATGGATGAAAATATTAGACCATTGAATCAGATTTAAGATGGAAGATATAATAAACAAGTGATATATTGTTCTTGTTTTGTTAATTTACTGGCATTTTACATAAAATTGTTAGGTGATTTATATTTTTCCTTCAAAAAAGAAAATTTTAAAAAATATATTTCATATGATTTAACTCTATGAGCTAATCTTAAAGGCAAAGTATCAAGGATTTTAATATGAAATTTAATGATTTTGAGTTAGGACGTATACCATGATGTTTCAGGTTTCCAAGTTGAGTGTTTCTTGCTTGCTAATGGGAGAAACTTGATACATGGAGTGGTTTATTGGGATCGATGTCTGAAAATCTTGTTGGTGGGATTATGTTATAGGCTAGTGAGGTTTTTGGATAGGGTTCAGAAGATATTAGCTTCAAGGAGGGGTTTAACATAGCAATGAGAACCTGAGAGATGAGTTGCTGTAGCTTTGCTGGGTTAAAAAAAAAAATAGCAGCATTGGTGTGGGGTAAGTTTGCTTTACCAGATAAGGCAGAAATATTTCTGGTAGCTGCTGCTGCAATGCTGCCTGCAGGAGTAGGTAAATTTGCTCTAAAAATGGATCTGCAACAGCCACTTGCTTCTTTGGTAGAAGAAAGAGTAGCTATTAAATTTTGCCTGGATTTGGTTTGGGATTGTTGTCTTTCGTGTGTTTGATCGTTGAATATGTAAGAGAAGGAAAACAACTTAACAGCCTTTTTGAGTTCATGATAACAATTGGAAGTCCTTGTCATGCACCTACTGTCCTTATGGAAAGAGGTCTATTTGGGAATAGAATTCTTCTCAGATTGAGTCAAATAGCTAATCTGGTAAACAGAATGTTTGGATTTTACTGACTGAAAAGGGAAAGAAAGCTAAAAGATATCTCCTTTTTTACCTTGATGATGGCATTAATGTGAACTATTGAAAAGTTTTCGTTGTTTTGGATGCAAGTAAGGTTCTTGTTTGCTATATGTACTGCTTCGTAACGTTTTCACTTTGTTCGTTGTCGCCTTGTTTGTTTCATGCGTGTCGCATGTGAACTAAATGTAGGATGGTTTGGTGTTTGGGTTGTGACTGTTAACCATAGCGCATCTCATTCTAAAGTTTATTACTTATGTAGTACCTAAGGCATGAGAATTTAAATTTTTAGCAAACTGAATTTATCAAGCTTCTTATGTTAAAGTAACTTTTCTGTGCTTCTAGATTTGGATGATTGTTTTTGTTTGAATGTGGCAATATATTTAGAAACTTGTTCAAGGTATAGATTCACTTGGTAGTGTTTCTTAAGTTATTTGATTTAAAGTTCACATGTTCCTGCTTTTATCCTTGGCTTCCATTTATGCTTGTTACAATATCTATTGCGAATCTTTTTCACTGAATCTGAATATTTTAGAAACGGCTCTCCCATCGTCTATTTTAAGAGTTATTTCTAGCTTAAAAGGTTTGGCATGGTGTTTTGAAAGTCTAAAATTGGCGTTATGATGGCGTGTGCTATGCTGTCACCAATGCGCTTGGCGTGGTGTTTTGGTCCTCAGCCTCAACACTCGTTGGAAGCTTGTGATGACCTGTCATGAGGTTGGGCCAATAAACAATGCCCTCAACCGTCATTCTGCAAAAGCAATTCTCGATTTCTGTGAATTGCAATTTCCAAGTAACTAGGTTTTGTGAAAATGCATGAAGCGAATGAAGATGGCTGATATTAAATGGTGATGTCTGTTAGGAGTAAGATAGCAATATAGATGTCTGATTGCGTTCATATTGATTTTTTAAGTCTTTACTCTCTTACTTGTTGCCATCAGTAACTTCTCAACTTATCGTGATGCTTCATCTCAGCTGTATAGCCACCTCATAATTGCTTTTAGGTGTTTGACATATCTTTTTGGTTAACATGCTTCAAATGTCTGTGGATTTTAGGTGGCGGTAAGCCTTCTGGTGGCACAGTTCCGTCAAATGCTGCAAAAGGGGAGTTTGGCAAGCCTTCGCAGAAGAAAGATGCAGCTTCAGTTTCAGGTGCAAATGTTGTTCCAGAGAAGAAAGTTGCTGATCGGCCTCCTGAAAAAGAGAGAAAAAAAGATGTTCCTCACCCTCGGATGCAATTTGATGATCAGCATCGAGTTGAAAAGGCCAAAAAGCGTGCGGTAGTCAATCAATCTGAAGCTCGAAACAGAGTTGAGTTGTTCAGGCACCTACCTCAGTATGTGCATGGAACTCAGCTTCCAGATTTGGAATCGAAGTTTTTCCAACTTGATCATATTCATCCTTCAGTTTACAAGGCAAGTGATATTCATCCTGTTATTCACTCTTCCAAAACGTTTTTGAGGTAATCTTTTCATGGGGAAGTTTGTAGTCTAGGTGAGATGTAGTTCCTTAGTTCTTTTTTGGTAACTTCTATATTCTCTTTACATTTCTAATTACTGGTGTTAACGCAATAAGCGTTGTTTTGGTTGATTTATTGTTATTGGTAAGAAAACACAATAGCTATTATACTCTGTATATCTCTTTGTCAAGCAAGTTAGCTGTAATACTGATCTAGTAATTGATCTAATGCTGAATGTTCTCTTAGACAACATAGTTTCAATGTTGTCTTTCCTCACAGGATTCATTTTGTATCTTATCAGGTTGGACTTCAGTATTTATCCGGAAATATTACTGGAGGCAATGCACGTTGCATTGCTATGCTTTTGGCGTTTCGGGAAGCAATCAAAGATTACTCTACTCCACCAGAAAAGGCTCTTGTTCGAGATTTAACTGCAAAAATTGGTAATTATGTCTCATTTTTGATCGAGTGTAGGCCACTCTCAATTAGCATGGGAAATGCAATTAAATTCTTGAAGAGCAGGATTGCCAAGTTGCCGCATACTCTGTCTGAATCAGAAGCAAAGTTCACCCTACAGTCAGATATTGATCGGTTCATCAATGAAAAAATATTACTTGCTGAAAAAGTTATAGTTAGGCATGCTGTGGAAAAGATTAGAAATGGTGATGTACTACTCACATATGGATGGTCATCTGTAGTGGAAATGTTATTGTTATATGCCCATGAGTCTAGCAAACAGTTTCGAGTTGTGGTAGTTGATTCCCGTCCAAAGCTTGAAGGCAAGGCATTGCTGCATAGGTTGTTATCAAAGGGCCTTAACTGCACATATACACATATAAATGCTGTCTCGTATATCATGCATGAAGTTACACGGGTTTTTCTTGGAGCTTCTTCAGTGCTGTCCAATGGAACAGTTTACTCCCGAGTTGGAACGGCATGTGTAGCTATGGTTGCTCATGCATTCCATGTCCCTATTTTGATATGCTGTGAGGCATATAAATTTCATGAAAGAGTGCAACTTGATTCTATATGCTCAAATGAACTTGGTATGCCTGCTAAAAGTTAAATTCATTATTTATTATTATTGAAAAATATTTTTATTGAACAGACATTTATTTTGTGACAGGTGATCCTGATGTCATCTCAGTGGTTCCTGGAAGGAAAGATCTGGATCATTTAGATAATTGGGCTGAGAATGAAAATTTGCAACTTCTAAATCTTACGTATGTTTGATGTTTCCATAATTTAAAAGCTTTGCTTTCGCTTTGCACAAGCCTAATAATGGTTTATGACCTTACAGGTATGATGCCACCCCTTCTGACTATGTTTCTGTGATTGTCACAGACTATGGGCTGGTAAGTGGTAGTATTAAGATTTGTAGTAGATGATGTGTGTGTCCATGTGTGTGCTTGCATACAGTTGGACATATATTAATTTCTATAGCAATCTAAATCTGTGTTTGCTTATATTGTTGATGAAGTTCACTTCGATTGCCATTTGGATTCTAAAATCAAACTTGTAACATTTCAGATTCCGCCCACAAGTGTGCCAGTCATCGTGCGGGAATACCGCAGAGAGCAATTGTGGATGTAGAGGCATCTTATTTGCATAGAGAGCTTGAGATTGGATTCTCATCAATTACAAGTATTATGCCTTAATGTTTGAATTATTTCATCGTGACATGCATTCCTAGGTGGAAGTTTGTGTCATTTTTCTTTGTCATAATTTTGTGGTGTTTTTGTGTTATCTGATGATATAACCCGTGAAGAGTGCAGTGTTTTGCCTCTCCGGGTGATTTTCAAGGTGCTCTTGTTTTTACTGTAACATGAGATTTTGGAAGTGTGCCAAATTTGCATGTTGATCCTTTTGGAGGATGCTGAACAATTTTCATATGCTCCCTTTATTCTTTCCTCAAATTGACCTGAATTTGCTGCTTGGTTTTATGGACATGGGGTTATTTTACTTAAATTGCATCGATTTTCATTTGTAATGGCACTGCTTAAACTGTGAATGAGTTATGAATGGTATACAATCACTATGATCACTATGATCTTGAACAGTTGTCATAATTACTCTCAAGTCTGTGGTGCCTGTGTCAAATGAATCATTCGCTATTTACTGTGGTCTCGTTATTTTGCTTCATTCTTTCAATTTTATCATATAATAAATAGATTGAACGCTTGTAATGCTTGGCTTCATGGAATGTTTATGGATCAATCTGATAAGTGTTCGCATAGGTTTTATGCATCACAGGAAATTGTTTATCAACCATTTTGTAAACTGTATTGAGCATTTGTACCTTCAGCCGATTCACAGACCTTAATCTATGAACTCTACCTTCACCGGGATATGGCCTGTCAACATAACCAGATTTTTGGACCCAGTTGTAACGCTTGGGTGATTTCAACACCTTCATGCAGCTTTGTCATCATCTAGATCGTTTTATTGTCAGTTAGGATGATTCTAAAAATGTTTCTCGACTTCTGGACCCAGGAATAAGTTTGATGTTCATTTGAAGTCTAGCTTAATTGTTATCAGAATATCTTCATTGGCCCCTTCTTGGACTTTGTTTGGATACTCAGCGCTACAGTAGCGGCAAATTTAGCTGTGGCAGCTATAAAAATATTAGCTGCCTTCTTGGCCTTCATTGTAGTCAACTGATAAACCAGTACCATTCTTGACATGATAGACCTTCAATTCTCTAATGCCTGAGTTAAAACTTAATTTATAATAGGATCATGTTGTATAAGGTAAATTTTATAATTTTCTTGATTTTTCCTTAATTTTGAATTATATCTATGCTGCTTGTGAGCAGCCGTGTCTTTTTGCTGAAGGATGTCTTTGATTTGTGGTCCTTCTTCTGTAGTTGATAGCTTCCTATTGTTGATCCAGGGATTCAGCTGTTAACTTCTATGAAGAAGATGGTACTCACCACAGTTGAGGCTGCCGGGTGGCTTAGGGTCATAAGGAAGTGTTTTCCGGTTGAGGGTTTGACACTTTAACAGACTGAGTGCTATTTTTTTTGTGGACCTTTGCTCTATTTCCGTGTCGTTTGGCTTTTATCTGTATGATTAATTTCTATCATCTGCGTATATCCTTCTATTGATTCAAGTTCTTTTCATATTTGACTTTTGTTCAAAGTTCTATATTTTTAATTATTAGCGTAGTTGCTGCCCATTTTGTTCTGCTCCTTGTGTAATCCTAAATTTCTAAGTTGCTTTCATCTGTCTTTTTAAAAATGCTGAAAAATATTTGTATGGATACAGTCTTCTGTGGCCAGTGAATGGTTAACGTGGATGAATTAGGTTCTGATTTCTGCCCATATTTTGTTGCACTGATCCATGAACATTTGAAAACAACAGTACAGGGTACATCTTTCAGACCGAGCATCTGGGATTTCATCTGGGATTTCTTCACATGTCTCTCAACACGTCACTACCATGTAAGAAATCAATATGTGGCCCTTAAGGTTTGGAGGCTGTCCGAACACTGCACAAGACAATGAGCATGTTTAGCTTTGACAAAGTAGTGCTTAAAATGATGCCATCTGCTATCTGACAATGCTAAATTTGTTAGCTTCTTTGATTGTACAAACTGAGATAGGTACGTATATCCCTTCAAAATCCTAATCATCTGCTACAAGGTTTCTATCAAGTATTTACTCTTCATTACAACTGTTGACAGAACCTATTATTCTCAGGTATGTGATTGAAGAAATTTTTGTCATTTTCTTTTCATTATCTTGGTAACAAGCAGAACTCTTGATGCATATTCAAATATTTGAATTTTGGCTATATATTTTGAAAGAAATAAGCAGGAAATCTGGTTTCCCCCTATGGGCCTTATGTTAAGTTGTCTGTCAGAGTTCATTCTCACTTTGGACCAATTTTACTTGGTAAGAGCCCAGCTATAAGTAATGTCCTATCATGTTTGTCTAGTACCGCAATTTGGTTGATATCATTGTCTACTCGCAAGGGTTGGGCCTAGTGCTTTTTATGTCCATTATCTAATGATGCTCATACTTCCACACATTTGTTTTTTAACAGTCGCTTCATTCTTTTTTTTGCTTTTATGGTTCATAACCCTGCAGATCCTAAGATATTGTTTAAATTGAGTGATGCCTTTAGCTGTAAGTGGCCTCTCTGTTGCAACTGTTCATCATCAATCAGAGCTTGTCATGTAGAGCACAACTAGATCTGAAAACTGTGCGTGTCTGCATCAACGCAGGACCACTTCTCATACTTGCCTGGAACAGGACAAAGCATGGTGTAGGTCACTAAATGCAAAGTTATTACTGTTTTTTTTTTCCAGATCTTCACCAATGGTCCTTACTCTTTTGAGTATTGAACTATTGGATTCTTCCTTGCCTTGATTTGATTCAACCTAATTGTTCCTGTGTTTTATTGACAACGCAGCTGAAGTAAAAAAAATAATAATAAAATGTGCAAGAGCTTGGAAGGATAAGGACGGGATACCAAATCACAAAGTCTCAAGGTAGCAATCTTTTTCTTGGAATTTGTTCTACTATTCAGTCTATTCCCAGCAATAGATGTTTATTCAGACAGTGAGCATCCACTCCCCATCATTCTCCCATTGGGATCTACTTTTCTATATTGCAAGCTGAAAAGCCACTCACTAGAAAGAGTTGTGGCTCTTCCACTCTATTCTTATCTTCTATTTGTTTTTAAGGGTCAGCCACATGCTCACAGTCACTTCCATCCAACCAATAGGCCATTCCTTTCATCACTTCCACAATTACTAGTTTGCTTGTCCCCCAGTTTCTTCAGTTTTCCATATATAACTTCTCTTCATGTGATTTTGGCAAAAGTAGGCCTGCCTGTCTCTGAGTCAATCTCCTTCCCTTAAATTATCCCATAAAAAAAGAAAGGAAAAAAAAATTCTTGGTTCTCTGCCAGATCTCTAGTAGCATCTTTGTTGCAGGCCAGTGTCCACCCTCTAAAAGGAAAACCTGAAAAAAAAAAAAAAACAAAGATGGAGCCTAACTCCTTAGAATCTCCACCATCTCAGCTTCCTTCTAGCTTAGATCTTTCCCTCACCTTAGCACCATCATCCCCTCCTCCTTCCCTTGATGGTGACCAGTCTATGAGGCTTTTCCCTTGCCTTTTCTGCAACAAAAAGTTCCTCAAATCCCAGGCTCTTGGAGGCCACCAGAATGCTCACAAGAAGGAAAGGAGTTATGGCTGGAACTCCCACTTGTACTCTTCTATCCCTTCTCCCAGCATTGCTCACCAACCCACACCACCTCCATTCCCCATCACCTCCCATTCCAGCCGCAACTCCCCTTCTGACCACCATGGCCCTGCACCCAGGTTTGCAACTCATCTTCCCTTCTTAGCCACTTCCACTACCTCTAGAACTTGGTGCCTTGATGGTGCTTCAGAGACTATAGACCTTCTCAACTGGCAAAGGAGCTCTCACCACCCACCTGTCCATCAGAGTGTGGTTTACCCCCCATCCACTACAATTACTCCATCAGATTCTAGTGGTGACATTGCAAAGATTGATCTTTCTTTGAAGCTCTAGCTCTTGCTCATCCTTCCTGTCACTTGTATTAGAATCTTGTACTCCTCCATTGTCTTCTCTTTTACTTTTAATCAATTTATTTATTTATTTATTTTTCCTTTGGTAATCATGTTCTTACTCTGGTTCAAATTGTATGCTATTATGGTGGCTTTTCTGTCTTTTTATGACTGTGAATGGAATCAACTAGTGCCTCTATAAGGTGTCCATTTTGGCAAGGGAGAGAAGGCTAGGAAGGAAAGAGTAGAGGACAACATGCATGTGATGTATTTAGCTTTGTCTTGTGGTATGGATGTCTCTTTGTTGGGTGGTGGTTAAATCATGCCCCCTTTTGGTTCCTCCTCACTGGTATCTTTTAGGAAAGCTTTAACCTCCTATCAACTCATATGGTCGCCTAACCTAAAAGACTTCCCTTTTTTTTTTTTTTTTAATCTTTTGGTGGCTAACACGAATCTTTACATTCTTCTCTCAATCATGGTAGTGGAGCCCATTGTTCCTTTTAAAAAAAATAAAAAAAAAGGTTTATTTTTTTACCTGCCTCCTTTCTGTCTGAAGTACTCCAGTATCAAGCATGTTTAATGTGTTGACATTTCTATTTTCTTTTTATTCTTTTCTTTTTGAACTTTTCCTGTTTCTGTATTGTGTTACAGTATTCCTTCTTCTGTATTTGATTGGAATGGAAAATTTTAGGGAACTGGTTTCTTGCAAAAGTGTTTTGTTTTTGTTTTGTTTTTGTTGGTGGTGCTGAAAACTTGGGAAATTTGTCATTCATTTTTGATGCCCTACTTGTGCTCATTTTGTCGTCATTGATGCGGTTCCTAAATGCTACTTCTGCAGCATGGGGTTTAAATTGGTCTGCTGTTCACTTTGTTATCCCCACTGTATGTTGTCATGTATTTTTGTGTGTTCTGTGAACTCAACTTGTCTTTTCTGTTTTTCAAAATATAATAATGATCTGGCTGCCATAATTGTTTCATTTGTTGTCTTTTCCTGCACTTTTAGTGGGATCTTGTTTTGTTGTGTGCTTGGTTTAGTGAAAGAAATCAGATTGCTATTAGACAGATATTGTTCTCTGTAGAATTTTATTTATTTTATTTATTTTATTTTTTTATATAATGACAACAACAAGTCATGAATTTTTTACCATTGCACACAGGAAAAGAGTCAATTTTTTTTTTTCCATTAATCAGAGAAATAAACTAACACTTTTTTTTATTATAACGGTTGTTTTTTCCCATTTTTCATATTTTTATTTAGTCATATTTGGGTGTTTTTTTTTTTGACAAGGTTTACTGGCCACTGTACTTGTGTGCGTGGGGGGTTTTATTTAATTTAATTTATTTATTTATTAAGAATGGGAGACAAGTAACATTTGCTAAAGGAAAAAAAATTATTTTTTTGGACCATTACACTTGACAATGTCTAATAAATGACATGCATGTACTGAATTCATCTCAGTATAAAATCCCCTAAAAATGAGTGAACAGTAAATTTACTAGACTCCTTTTCAAATAATTATTATTTGAAAATCACAGCAACAAAAATCTAGGAAAAGGCCAAACTACTTCTCGTCTCATGTTTTACATCTACTTGTATATATAAAAAAAATGCATTATATAATTTTAGCTAAAGGTATGCAAACATTTTTTTGCAAAATATCTTTATGGGAATCTTGCTTTATTTCTTTTTCCTATTAATTAAGAGATGCATAAAATTGAATTTTGTTTTAACAAAATATAATATTTCTGATGTGCTAGAAATGGTTGTTTAAAAAAAATAATAATAAATTCATGTGGTCCCAAAATATGTAAGCTTTTTTTTTATTTTTATAAATGTAAATAAGCCATAGTACCCAACCCACTTAAGTCTAATGTAGATGTTGTCATTTGTAAGTTTATTTTATATATATATACTTTTATTTATTTATTTATTTAAACAAACGTGTGATTTATTGAGAGCCATGTCCAAACATAATATTTTTTTAATTTTTTAAAAGATATATAACATATAAAACCTTTTTTTATTTAATAAATTTGAAAGAATATTTTTATGATGCTTCTCCGTGTTCTCCACATCACTTCATGGCGGTTAGTTGAAATAATTGATGAAAGGTACCTGTTATTATAATAAAACTCTTGAATGCATGGTTTCCAATAGAAAATTGAAATTTTATGGGAGTAGTACCGAATTAATTCAAAAGAAAACATTGAAGCACCAATTAATGGCAATAAATTACCATGAAATTATCTCAACAATTTTTTTGAAAGTAAAAAAAAAAAATTACATATTTTGCCAATTGTGTCACATTCATTATGATCAAATTTTCTAACCCATATTTTATTTAAATTGCAATAAATAAAAACTTTTTGATTTAATTGGTGGAAAAATAAAGTTTAGTTTTCCACACTACACTACAATGTTTATTTAGAAAGTGATTGCATGTAATTATCTGTGCAACATGATGTCACATATACTTAATAGTTTTTAATCACATGTTTAGGTAAGCATTCTTAATTTGGAACACAATACGGACATGAAACCAAACAAGAAAATGAGTGGCAATAAATCCTAAGTAGGTGCATGCCACTAAAGAAACAAACAAATAAATAAATAAATAAATAACTAAATAAATAAATAATTTAGATGGGGAGGTTATATATAATTTTAATCGTAATATTTATTTAAAGTATAATGAACTAAGTCTTGAGTTAAACAAAAGCTTTGTTATGAATAAATATTATGATAAAATACAGTGGATACCAATAAAAAAAAAAACAAGGAAAAACATAAAGTAAAAGATCATATAAACATGGGAGCAATCAAAAGACAATTTGATGTAGTAAGAAGAACAAAGAATTATAATTTACATATGAAGGAAAAACTTTCTAGATGTAAACCAAATTAAGTAAAACAAAATTTGAAGACTTGTTATCTCAAATAAATTCTAGAATGTAATGAGACACCAAACTAACGAGGGAGAATAAAGATGATGTTAATCTGCATATGAGAAAGAAGTAAGAAGATGAAACAAAAATCTACATTTAAAACAATCAATTATGGAAAAATAATAATAATAATAATAATAATAATAATAATAATAAACTAATTTTGACATGATTACATTAGATTAACATCAGGACATTTGGTCCGCTGTAATGTGAAAAAAAAATATATATATATATTTCTGCATATAATGTGCTATGTATATATATATATATATATATGTTTGTGATTCACATTAGTAGAACTTTTTTTTAAAAAAGTTTAAGGGTATTTGAAAATTTTGGCGCTTTACTAAGTTGATTAATGTGACCAACCAAACATTGAAATGAAATACTCCTTGTAATATGAGTTTCTAAAAAAAAATTATATCAATTTATAACAGCATTTTCAGACATATAGCATTCCTAATCTTATTACAGTGGTAAATTTCATCGTATGGTGATATACCATTATTGTAAACCAAATCACTTTAATGAGATGGGTGCATGAAACCTAGAATCGGGGGTAGGTACAATTGGTCCTTCTTACTAAAAAAGGGACCAATATAAATGCCACTCAAATAATTATACCTATAGCTCATTAATGAATGAGAAAAAATATTATATTCAATTTCTAAATTGTACCAAAGACAAACATAGGAGCTTAATCAAGCTACCGTAATTGACGTATCCATTTGTCTATTACTTTATCACTTGTTGACTTTGTCAAAAAAAAAAAAAAAAAATCCAAAAAATATATGAAATTTGCAGCACCATCAATCCAATCTAACCTTGAAGCAGTTTTTCTTTTTTTTTTTCTAAGGGTTACAAACTCATAATTTTGGGGGAAAACAAAGGGAAAACAGCCATGGACAAAGAAAGAAAATGGAAATTTTATGTTGAAAATAATTCATCAAACTCAAAGACTCATGCATCATCTCAAATGCTGGATTAATTTATGATCTGATCTGATTGATTCCAAGCATGATATTGAAATAAATCTGTGATGTTCTTTACTTTAGGAGAATGAGATTAAGAGATTAGATTTAGAGTGACATGTGAGCTGAGTATTATCTCAAACAACAATGTATGGCAATAGTTGAGTAGGGTAACCAATGATCATGTGGTCTATTGGTAGTAGAGTCCCCAATAGAACCCTTCACAAGTGGTGAGAGTTCGAATCTTGAGTGAGGGCATATTTCTGGGAGTGTGAGTAGTGGTTGTGTGCGGATGGTCCCTGCGCCCATGTGTGCACGGGCCCCGCTCCCACTTGCTCCGCCGAGACTTGTGCACGCTTCTGTCTTAGCGGTTTAGCCTCTCATCTTGGCAAAAAAAAAAAAAAAAAAAAATAGTTGAGTAGGGTATGAGGAATGAAGGAGCTAAGTAGCAACGTCCAGTGGCATCTGATTCATATTTAAGGAAGGAGGGGAACCAAGGAGCAACGTTCAACAACGGTTGATTAGGGTTTGAAGAAGGAGAAATTTAGGGTGGGAGGTGTTCTAAATTTTACTCCAAAGATTTCCAAATGGATTAACTCCTCAAATGGTATGCATGTGAAAGAGTCTAAAATCATTAGATTCTTTCTTACAACACAATTGGCAAGGGAAAACACTCTATCTAACGTATTCTAAATTATATGAATATTTAAAATTCGGTGAATAGGATATTAAATTTTAAAAAAACCTAATAACCTGGGTTGCATGTAACTTAAAAACACCGCATATAAACACCACCTAAATCAAATCCAAACTTCACTTTTCTCCTAACCAAATTTATAATCTCTCTCTATCTCTCATTCGATGTGGCACTATAGTCCAATTATCTTTAAAATTACATTAGTCAATAAAATTTATTTCATTATTGGTATCAAAATTTTTAAAATTTTACTAATTTTATTAGGGTATATGTTTTCAATTCAATTTATTATTTATTTATTACAAAAATAAATTAACCACATATATTAACATAAAAGGAAGGATAAATTAAGGCTACATAAGTAATTAGAGAAGGAGAAGCTAAATATAGAGGTCCACTAACAAAAGAGACATGTCACGATAAAACAAAGTAAAACTACGGATTAATTTCTTGAATGGTCACTTAACTTTAGTTTATTTTCAAAATGATCATTGAAGTTTAATTTGAATCAAAACAGTCATTGAATTTCAATTTATTTTCACTGGTGGGTGATTTGGCTGTTTCCCGCCTCCCTTTTCTGACGTGGCAGTAGGAGAAGCTTAGTGCCACGTCAGAAAAAGGGCTGCCACATCAGAAAAATGGGGCGGGAGATAGCCAGATGACCCACCGGTGAAAATAAATTAAAACTCAATGACTATTTTGATTCAAATTAAACTTCAATGATCATTTTGAAAATAAACTAAAGTTAAGTGACCATTCAAGAAATTAATCCTAAAACTACTCAGTAAAAAAATAGAGACGACATCCTAGAAGAAGATGCAACTAAGTTTTCCCTAAATTGATACAATGTTATATCAAACAAAATTAAAATTGTCTCACAGTAAAAATCTCTTGCATCACTAATGGGAGACCTTCAAAATTCTAAGCTTCACCTCACAACACTTCACCAAGGTGCTCAATTTAGCATTGTCACATAGTTTATCCTCCACAAAAAATTAAATATCAACATAATCATCAAAATAAAAAATTTCCCAGCTAATTCAAATAATTTGAAAAAAAAAATTTATTTTCACAATGAAGCAAATTTGTTGGTGAGTTTTTTTTTCTGGATCATCACTGATAAATTGGGAACAAATAATACAGTTGAAAAACAATTCCTCTTTAGATTTATTCCATAAAAATTATTGACATATAATTCAGTCATTTATTGTAACAATAATATTAATGAATAATAATAATAATAATAATAATGGGCCTTGATTCTTAGCTTTAACCAATTGGAAAGCAAGCAAGGAAGGAAGGAAGGTGGGTGCTAGGGCTTTGCTTGACGAGAAGGAGACTACTTGTGCGAGTGCCCACGCGCGCAGGGGATCCTTGTGGAGCCTTGGTTACTCTCATTCACGCAAAGCATCGAACACTACATAGACACGACGACGCGAGCCTTCTCTCCATGCCTCCTTGCTGCATCTGTCCTCGCTTGGATGAGTGGGGCCTTCTCCTCTCTTCTCTCTAGATCGAATGGGAGCTCAGAAGAGCATCCATGCCGGCAAAGGTCCTCTCTCTCTCTCTCTCTCTGCTAGCAATGTGTATGTGTGCTTTGTTGTTTCGTCGTTGGTGTTTTTGATTACTATTTGTATGTGAATATGCAGCAAAGATAGACTTGAATGTTGATCTCACTCACAAACTTTGCGGCGCCCTCCTGCTTCCTCCTCCTGTCAGGTGGCAACTCTCTCTTCTTTTGTTGTCAAAATCCGGTCTTTTAATCGGAGAATGTGTAAAAGTTGAATCTTTTGGTATTTTACTTTTATCTTGATCAGGAATTCTAGCGATCCGTTCTCTCAGATCATAGGAAGGTATCGGATTTCTTCTCTGTTGTCCAGTGTTTATTGTATTCTCATTGAAATTGGGCAGCTCTGAATTTGGAGTTTTGATTTTTGCACTGGGGTTTCATTTTTCAGGCTGTGCATCAAACACCCGGGGCTTTTTGGGAGAAGTGAAAAGTTGGATTTTTTGTGGGACAAGGGTTTGCATGATTCCAATCTTCTCATTGCTCTCAGGCGGCCGGGAGCTGAACGGTTCGCTCAGCAGTCATTTGTCGTTCAGGTCAGTTGGTCATTCGAGCCATTATCCTTTTTTTTTCTCCATTTTCTAGTGCCATTTGTGATCATCTCTAATTTCTGACATGTGGAATTATTTGAAAATGAGCTTCCTAGAAGAGTGCATTTGATACTGGTGCATCATAAGGCAATTTTGGAAACTTTTGCATTGCTCAGCATTGTCATTTGTGGATAACTGTTTCTTCTTTTTGCATTTTTTAGTGTCATTTATGTCTGTAATTTCTGACATGCGGAGTTAAATTGAAAATGAGTTTCCTGAGAGAGTGAATTTGATCCTGATGCATTATAAGGAGAAAAATATTCCACTTGGTTAGTGGGTCATTTGTTGATCACCTTTTCTTTGTTTTGCATTTTCTAGTGTCATTAGTGATCCTCTGCAATTTCTAACTGGTAGACTTATTTCAAAATTAGCTTCCTTAAAGAGTGAATTTGACTGACACTCATGCATCATAAGAGACCATTTTGGAATATTTTTGTGTGTTGCAGTGCAATAGGCATTTATGTATTACTCTTTCATCCAGCTGAATTGCTTCTTACTGGAATGAGTGGTGCAATGTATAGCATTCAATCGCCCCTGAAATTGGAGTTCATGGATTGCCGACCGAGCATTATCCCCATTCAGGAATCGGATGGATCAATCTAAGCCGGTTCTCTGCTGGTGTGGAACTTACTGAGCCAGCTACTTCAAATTGGAGCAGCAGTACAAGCATCAGATTTGAGGTATGGATCACTGAGAAAATAGCATGTTATTGAGGGATTTCGCTTTATTATTTTGTCACTGATGTTGTGGTCATTAGTTTATGTTAAATCCAGAAAAGCTTTGTTGTTTGCGCATGTGTTATCCATTTTCTCAGAAATATACAGAAGTCCTTCTGAACTGTCTATTGTATATATTTTTGTTCAGCATGTACGTCCAATCAGTAACGAAGGCCGTTCTATAATGACGGACATTGATGGGCTGCCCATAACCTGCAGGTATGGGAATCAGCCATTGTTTAGGTCTGTGTCAACCCTTTTTTTTTTTTTTTTTTTTTGATATATTTTTTTATATGCAGTGGTCGATCCCATGACAATATGTTTGTTCTTAAGCAAGAATCACAATTTGCGACAATCAATGAAAACAATTTTGCTCGGGTGAGTGATATCACTAGAAATCTTTTTCTTCTTTGTTGTATTGCTGATCTTGTGTAATTCCCTACTGCCAGCTGACAGTTCAAATGGAGCAAGGATTGCCTCTTCTTTCAAAATGGCTGATTTTCAACCGGTTTAAATTCATTGCTTCAAAAGGACTTAGACTGGGAAAAGCTCTTTTAGTTGCAAGGTAGTGATCAATTCTTTGAGCATTTTTTCCTTTGTTTCAACATATTCACTATAGTAAACAAAGTTCATGCTGTTTTGTTTAAAGCTTGACGGGTGGTTCCATTGTGGGAGACATGGCACCATATCAAGCATTTGCAATTGGTGGACCTGGAAGTGTTAGGGGTTATACTGAAGGTGCTATCGGATCCGGAAGATCATATCTTGTCACAAACAATGAATTAACAGTTCCACTGGTAAAAGCGAATTTACATTCTTAGATAACATGCTTGGCTCTTGAAAATCCAATTTATTTCATCAGTTTGTATGTGCATCATTTTATATCCTGAAATTTTGGGTGTTTATGGTCTTTGGAAGCAGACATGGTCATTGAACAGATCGATTTGTTTCCATTCATTAATATAATCCTGACAACTTTTCGAAAGAGCAATACATCTTATATTGCACATCTGAAAACCGGAAGGATTCCCTAATTAATTGAAATGTTTTGTGTATATGATTTTTATTAATATCTACTCAGTAAGATGGTTATGTTTTTCAGTTAGCATATCCATAAGCCACATACAGGGCGCCTTTATCTATGGGGCTTCTACTATATATGTCACTTGTTTGGAAAGACAGTGTATATATATCATGATATCCAGTGTATTTTTTAGCTTAATTCCTTCACCATTTTGAAAACATGTCAAATGTTTTAGCATAATTTTTTTTAAATTCTCTAGGCAAAGCAATTGGAAGGTGCTTTATTTATGGATTATGGTACCGATTTGGGGTCTGCTCGCCTTGTCCCTGGTAAGGTTTATTCATAATGTAACTTCCTCCAAATAACAAATTGACACCCTGCTGGAGCAACTAATAGTTCCATATTGGTTACTACATAAGTTTGTGCTTGAATATGTAAGGTTGGGTCTCCCATCCTATTGGCTTGAGTTATTTGAGTATGTATTTAAAATGGTACTAGAGCTTGATTAATTGGTTTATTTGCAATGTGAGTAGTTAAAATAGACTAAGACAGAGGTGAATTAGACAAACTAATAGTCCCACATCCGTTATTGCAGATAGTTTTGGGTTGAATTGAATCTAGATAATATGTTTGGATGACATGGAATTGCTTGTGTTTATAGCAAGGAGAGAATATGAACTTCAAACTTAGATGAATGGATTTCTTCATAAATGAGTTTTGTCTTTGAGTGAGTTTTAGTGTACTGTTAAAAAAACAACATAATCAGGAAGTTTCAGTTGAATCTTCAAACAATAACTGTAATTTATGCACCGTGAACTGCTTCTCTATCTTTGAGTTCTTTGAATAATATTTATCGAAGCTAGCTTCTTTAGTTCCTTGTTGTTCCCATGTTTGAACTTCTTTAGTTCCTCCGTGTTTCCATTGCTTGTGTTTATAACAAGGAGAGAATAATATCTTCATAAATGAGTTTTGTCTTTGAATGAGTTTTAGTGTAGTGTTAAAAAAACAACATAATCAGGAAGTTTTAGTTGAATCTTCAAACAATAACCATAATTTATGCGTTGTGAACTGCTTCTCTATCTTCGAGTTCTTTAAATATTATTATTGAAGCTAGCTTCTTTAGTTCCTTGTTGTTTCCATGTTTGAATCCATTTTCCAACCATTTATTTGGATGATGACGCCTATGCGTGGCTCTTTGGACATGTGATTGGTCGATATTGAAGAAGCCTAAACTACATGAATGACACTTATTCTGCACTTGCTTCTAGTGATCTCCGAATGTTTCCGCATATCTTCTATTCTCTTTAATCCCTGGAAAACGTCTCAATTATCTAAGTAATCCACATAAATGATTAGAAAATGGATTCAAACATGGAAACAAGAAGGAACTAAAGAGACCATGTATGGCACTTTGGACACGTGACAGGTCGATATTGAATGATGCTTATTCTTGCTTGTGCTTTTAGTGATCTCCAAATGTTTCAGCATATCCTCTCTCTATATATTTTTTAATCCATGGAAAAAGCTTCAATTATTTCATTAAAATTATTGCCTGTATTGATCCTTGTTATCTAATGCATCGTCGGTTTTGTGGAATGATCAGGCCACCCTGCTCTCCGGCAAGGGAAACCCGGTTATGGATTTGGTTTCGGATATGGCCTGCGTTTCAACTCAAAGTTAGGCCAACTTCGTCTCGATTATGCAATGAATGCTTATAATCAAACAACTCTGTACTTCGGTGTCAATAATGTCGGATCGTGATCGCGCAGATGACAAACCTCAATGCTGCATATAAATTTTACATGTTCTGATGCCACAGTTTTTATGGTCATCAAACTGATGCTCATTGCATTCAATTGATTATTTGTTGATCAAAATAATATATTGTTCTTTCTCCTCTTCTTGCTTATAAGTTTGCAAAAGGTGAGTTTCTGAAGGCAATGGAGAAAAGTAGTTTCTGGTTCCTGATTAAAAATGAACAATTTTGTTTTCTCAGGGACCAAAATGAATATCTGAGATACAAATTGGGGGACTAAACTGAAAGTGCACATTAGAAAACTTCACAAGTTAAAAGTGCATCATTAACAATTCCATCAAGCTTAATGAAAGCTTAAAAAAGTGCTTTCAGATATAAGCCTAAAAAATTTAGAGGATGCATACCTCTAAAACCTGACTTAACTTTAAAAACTCAAAAAACAACCAACAGAAACAATTAATCAGCAATCCAAACACAAGAAGATTTCATAGAGAAACAAAGCAGATAAATTACAAGCCCATCCAGCACTGGACCAAACACACCAGAAAACCAAAGCAAACAAACTTGTGTCCAAAATCATGTGTCATTTGGTCACAAGACATTAACTCACCACCATTACATTGTTTTGGTTCTTATTCTTCATGATAAGATACCTGACACACCATACAGAAGGGTAACCCTTCTCCATAGTATGAAGGTTTTAGATTTTCAGTGCATGAGGCCACCAGAACTACCCTGAATCTTTGTAAGACTTCAAGGGTCAGACAGATGGACCTAGATGCACCAAAGCCAAGAATGAGTTGCCTGCAGTACACAACCAAATGATAAGAACACTCTAAGGTTGCTTGTTCTTTCATCACTAGGTTGTGCCTTGGAGGGAAGGTTCCTATAGGCTGCGGCATTGCCCGTAGAAGCATAAGCCGAAGCCACCCACCTTCCCACCAAGTACCACTGCTGTCAAACCTTGAGTAGGTCACAACAACCATTAGTTGCCGTGCCCCATTTTGCGGAAATACCTGCATTGTGCTCTCCGTCCATGACAAGTGAAAGCGGGTGGAAAGCCGGTCGATGAAGGTGATCGATGATGTTAAGGCGATTGAAATCTTCTTCACGGGAGTAAATGCTTGTCACCTCTGATCCAGACCAGCTGGACACACCAGTTGCAGAATTCAGATTCTTGCTGTCATCAGATGGCAGAACCTCAGAGCTCGGTGACTGGGCAGGGGGAGTGGGAGGTTTGGCCACTTTGACCTTGGTATTCCCGGCGCTCCCACCTTGTACATTGGTAACCTTTTTGGTGTTCAGGAAGCGACCACCGCTCCCTCTTGCCCGGCGCATAGCATGAAGATGGCGTGACTCATGCATATACGGCTGAGAAGAGAAGATCCACATTTAGAAACAAAGTTGCTATCATTGTTTAGCGATCAAGATAGTGTATGTAGATAGAAATTCAACAAACAAAATGAAAATTTTCAGAGATTATATCCTTGAGAAATAGTTTTATAGAATAAAAAAAAGATGTTCTTATGTGAATAGAATGGTGAAGGGAAATAGAAAAGCTGAAACAAGCTGAATCAGTGTTGAAAACTGGCAATGTACCTTCCGAACTTTGATCACTTTGTTCGCCATCTCTGCCTTTGCCCGAGCTTGGCGCCGCCGCATAATTCCATGATACTGTTTGGAATTTACGTATATCAGCCTGTTGTCTGCCACATTGACTGGTAGAAGCATTCGGCCCTGCAAACATTACATAGAAAATGAGTCATCAGATTGCATAAGCTTTATTAACTCTATTCAAACTAATAATGTACAGTAATAGCCAATGAACTGAAGGCAGGTAAACAAAGAACATACAGACAAAGATCATTATCTGCGGGATAACATAAAATGGGTAAGCAAGGACGAGATATTTGATCAAGGGTACAACTAAGAAATGTAAGTTAAATTAATATACACAGTTGTATAATAACAGTAAAAGAGTTTTTGAATTAAGATAAAGTTATTCTCAAGAAAACATTGAATTTGAAATATTAAAAATAGCAAACGTACCGCTGTTTGAGCTGCATAAGGTGCAAACAACCCATAGCACTGATCAGCGTAAGGGTAATTAGAATAAACCTAAAAAACATCGTGAAGAACTCAGGAATGAAGCAAAATGGTATTAAACAGTCTTTGAACAGCACATTGCATCAAATTCTTAAAATAACTATATATTCTTAGCTTGCAACATGTTAAATTAAAGGAAAAAAGAACATACCATAGGCTGGCCAAGTCCCAGCTCAAAACAACCTTGAGATTCAGGTGGTAAAGTGATGCCAGGAGAAAGCTGCTGAGTTTTCTGCCCACCTGCCAAATCTTTGTTGTCTGGACCAAATAATTCATTAGTAAATTGAGGTTACAAACCAGCGGGACGTTCTTAAGAGAATTAGTTTTGAAAAAACAAAGATAAGAGAGCATATAGGAGGCAAAAAGTAATCAACGACATCAAATAGCTACAAAATTCACCTTGTTCCTTATGAATGGTATCATTTTGATGTTACTAACTAAAGTTTCATGTGTTGTTATTTGGTCATTCATTTGACTTCGCATAAAAGAGAGCAAAGATGATGTGCGCATCAAACAGATAGCACAGAACACTCCTGCATCTAATATCTAGAAGTACTCTCCATTTTCCACTAACTTATACATGTACCCTGTCAAGGTGGAACAAACCAATTCTCCATACAACACTTCTAAACTGAGTTTTAACTTTCTGAAAATGCTTAGGGTTAACTCATATTTAACTAGAAAGTCCATCTCTAACATATGAAATCCAAATATCTTTGATAACAAGATTATAATCAATTCATGTCTAGCATTTGTTAACGTTGTTATGTGTCGTGGTGATGGATTAATAGATTGTATTCTTGTTGTAACCTATCAATGAAAACAAGTGAACTTCAGGGAGGTGTTCATTGAATTAAGATGGGAAAGAGTACAAACAGGATCTAGCATACAATGTCCAAGAAGATTGCAACATTGCAGACAAAGGGGGTGCACCTCGGAAATTCCACAACTAGTTTTTTAGTCTCTTGAAAAGTACCAGCATAAGAGATAATCTAGTCATTCTCCTTCTTCGTTATCTACTCGCTGAATTATTTAGATAAGCATAGTATCGATATTCTCCATATTAAAAGATGTATAGAAACAAGAACATATACACAAAGGCACACAAGAAATATGTTGTGCTGCCAATTAAAAATATATATAATGAGCTGTAAACCAATCAATGGATGATTAGAGACACAGAACAAACACCAAAAGGGCCACTATTAATTTAGAATTAGTGTAGAAAATGACAAGGAATTAACAGAATAGATTACCAGGAAAGATTGTGAACTTCGTTATACCATTACTCCCTTTCTCTTGGATTGCCGGCTCGGGCCCTAACCTCTGGTCTGCAGAGTGATGCATTTGTCCAATAGCAACCGGCACGGGGCTCACTCCATTCGACTGGTCCACAGAAAAAGGCTTCAATTGCCCAAAAGACTCCCCGTAAACGGCCGGAGACCCGACCCACCAGGGCATAACAGGAGCCTGAGGCTGCTGCAAAACACAAATTTGTCCTACTCCTCCATTTTTCTTCAAGCTCATGGTGCTCTGCATTGTAAGCACTTCCCCTAATCCTTACAGGATGGAACCTAAACTTCAACCTTTGAAAAATTTTCCAATCACAAGCAGCAGCTACAACAGTTCAAATCCTGAACCAAGACAGATACACAATAAAAACATACTAAAAAAGATTTATACACTTAGAACTAAGATTAAGCCCCTCAAACCACTTCCCCCAAGGCATAAATAAGCAAAACCCTAAAGGCCTAAAACCAAGCAAAAACCCATCTTTCCCCATCCAAATGAAAACAGGGAGCCCAAGCAACAAGAACATAGCATCACAAACACCAATTCCCAATCCCTCCAATAAAGCCCTCCTCTTGAATCCATTCTAAGCAATAAAAAGCACTAGCACCAAAGAACAAACAAACTCAAACATATATGTTCACAAAAATATGACTTCCCACCAGAGATGAAAATGATAGCCAAGCTAAACCAACATAGTAAATGAGTAAACAACAATGAAACAAAACTATAAACTAGCATCAACCACCAAGTCATATAACCATATAAATCATCAAAAGCAACATGAAAACACCAACAAGCAGAGACTAAGACTCACACATTCAGATGAACAAGCATGCCAAGGTCACCATGTTTAGAGAGCAAAGAGAGAAAGGGACTGATGGAGATGGAGAAGGAGAAGGGGAGGAAGAAAGCATAGAATGTGTGGGTATCTTAATGAGGCAACACAGAGCCAGTAACCAATCAAAAGTTGGTTTCATGCTTTTTATTTATTAATTTTTATTAAAAGCATATAATAAAACTTATTTATAATTATTACCACAAGTAAATAAATAAATATATATATATATATATATATATATAGAGAGAGAGAGAGAGGACCTAACTTTATAGACTTCCATAAATAAAAAATCTATGAACATCTATTATCAGTAATTACTGTTTATCAATATCATCCGTTACCTCATGATTCAACGGCTGACAATTGGATGTCTATAAATTTTTTATTTATGAACGTCCATCTTCTGTAGTAATTACTGTATAGTAATATATACAGTAATTGCTGTTTATCAATATCGTCCGTTGGATCATGATCTAACGACTGATAATTAGACATCCATATATAAGCATATGACTTGTGTCTTTTATAATCATCACTCTCTCATGTTTTCTTGGTTGTACAGTGAATTATCTTGGGCAAGTCAGAACCATATAATTACTATAAATAAATAAATAAATATTGAGGGAGATCTTTTGAGGAATGTTAAAATAGTCCACAACTTGTTCATCTGTTCTTGTACAATATGACTCACTGTTAAATATGTGAATTGAATTTGATGGAGAAACATCCTAAACTATCTTGATTTGATATTACAAATTAATAATCATTAGTAAGTTTTATTTTTATAGAATAGAAAAGCCTATTGATTCCAATGTAAATAAATTAGTTGAAATATGGAATTGATTAATGAATATTTAATGACTATTTTATTTTTAATTAAAATATATACCTTTATTCTAAAAATAGTTCTAGTCAAAATTTAATCATGATAGTTTGGTTTCCAAAGCAACTTAGTTTATGGCAAGTAATTATTCTTATAGCCAATCAAATACCATCATTTTCATTCATTTTGAGGGATATTCAATTGCTTTGAAGGGGTCTAGAGTCTAAAGTGCATTGAAGTAATACATCTCTAAAATAGATGAAATTAATATTATTTTAATTAGTTTTTTGTAAAAAATTAAAAGAGTAGTAAAATAGGGAAAATATGAGCTTTTATATATTACTCACATCTCCATTTTAATTTAAAAAATTGTAGAATGAGTTTAATTCAAAATTAAAAAAAATTACATAAATAAAAAAAAATGATAAACATCTTAACAAGAAGAAATCAAGTCTCATCAATAACATCCTTATCACTATACAAATCTCTCCCTCACTACAAGCAGGGAGTAAGTAATCAAAGCAAACCAACATTTCTGTCTTTAGTTATTCATTTTATTATAAATATAAAAAATAACATTTTTTAATATATTTTTCCCACTTTTCATTTTACTTAAAAATCGCCACACTATTTATTTTAATTATTAAAAAAATAAGTAAATAACTACCATATATAATCTCATTGTCTCTTACTTTCTCTTCTATCTCAATTCTATTAAAAAAATTATCAAACTCTTTGCTCACACTTCCAAAAAAGCAGCTCTTTACACTATGGTCCTTCTACCGTACCTTATATACATATACACAAGTCTCATATATATATAGTATTATTTTAGCCAAATAGGTACAGATAATCTACTGAATCAATGTGTCAAACGGCGGGAAAAAGGTCAAAAATTAAAAAATTAAAAAAATAAAAAAAACTAATGGCATATCCGTGAGGGTTTCCAGTTTTAGAAATGGTACGAATTCAAAGTTGTGGTCCTTTTCATGTGTCCTTTGATCCATGCAATGCATGCATGCGCTTTGGGGGAACCCAGGGTTACTATTGCACAATGTGCTCTGAATAATTGGAACCATCATCCATCTAAATTAAAGATTTCTTCTTCTTGTGTCTAAAAAAAATTCAATGTCCTTGCAGGGTTTTTATTTAGGAAAACTTGTTTATAAGCCTTTCAAAAATTTTATAATTACATATTTACCTTAAAAAAATATAATTGTACATTATCCTGAAAAATATAAGTAATTATGGATATACCCTTACTGTTAGATTCCGTTAACAGAAATTAATTAAACTTTATTAACTATAGTTATAACTTGGATTAAGATATACAAAAAGTCCAAAATAACCCTTATAAATGGTCATTTTACAATAAAAAATTTTCAAGGGTATATATGCAAAGGAGATAATGTTCATTTTATATATCTGTTATTTGTTAACATATGGTTTTTCAGCCAATTTGAACCTCATGAGTATATACGCAATTATATGTATTATTCAGGGGTATTTATGCAATTATCTTTTTTTCAAGGGTACACCTACAAAAACCCCTTTTATTTATTCATTTATGTTAAACTAATATGAATAAGCTACATCAAATAAGTGCATAGATAAAAAAAAATTAATACATCAATTCATATTTGCCCTCATCCTTCGTGAGCTGAGATTCAAATCCACTTTTTTTTTTTTTTAGAATGACATGAAAATATTATACATGGGATCTAGGCTAACAAACCAAGATGTAATTAGTTTTGCCAGGTTTTTATGTACCAAAATTGTATATTATTATTATTATTTGACAACATTTTTAAGTATCTTACACTCACACTGAATCCTTAATCATCATGTTTTGCAAAAAAGTTGAACCCTGGAATATTTGTATAAAAGTTAATAGCACCATCACTCACTTACCATAGACTGGTTTTTTTTTTTTTTTTTTTTTTTTTTTTTTTTAGAATACCTAATAAACTTTTATTTTTTAGAAAATATTTTAAATTTAAAGATATTATATTCTTCAAATCATTTTAAAATAAAATTACATGCCTATCCTTAATAATTAAGAATAGATCATCTTAAATTTATAATATGAACATGGGAGTGATAATGAAAGGAGTGTATGGTGTTTTAAACATATTACAACAAAGGAATGAGTTATTCTACTCTAATCAGAAGTTGCCTTCCAATGTGTCAAGTTTGTGTTCGTTGAAGGCATTCACATATATATTTTTTCATGATCTTTTAATGTATTCTATTTGCTTTACAACATCATGATCTTGACACGTGTCAAATTATGTGTTGATCTTTCATAATGATAAGATGATGATGATGATGATGGTAATAAGAAATTTAATAATTTTAAAAAATCAATGTCATCAAAATATTAGTTTTTCTTATAAATGTTGATAAAGAGATAAATAATAAAAGTCATGCTAGCTTTAGTGATTGAGCTTTAATATATCCTCTTCTTTGATTGAAATTTTATAAAAACTATATATATAATTACTCAAAATTTTCAAACTTTTTTACTATTTGTATGCATATTTCAACTTAAAAGTCTAAACCAAATTAAACAAAAATTTACATGATTATGTTTCTTGGATGTTATCCAAAGATTGAATTTTATTGTTGAAGTAAAATTCTTAAATTAATATAGATAGTACTTCTAGTGTTTATTTTTATTAGTGTGCTTTTTTAAGTATTCTATTTAGTAATTATAATTTATCCTTTTTCTTCATTTTCATCTATTGTACCTTCGCACATTATCCAAAAAAAATTTCATAAATTGTTCTAAACATAATATATATATATATATATATATAAACTCAGTGTGTTCTATGTTCATATATATATATATAAACTCAGTGTGTTCTATTGAACATTTTCAAATAAATGAATGTTTCTTGTTCCCTCCACCTATTTTAATTTTAATCAAAATTAACCACATTTAAAAAAAAAAAACTTACAATGCAATAACAAGTCACTAAACGAATAAGTTGGGGATTCTATCTCAAATGTCAATAACTTTTAAACATAATCATCCTTAGTTAAACAATAGTCAATATCAGATATTACTAAGAAGTTAAACTATTATTCGTCCTCGTGTTTCTTAGGATGGATAATCACTTATATTAAACTATCTCCTAAATGACATAACCAGTTTGTTTTTATCTACTAGTATTTTATAAACTTGACATTGATCACCAGTAGATTTTAAAGTTTTATCTCATTATCTTATTTTTCCACTTTTATAATAATATTCTGTCTAATGTTACTATCACTTTTTATTTAATAAAGCTATAATTTACCTATTTTAATAAAAAATTATTAATAAAAAAGTTTAAGGGAATATATATATATATATAGTTTTTGGTATGTTACTATTGGTTGTGGATTCCAAGTCATCATGCATGGAGATTGCTTGGCTGAGTGGCGCCAAACATAAAAATTACAGTGGGCACCTCACTTAGAAGAAAAAGGTGAAATTATTATTAGTATTAATACCAAAATGGTTTCTAGGTCAAGGTTGTGGTGGTGATGAATCTTTAGGTGACTACATTTCTTTTATTTGTTTATTTTATTTTATTTTATTTATTTATTTTTGTTATGATTGAAGAACTTTCTCGGTTGGTGCCAAATTTTGTATGAATTTGTACCTGATTTAACTAACCACAACATTGATTAATTTTAAATTATTAATTAATTGATTAATAGTGTTATATATTTTATTTTAATTTAATTGGTGAAGGAATGTTTTGGATAAATAGGTTTCATTAATTAAAGAAGTATAATTTTTATTATAAAATTTGCTGAAGATACCACCCAAGGAATCAAACTAATAATTAAAATGTCATTATAAAGTTTGTGCAGGAGAAGATGCGCCTTATTTCACTTATTTTTTTTAATATAAAAATTTTATTAAATTATTATTATTATTATTATTATTATTATATTATATTTATATTTATTTTTATGGATGGAAGTTCATGAGTGATGAATTTTTATACTTCAACTATTTCATTTCGTTAATTTACAATAATATGCACATTAGAAATGACATTAATATATAACTACAGTTTAAAAAATAATTGAAAACCCTGAATTTTTGGGATCTATGCACCCATAATTTTTTTTAATTCATGTGTTTCAATTAAATTCCTATCAATCACATGTGATATCCACATAACATGGGATCTATGGGTAAATTTATCATTTTTTTAAAAAAAATTGATGTGATTAAGGCAATTTTTAGATTAAAAAAATTTAATTGAAACTCATAAAATTATAGAATTTGTTTTAATAAAATAAAAAATTCATATTCCACCTAAAACTTGGGTATATATATATATATATATATATATATATATATATATATGAATTTACATCTTCTATGAGCATCCATAGATAAGAAATCTATAGATGTATAATTATCAGTCATTGGATCATGATCCAACGGCCAACATTGATAAACAGTATTACTGTTCAATACACTTATCCAAACAGTAATTACAGTACATATATTGTAGTACCTATTGTTCATCAATGTTATCCATTGGATCGAAATTCAACGGCTGATAATGGACATTCATAGAGAATTGGTCCTCATATATATATGCAAAACAAATTTTATTATCGAAGTATACATATATGTCAATGACCTCTCAATTGTCAATGACCTCAGCTCATACATAGTGAGCCACAGAGAACAAAAAATAGCAGAGAGAAATTACAAGAGAGATAGGCAGAAAGATGAGAAGAGGGAGAGGAGGACGTCTATAAAATTGTTATATGCGGACAAGTCCCTAGTAGACTAGTCCTCTCTTTATAAAAAAAAAAAAAATATATATATATATATATATATATATATATATATATATATAATGAAAAGGTTGTAATAATTACAAAATGGACAATATATAATGAAAAGGTTGTAATAATTACAAAATGGACAAGAATAGTATCTCTAATGGATCGGTTTGTTAAAGTGGAAAGCCATGTATGTCAAATAAATGACCAGAAAGAATCAAGAGAGAAAAAAAGGGGAAAAAATATAACTAAAAATCATGTCCACAATCTCAAATGTTAGTGGACATGCAACTCAAACCCCTTTACTTTAATCCCTTTACACAAAGGAGACAAAAATCCAATCTTCACATTACTTTCCCCTTAATTAGTTTTAAAAAGTAAAGATCTATTAATTATCTTAATCACAAAATTACCCTTAAAGAGTCTCTCTTGGATATAAAAAAACATAGGATGGTAACATTGTGTGTATTTATATATTTTGATTCTCTTGTGGAGGGAAACAAGTGGAGAGTAGTGCACTTTTTTTTTCTTCTTTAGATTAATCATTAATGTTGTATTATTTATTTTGGTAGGTCAAGTGGTTTAAAAAAAAGTTTCTAGGCAAAGAAGTTGGGAGATTCTTAAGGAGGTTGGACAACCAAATTTTTCTTATTGATGATCAATAACCATGTTTTTATTTATTCATTTTTTAATATATTATCAGATTGTACTAATAATGGTGTTACTTAAAAATGATTTTTTTTTTTAATTTTTATCTATGCAATTATGGGTTTTATTATAATTTTTTAATAGTAAAATATATTGTTATGGTATAATTTTTTAATAGTAAAATATATTGTTATGGTTTGAACTTTGGCTACAATTTGTTTGATACATGAAAATTTAAATTACAACACAACACAACTAATTTTGCAAATAAAGTAGAAGTATAATACAAACATAATTAAGTATAATACAACTTCATAATTTTTTTGTACCCAAAAATTATATATATAAATTATTCCAAGATATAACGCAATCATAAAACAAAACCAAATTACTCGTAATATAGTTGATTTCAATAAAATGATATAAAAACTTTGTATTATCAATTGAGTAACAAATATAAAATAAGATAACTTCACTACTTATAACGTGTTTTATTATTTATGTTGTTTTCATCTACGAATCAAATGGACTGTAATCACTGTTCCTACCTTGAGTGGGTGGACTTTCAATTTCCTCTATTACTAATTAAATACATATTACAATTAATTCCTAGGTGTGACATGCCAATTTTCCATAATATTATTTAAAAAATAATAATTTAATTATCTACGTTACATATGTATAGATATATGCACATTCAAGGATATTGGATATACAAATTTATTATTGTCCAATTCAAGTCATACGGATAAGTAGTGGTTAGTGAATGTGATTAGTTGTCATAATCAAAATATGTATTAACTTTGCGCATGCTAATTGGATTTGATCTGTAAAGTGTCTGCCTGGATTTTAAAACAAAAGGTTCAAAGAATTACTTAGGAGAGAAGAACATATATATATATGACCATATTAAACATTTTTGTCTAGTGCGCTGTTGAGCTGGTACTTATCAAGATTCAAGAGAAGCAAGCTTTGAAGAGGTCCAAAGGGCAGTGTATCTTCAATTTGTCTTCATTATGTGGTTGCCACTGTTATTTTAAATTTATTAATTCTTTTTTAAAATATAATTTTATAGTTTTGTCTAGCTTGTGAAATGGATCATGTTTGGTTCGTTGTACTTGGCTTTGCATAAGCATCTATAAAAAAATGCAAAAATATTGAACACTTGGAATCAATATAGAGGGCATTCTTGTTGTTTATAAGTGAAAGTGATTTATTTTATTTTATTTTTTCATTTTATAAATAGACGATAAGTCACCTATTTAAGAGAAGTGAGGGACATGCATATGCATGACTCAATAAGCACTTATACTTTTATTTCGTGTAGGCTTTGAGATTCGATCTTAAACTTTCCTTGAAATGAATGCTCTACGTAAATGACTTGATGCCAATAAACCAAGAGGCTGTCGGCAATGAAAATTTAATTATCAACTACATTCCTATGTTTATTTTAATCCTAGAATTTGAGTCTAATCACCAATCAAACACTAAATTAAAACAGAGCACTTGAGCCTAGCATTGTAGTTACGTGAGTGTCAAATCTTCACCAATAGAACACTTAAGCGGTGGACCAAAATGCCCAATAAACTTTGGGTTAGTTTCAAATCTCATAAATCAAACACTAATTAAAACATGAGGGAGGAAAAAGAATAACAGAATTTCATCTGTTTGCCTTCTTTTCATGAGGTGTATAGATGATGAATTTTTTCCAAAAAAAAAAAACAAAAAACAAAAAACAAAATAGGCAAGTAACAGGCTGTGTATCAAGCTAGTTCAAGATGAAATATTTGTTAGATACAAACTAAATATATTATCCGGACCTAATTCAATTTAAAAGCTTAAGCTAATAAGATAGAAAAAGTCAAAGAATTATATATATTCAAATCCATGTTTTTCAAATTATAATTAACTAATATGGGAAGTATTAACTACTCTAACGATATCTACATGATAAGCAATTAAGGTAGAAGTTACAATGCACATACACATCTGAGAAATGCTAAAGCAACTGACAACCATGTGAGGCAGAAAGGGGAACGAGCAGCCAAATGATGAATTTTTGAAGCAGCTAGAAATTTATTAAAAAAAAAAATACTAATTCAATATGATCAATAGAGTGAAGCAACGAAACAAATGTCAATAATAATGTACATAGAAAAATGAACACAGAGAGTATGGAAAACAGATCAGAAAGATAGGGTAGTACAACAACAGTGTGGATCAAGAGATCAAGAATCACAAACAAGAAGCTAGATTATGTTATTGAACTGGCTGGTTAGAGAATTTTTAAGGTTAGAGTACAGGCCAAACAGGGAGTATTGGCGGAGGTTTGATATCTCATACCATGAATTGAGCACAGAATCGTGCTTGTCTGTGCCTGAGAAAGCCAGTTGGATGCCGATGCTGCAATCAACCTGGCCGTTGTGCCCCTTGCAGCTGGTTGTTTTGACAGCACAATATTGTTTGTTGAGGCAAACAAAAGAGGACGTACCTGAACATGATGAACAACCATCTGTCTTCCAGTATAAGTTTTGGAGTGTGCCCTTACTGAACTCCTGTACCTGATGGGCATGTACAGATTGATTGATTAATAGCTAAAAAAAAGTTTAGAAGTTTGTAGTTCGTGTCTCATTATATCTTTGGCAAAGAAGCAAGCTTACCAGTGTGAAACTGGTGACTGTGAATGAACTGTTTCCAACGAAAACAGGAAGGGACCTCGCTGCATACTTCCTGCCAGCAAATGCCACCATGAATCCAGTGGCGGTCTCCTGGAAATTCCAGAATGGACTCCATCAATAAAATGAAATCTCAAGCGATGAAGGCATATTCAGTTTTAACCAAAATATTAAATTTCACCAATCAAAGGAAGAGGTGGCCGTAATGTTGATGTTAATGAAGCAGCTTTTAAAGATTACAGGCGCTGCTTTATGATATCGGTGTCATATGTAAGGAGAATGAAACTTTTCTGACTAATTACCAATCTAGTTAAAATAAATCAAAAGCAGCAAGTGTCAAACACATGTAACGTCTATGATATTTGACGTACACTAGAATAAGAAATAAGTCAAAAGATAAACAAGTGAGCCGCACCAAAACTTTAATCTAAATGTCTCTACAAAGTTGCAACAAATAGAGGACAAAGGTTTATTATGTACATTACAGCACATGGAGAAAATATGAAGAATACAATGACAAACCCATGGAAACAATTTTGATAATGTAGTTCTTATCTCAACAAATAATGGAGTTCAAAAAAAAAAAAAAAAGTAGAAAGTTCTGAAGGTATTTCTAAGCATAGCGAGCATATAATAAAATCTCTGGGGATCTAATGATAAGATGGTTCCTTCTCATACTGCATTAGAAGTGATTATTGTCACTATAAAACAATTATATTAAATAATTGCTAATATAAAAAACTACAGCCCACTTCCAGCCTAATCTCCATGCAACCAACCTAAAAAATTAATAGTCAATTCCATGCACGAAGCCTAATCTGAATCAAGTCAGATGGGTAAGGTTGAAATCATGCTAGACAGCTGTTGCACCAGCCCATAACAGTGAGTCCAAAAACATGAAATTGAGCAAGAACTAATTTTTTGTGCACTAAACATGCTTTTGTAATGTTCTGTAACATTGACGCAAAGATTTATATTTCTCCTGGACATTCCTGATTCAAGTATAAATGTCGGGCAAAAATTGTTTTTCAACTTCATGTGTCTAAAGAAACAAGGAAACATAGAAACAGACTGGTCAGGGGAGGATCTTAATACACTTTGTACTGTAAAAATAAAGAACTAGAGGTTACTGGCTGTCAAACAAGACAGCTATCCTAAAAAACTACAATGCCAATAAGCGACATGCTAGAATTAGTTAACAACTAACAGTCATTTTTTTCACTAAAACCAACCCAATATCATTTACGAGGTCTTCATTCTCATCAGTTCACAAATATTTTAAACAAAATGTGTCCATTTCAATTTCTCCAATAATTTCCATATCCAATCAGCTACTCAATTGCAGAACCTCCTCCCCACACAACTATTAGATCAGCAAGCTAGTTTGCCATCGGTTTTCTTCCTTTAAAAAATCCCAGGAAGACTAGCATCTACAGATGTTCAAATTGAAAGAAGGGGTAATAACAAATGTCACATTACAGATATCTTCAATTTTCAATGCTTCACTAGTAGCAAGTTATCATGCTAATTTTGAAGCAATAGGTTTGCCAATGGCATTACCCATTGTGAATTCAGAACACGATTACGAACCTGCAAAACTTAATTACTCATAAAGCATTCAACCTCATTGGTACATAATCTCACACAACAAGACAACAAAGCCTAAAATGAAGCTCAGACATTCACCAACCAATGCCATTGCCATGTAACTTGCACTTCAACATCTTATTCATAATCCATTTTCTAAAAATGTGGAATTCTAGAGAGTTTTCTTGCTCACAAATCACAATCCTGTAAAAATCTAGTGTTCAATTTTTACTTCTCAATTCCCTTATCAAAATTATTCATAAACAAGCAGAGATCTATAAACTGTCAGCACAAAATAAGAAGAAGAACAAAAATAAAACCGCAACGAATTCTAACAAAATCAAGAGACATATAGATCTAGAAACCCTAAAATGGAACATATCAATGGTGAGAGAGAACGTACAGAGGACAAGGAGGATGTGTTGATGGTGAGGAGGGAGATCTCGTCGACCTTAGGGCGGAAGACGGCAAGGTAAGCGCCATTGTTGGAGGACAGCCGAAGACGGCTATCACAAGGGGAGAGCTGGGTTCCATTGAAGATGAATGATTCCCGCGGCGCGATTGCTACGCCGACGGTGAAGCCATCCCACCGCTGGATCTTGGCGTCCGAACAAGGCTGGAACACAGAGTTATGGTCGCCGGCCTCCACAGCCACCATCAACGCCGCCATGATCACCACCACCACCGTCGCCAGCACCGCCATCGCTTCAATCTCTCTCTCTCTCTCTGCGGGTTTGTTCGAATTGATCGGAGAGCACGAAAGAAGTCAAAGGCTTTGTTTGGAAACCGTTTCACTGAACTCCAAAATAAATAATGATAAAAAAAACGCGGGTTTTCTTTCTCAGTTCACTATGAAACTCTTCTCTATAACGATCATAATAAAAATAGATAAATAAATAAATAGCAAATAAATTTAAGTTTATAACTCAAATTAAAAAAAAACAAGGGACCATAGATGCATTGGCAATAAAGGATCCCTGATATGGATTTGAGCTTGCTATCAAAGCCACACAAGCCCTGATTATATCAGTTGTCGCATTTGTCAAAAAAATTATAAATTATTTTATTATATTAAAAATTGAGTATAATGGTTGTCACCAATTTACTAAAATTATTTTATTATAATTTTAAAATATATATAATTTTAAATATTATATTATTTTTTTTCTACGAAAGTTTAAATACTGTTTGAAACATTTTTTTAATAAATATAGATAAGTCATTTGTTAGAGACGGTACATGCGAAGAGCTAAGCTCTATAACATGTGTGCCTTCTACCTACATCAATTGTCCACCTCCTCAATGGAAAAAACACTCTATGTAGAAGATCTAATATTAATAGACTAAACAACCGTTTGTATTAGATCAGGTACTCTAACAAAATTGACGAGATTTTATTTAAATATTTTTAATTATTTTTTTTTTTTGGTTTTTTTTTTTTATGGAATCTATCTAGTGCCTTTTGCTGGATATGCATCTTATGATGCTATTCACATGCTATTAATGTTAAGAGTTTGCATCAAAGCTGAATGTATTTGTGTCAACTACGTATGTTGTGTTTTTTTTTTTTTTTGTCTCTCTCAGAATCATCAAATTTTTTATAGCTACTTTGTCAAAAATATTATATTTGATTCTAAGAGCAGAGGGGGGTGGGCGAGATCAAGCCCGCCCATCCCCCCCCCAGACCGCCTTTCTTCCTGCTCCCGTGTTCCTCCACGGTCCACTAGTATATTGATCTCTTTCTCCATCCGTCCAAAGGAGGAATGCACGAAAAAATCAATAATTAAATTAATTTATTAAAAAATATAAAAAAAAAAATTATATAGAATGGTGGGTGCTCCCTGTTGATCCCTAAAAATTGATGTATTCTATAAATTACAAATTAATATATATTTTTAAATAAACATTAAAATGATTTTTTTCATAAAACTTTATAGATAAAACTATGTTTGCTAAAAAAAAATTTGATGAGTTGATGTTGTAAGGGTTTATTTGATATTTTGATCGTGATGAATGATGAATAAAATAGTGTCACATAGCAATGAAAATTTTACGAGACTTTTGTTGTCGTGCATCGAGATATTGTTCAATTTGGATGAACCCATTACGTGTCTTATATACGTGGACACATAAAGTTATGGGTTGAAAAATGGATCTTCGAGTATTAGCCATAGACTAGTAGCAATATACTTATCTATATATTTTTTAACTAAACTTTAATACATTAAATATATATTTCTATTATTTATTATTAATTTTATGGTATTTATTTTGTATTTTAAATATTATATTTATTGTTTTATTTTGAATTTTTAATTAATAAAAGTTTTGTTAATTAAATATTTTTAGTTTATAGTTCGCCCCTACCCCTACCCCCACTTCTCAATTTCTGGCTCCATCCTGTTTGATTCTAACCTGTTTCATTGTGTTAGCAGAGCAGGACAGGCGAGCAATGAAATTTCCATCATTTGTGCGAGGAACAAATATTATGTTTAAATAATTAAAATATATAATAAAATTTTCACACTCAAAATATATATATGGGAATCACTCCTACAATAAGCATGTAATATAGATGTTTCACAAGATAATATTTTATTTCTTTTTTAACATAAAAGTCCAAAGATCACCAAAGTTCAATGTCATATTTATCCACATTTATTAAATAAATAAATAAAAATCACTGTAGTCATTTGATTTATGTATATCAATATTGTCTAGTCGGCTATCTATCAATGATGTGATAAACTCAAGGAAGAAATGACTTGCACATCACTACATAATCCTTCAAGGGATCCCTTATAAATCTTTGTGATTAATTTCTAAAAAAATTAATTAAATTTTCTGTAATATCATTTAATTGAAACTTACCCAACACAAACATGAGTTTCGACAAGCTCACATAGCTCATATGAGCTCTTTACACTTCGTGAACTCTTGTGAAGTTAGAAGGTCTTGATGGGACTAAGAGAACTCATTTAGTCATAGTGGCTCTTATATTGTTACTTAAGATGGGGCTAGTTTATCCTGAGTCGATGACACAGACTTACTAATCATTGATAAAGATGAAGGAATAAAATTAAAATAAATGTATAATACTAATTAATAGTATATATACATAATGTGTATATGTATATACACACACACATATACACATACACATATATATACATCAATGAAGGAGGTTCAACTCTCGGAATTTCGACTTAAGCCCAATTTGGACATAAAACCAAATTCTTCATTGGATGTAATCTGAATTACATAGATTTTTAGAATCCTATAAATTAAACATTAGATTTCTAAAAACTCAATAACTCAAATTAAATGTAATTTAAAATTTCTCCAAACACTACCCTAATTAGAGATGAGGAAAAGACATTGCTTTGAAGATAGAAATTCATTGAGCACAAAAATAAATAAATAAATAAATTGTAGAGGTATCCTTTTTAAACTTCAGGAGAGCTCTAAGTCCTATTTTCTAAGTTGTATTTGATAAATCTCTTCCATAAAACGCAACATTACTTGGTTTAGGATTAGTCAATCATGTCCTTGTGCAAGTACCAACACAAGTACAGTACAATGTACCTGGAGTAGGAATTTTAGGAGTTTCTACAAAAGTCATAACTTAACCTCCTTCGCAGATGCAAAATTCTTGCGTGCACTTTTTGTGTTAGGTTTAAATCTAACTTTTTGTATTAACTGATTATTTACTTATTAAATTTGTCTGAATACAATAAAGCATTTAAAAGTTTTGTATTGATGAACTATGAATGATGAGAATTAAGTCAAATTATTATGCTTGAAAAATAGCAAATAAATTAGGTTGAAGCTTAGTTGCATCATTAATTCATTGATATGTAACTCCACTTTTTTTTAGATAAATCTGTAATCAATAGAGTACAATAGAAAACTTTAGATTTACAAGTGCAACCGACCACCCACTCTAAACACTCCATATAAGTTTATATCCACCATTTATATTAATTTTATTATATTTATGTATAAATAATATGATTGATAAATTGTTTTTTTTTTTGTTTTTTGGGAAAAAAAATAATAGACCACAAAATTTATTGGAAATAAAGAAGATATGGCAAGGTGAGATACAATACATCAAATTTATCCGAAATAAAAAAAAAATGTGGCCCTGTGAGATACAAGACGTCAATTTAGAAAGTAATAAGAAAGAAAAGGAACAAAAAGTCCATTGATAGTGAAGATTGAAACAACAACAGAATATAGAAAACCAAAATAAGACCAGACACAAGATAATTCCCTTAGGAACCAGAGGAGGAAGAGTAGTCATAAGACGTGCGTACTCCCTAGCTACTACTTTGTCCAAAGAACTCCAAGTTGTGCTTATTTGTCACAACTGAGTTCTCCAATTTGACTTTCTTCAAATCAGAGGCTACTGCAATAGATGGCATGAACATGTGAATGATTTTAATCATATTAGCAAAAATAATAAATTATCTTTAACAAGAATTAGGTTCTAATTGCCTTGTTTTTTAATAATTTATTTATTTATTTTATTGTTTAGTAATTAAATCATTATAGACAAGTTAGATGTGTTAGATATATTAATATGAAAGAGGTGAATCGCGATTGAGGATTCTGCCTTTTCTATATTTATTAAAAAAACAATTATATATAAGTAAATAACTTTGTATTAATCCGCTTTTATAACCTTAAAAAAAATATTTACAAACAGATTTTAGATGATGAAAAAAATTATATTTCATTTTTGAAGAATGTAATTTTATTATTATTATTTTTACTATGTCACATTTGACATTAAATTCAAATAGAAAGAATGAACGCAAATGACATCATTCAAGAAGCACAAAAGACATGACAAATTGAAACAAACAAATACTACTAAAAATTTCTCCATCTAAAACTCTATTTGTGAAGTGTATAATGAATTGAAATACAATAGATATCATTAAAATATATTAGAGTTTTTTTTTTTTGGTGGTATTTTATTTTTGTTGTTTAGATGAGAATGCGTGGAGATGGGTCTGGTTGCATAAAGTACAAAACACATGACAAATAAAAATAAATATATAAAACATAATAAATATATAAAACATCAGCAAAAATTTCTCCTTCTAAAAGTCTATTACCAAATTATGTTAAAAATTAAAATAAATAAATAGATAGCCCAAATAGCTTGTCCACATTCCTAAAATAATAATAATAATAATAATAATATAAATACATAACACATAGTTTTATATGTGATATTTTGTACTAAACATTGTAATAAATTAATTTTCCATTTACTATTATACCATAAAAAATAATTAATTAAATTCAACCAATTAAGTATATATATATATATATATTTTACTAATAAGCGCTTATCACGTTTCTCATTTAAGAAATTTACAGAGGTGCACCAGTTACGGTGGCTTATAAATTTTTTAAAAAAACCACCTTGTCCTATAATCCTGAAGGAGTGAAATCACTGTTTATCGCATAGGAAACCCACACCTAGGCCTGTAAATACTAAATAGTACAATATCTAGGTGTATAGTGCATAAATAGTTCAAAAACAGTACTATCGGGAGAAATATTTGAACCTTTGTCCTCTTTTTTAATACTCGTCTCATATCATTGGGCTATCTAACAGTTGTCTAATTTTGAGTTTTCATGAGAGTGCACATAAAAACATGAAAAAAAAATATACTGTTTTTATTTTTTATTTTTCAAATTTTATTATTTTTTAAAGTGATTTTACCTATCACTTAAAATTATACTATATATTATCACCTAAAGATAATCCAAATGATAAAGTGTTACATCACTTAAGCAATTAATTTTGAATCCTAACTCTTCGTACAAAAAAACATTGTGGAAGATGTTTAAGCCCGGACTCATACAACTCCAAAAAAACTAGTACGTAAAAGATCATCCTATACACTTAGTCATTTTCTTCTATATTTAATACAAAATAACAAATAAATAAATAAATAAAATTTAAGTACCATTTCCAACACCAAAAATTATTCCTCCCAAATCTCCAATGTCTATATACATACACTCACCACTCTCATTCACAACAATACACAACAAACTCACAAAAAAGAGAAAGAAAGAGTGAGAGATCAAGAGTAAATCAAGAAACAAAGAAAGAAAGAAAGAGAGAATGACAACACTACCCCTACCCCCACTAGGCCCACTTCTCCTTCTCCTTCTCTCCCTCCCTCTCATCTTCTTCCTCTCTCCCCGTCTCCTTCTCCCCCAAACCCTAATCTCCATTACCACCCCTTCCGATCACGACGACCATCTCCTCCGCCGTGCCTCTCTCCTCTCCTCCACCTCTCCTCCTCCTTCTGGTCCTCCTAAGATCGCTTTCCTCTTCCTCACCATCTCCCCCGATCTCCCCTTCTCCCCTCTCTGGACCCTCTTCTTCTCCTCCCACTCCTCCCTCATCTCCATCTACATCCACTCCTCCCCCAACTCCTCCCTCCCTTCTCCTCCTCCTCTCCCTTTCTCCTCTTCATTCAATCCTCGTTTCATCCCTTCAATCCCCACCTCCCGCGGTTCCCCATCCCTAATCGCCGCCGTTCGCCGTCTCCTCGCCGCCGCCCTCCTCGACGACCCTCTCAACGCCTTCTTCACTCTCCTCTCCCCACACTGCATCCCTCTCCGTCCTTTCCCTTCCTTCCACTCCACCCTCTTCTCCCCTTCCCCTCCTCTCAGCTTCATCGAGATCCTCCCTCCCGATCCTCTCTTCCTCTATCCTCGCTACATCGCTCGCGGCCCTCCCGAATCCACCATGCTCCCTGAGATCCCCTTCTCTCAATTCCGCGTCGGATCTCAGTTCTTCACTCTCTCCCGCCGTCACGCCCTTCTCGTCGTCCGCGATCGCCGTCTCTGGCGCAAGTTCCGCCTCCCCTGCTTGCCATCCAGCCTTGACTCTTGCTACCCAGAGGAACACTACTTCCCCACCTTGCTCTCCATGATGGATCCAGAGAGCTGTACTAATTTTACCTTGATGAATGTTAACTGGTCTGATAATGTTGATGGCCACCCACGTCTCTACTCGCCGGAGGAGGTATCGCCGGAGCTGGTGAGGACGTTGAGGAAGTCCGGAGATTCCGACCATGAGTTCATGTTTGCAAGGAAATTCTCTCCTGAATGTTTGAATCCATTGATGGACATTGCTCAAACTGTGATCCTGAAGGAAGAGTAGCTGGATATGGATCAATGCTTGTTTTTGCTGCCAAATTTGCAGCTTTTTTGCTGTGTTTTTGCCGCAACACTACCTCAGGTTAGTTTTTCTTTTGTCTTTTTCTCCCTTTTTTTTTAATTTTTTTTAATTTATTTAATAATCAATACTTTCTCCTGCAAAGCTTGCATTAATGTATGTATGTATAAATATACATTAGTATATGTGTATAATTTCCTTTCTATACACACCAAAATATGATTTTTACAAGGGAATGCACACAATACAAGTATAACTTATGTAAGTATTACGGAAAAATTCCCATTTTAGTCTTTGTACTTGTCGAAATGTGCCTTTTTTGTCTCTCTAGTCTAAAAAATTATTATAAAAAACCACGTATTTTACGTGGCTTTTTATAATAATTTTTTTAGTGAAGTGCCACATATACTTTGACGGCAAATCTCACGGCCGTCAGCCGGAGGGGCTACATTGGCTCAAGTAAAAAAATAGAGGGATTTAAAAAGCACAAATTAGACTAAAGGGACAAAAAAGACACATTTTGATAAATACAGGGACTAAAATAGGAATTTTACCAAGTGTATATATATATATATATATATATATATATATATATATATATATATATGATTTTTAAGTGTAGAGGTACTCAAATAGATATTGGTGTTTTGTGGGGGCATTTGGGCAAGTGTTCTATGTAATAAGGACGCGGATAGGATTATGAATTTTTATAGGGTGTGCATGCAAATTTCTGATGTTTTTATTTTATTACGTGCATGGGTTTAAACAGTACGTTAAATTTAGTGATTATAAGTAGTTCTATTAAGTTTTATGTTTTTAGAGTGGATTGAATCTAATTAATATGTAATCTAGCATGGATGGAAACATGACTATATTATATGTTTGTATGTGTTAGAGTAAATATATATATATAGTCCGATCTCAAGTTTATATGTTTGTGGTCGATTGGAACTGATGGTACTAGATATTACTATTTGTATGCATGCATGCATCCATGCATGAGTTCTTGATATGATTTGGTATCTTGAGATCTTGTTATTCAGTGAGTGTTTGATTTGATGCAATTTGATTTGAAGTATTAATGACAAACTAGGTTTATTTATTAAACTCATTCTTAATTTTTTTTAAAGATTTTTTTCAATGATTTGAAAGGTTACTTGGTAAGTCTAGGATTTTAATCTCATTAATTGTCATATATATATATATATGTATGTATGACAATATATCTTTTATATGTATGACAATATATCTTTTATGGACATCCATAGATAATAAATCTATGAATGTCTAATTATCAACTGTTGGATCACGATTTAATGGACGACATTGATAAACAGTAATTACTGTTTTAAATAGTAATTACTGTATATATTATTGTAGTAACAGTAATTATTGTCCATCAATGTTATCTGTTGGAACAAGATCTAACGCTGATAATGGACGTTCATAGATTTTTTTATTTATGGACATCTATAGAGAAATGGTATATATATAACTTTGTTCGGATTTCAAGACCAATTTGTATACAGGGTTTGGTGGGCAGAGTACCATGGACAAGTTGATGAAGGAGAAGTGCGTCATCGATTTATATTTGTAGAATTATACCACTGTAAAATTTGTTATTTACTTCTCAATTAATTTATAACGTTACTCTCGTTTTTTTAACCAAATGTAAACACAGCATGTAATTATACTATAACATATATATTTTGCATATACACCCCCAGCAAATTCATAATTGAAACTAGACCACCAACACCGCAGCATGTTATTATATAGTACATCTCAGGTATAAATATAAATAATAATAATAAAATTATTATTATATTATGGCAATACATTCTCTATAAACATTCACACAAAGCTACAGAGCATAAAAAAAAAATAAAAAGAAAAGAGAGATAGAAGAGACAAGGGTGAAGAGGGAGGGCTAGCAATAATAACAAGAAACAATGGCTGAAAATTGTTCTGAAAAAGAGTGAACTGGTTGGTTTTAAAAAAAGTTTTTCAAAAATTTTTTTGCAAAAGGAAAGAGAAGGGATCGAGTTGGAGAGTCACTGTTGATATTACAACGGTACATCCTATTTTGCATTGTTCAACATACTCAACACCATTTATAGCACTATTACTGAAGACTGGCCCTCTTATATTATTATTAATTTATTATATACACTATTATTCAAGAGTTATAAACCCCAGGAATTTTAAAAAAAATAAATAGATATTCAGATAATAATATCATGATCTAAACAATGATGATTTCACCTGATTAAGTAAAAAAGCATTAGGAATATCACTAACTTAAAATTTAAACTAAAAAAAATAGTGTGCAACCAGAAATGAAAATTTTTTCATCACTAGAGAAAGTGCAAAGTTAATAACTTAATACTCCCAAAAAGTCAAACTCAAAACCATTCTATTGGCCAAGCATTAAGAATACTCACAAATAATTTTAACACAAATTTTAAGTTCAAGAGCATCCCCTCAAGATTTAGGCAAACAACTGACTTAGCATATAAACATCTGAATCAAAACCTCAACACAATAAATACAAGAGAAATACAATAACCAATAAAACAACAATGGAATACACCACAATCTCTCACAATGCAAGAATCACAACCAACCAAACATCATCAAATCCTGTCAGTACTCTGCATAACATGACACAGATACACAAGAGTTTATATACAGACCAATGGGATGATTAATAAATTCCAAAGAAAAGCCCCCTTAAGTTTGTAGTTCAATTTGATTTGCATCAGGATCCAACGGTTCTGTGATTTGGTTCACTTCTCTTTGAGTAATATCTTTGTTGGGCTTCTGAGCATTAGTTGATTTGTTGATTGTCGTCCTGCCGGCTGGCCGGTTTCCCGCTCCGATCCCTCCGACCCCTGTTCATGATTAGTTGGCATGCTTTATACTCCCGTACACAATGCACCACTAAATCATATTTACTAACTAATAATCCCACATACTAAGTTAGTAAATATGAATATAAATATAGAAGTTCCGGTCGTTCATCCTATTAGTTTAAGCTTTTGTGTTGAACCAAGTATATCTAACATGCGTCTATTTTGAATCTAACATGATACGAGAACCTGGTTAATTGATTTATTTGCAACACAACTAGCTAAACTTAATAAGAATGTGTCACAAATGGCATATTAAAGTAACTAATAGTGAGTTCGTGAATATTATGGATTTAGACATTTATGACGATGTCTCTCATCTTATTATCATAAGCTTGAAACTTTTGGATTCAATAGCTGCATTTTAATATGTGTTTGGTTTCTATCTAACAAATCACAACAGATGATTTTAGTTCATAAGGCATCATGCGAAAAAAAAAAAAAAAGTTATAATTTTGGAACTCAGAAATCAGTATTTCTCAGCTTACCATTGCCTTGGAGGGATAACCGTTTCTTAGACTGGAATTCCGATGATTTAGATCTTTCCTTTGGATTGCTGAGGGACCTCGGACCCATTCCAGATGGTCGTGACATGACTTCTCCCATTCCTTCCTCAGTTGATGGTTTAGTTCTAGACTTTACTGACGGCATGCTAGCAGAGCGGCTTGATGAAGAGCCACTTCCCTCGGAATGAGATTGACCCATTTGCAGCCTTGCAATAGGTTTTCTGCCAACAGGTTTCAGCCTGGTCTTAGTTCCAGGATTTACGTCTGCTGATTCTGTATCATGGGTCGGAACACCATCTTTCTGGTTTATGTCGAGGAATCGATTTTCCCATGGTCGAACAGCCATCCATCTTTCCAACCAATTCCATCCCCAATTGCTTTTATCTGGCATGAACCCGGGTGGGGCTGTCTGCTGCCTGGAACCTGCTTGCCACTGCCATGGAAAATAATAACATTCATGTGGACTGTTCGGAAGCAATTTAAACACAAACTCTACCAAAAGTTTAGGGATTAGTTCTCTTTTGTTTACAAAGGGATAGCTATTGTCTTGGAAACAGGTGATAACTCTGACTTGAAGAAAATAGTGCACCTGATGAGAAAGAGCATACGCCATTGCTCTCTCACGCTTTGCCGCAGCTTCTTGCCGTTTTAGTAACTTTGCTTGAATATCTTCGACAGACCCAACACTGTCACACCAGCCGTCCTGAATATGCCAAAAGAGAATTTGAAAGCACTACATATGATAAGAAACATGAAGGACAATCAAAAGAATGGGTTCAATGAAAATTATCAAACACTCAAGATTCTATTCTTAGTAGTTTAAAGTGTGGAAGATAGTTTGTATGTAAGACGGATGAAGACCTCATTATCCCTTTGTGCTACATATTTTTCAAGGAAAAGTCAGTGAATTTTAGGGACAGACTATGAATTATATGATTTTTAACAATTGCTGGCTTTCTGATGAGAAGAGAGTATTCACAAAAAAGAAGAAGAAATAAATTCAAATAAAGTTTGAATCATGATATCAAGTCATCCTTCAAGGAAGATGAGAACATGTTGAAGTTGAGGCATCAACACAGTTTGGATCTTATGAGTAGGAATTTTAGCAAATAATACAAATAATTGGCAGAAAAATCCTTCCAGGAGAAAAGTAAGCTGTTGGACGTTTTGAAAGTGTATAAAAATGTATCTTAATGAATGTTCGCATCGAAGATTAGTTGGGGAAATTCATTCCCAATGGCAACATGGATTTTATGATTGCAAAGATGGAATCTCAGGAAACCTGAGTTTCTCCATCAAATGGATTTTGCAACTTACACCCTTGTCGGATCATAACATTCAGGTAATAACTGAGTCTTGGTTATAAGCTTAGTTCGATCATAATTTTTATCATTTAAAAATTTCATGGCCATACCTCTATTTCTCGAACATGAGCCTCAAGCTCCAATTGTTGCTGTAGCTTTTGCTGTCCTAGTTGACTTTCCAATGCCATCCGAACTCGTCTTGCCCTAACACGAGCCTGCACTCTCACTAAGGCTTGCATGCATCGAAGAGTTATAGCAGCTTGCTTTCGAACAGCATGCCCCCTGACAAGAGCTTGAAGTCTAACTAATCCTTTCAGAGCTCGTAATGCTCTCCTAGCCTGAAAAAAACAGCACTCAGCATCATCAAAAATATCTTTGTGAAACTACTAGCTCCTCCATAGAGTAAACATCTAAGATGGTAAATAATGTGACTGTGGGTAGCTACAAGCTACATGCACTCGCAATAAACTGTCTGATAATGGATAATTATATGTATAATCATATATATCTAAGACCATGATAATTTGCATCAGATAAAAAAATCGTAAACCTTGGTATATGATGTTATATATCCATAACGATAAGATAAGGGCAGGAAGCCAGTAGAGAAAACAATGAACTATCATGTTATGTTTAGACCAATATTTTATAAAAGGGAGCATAATAGCTCAGAAACTCATAAAAATGAAGGGTTCTAGTACCAGAAAAGCTCGAAAAGCAGTTTGAATCACAGTGGCAGCCCAGTCCTCCTTTACACTTTGCTCAGTTTGACAAGACACTTGAACATGGAGTGAAGTGGAAGGGGAAGAAGCTGAATTGGAAGTAGAATGTCTAACTTGTTGCATAGCCCCATCAGCAAATCCATCATCTATACCAGCACCATTGACATTAACAGAATATTTTTCATGTCGATTAGCAGCATCTCCTTTCTGAATAAAAGAAAGACATGTAAGAAATTGTCCCAGCAGAGTACAAAAACAACAACAATTCTGTGACAACTATGCTCCATACAAATTTTCAATATAAACCGCATAATGGCATTAAAAAAATGAAGAACAAAGCAAAAGATAACAGGCTGACCATGTCATTCTGGTTTTTTCGGAGGCACAAAAGAATACACATTCTGGTGAGTTACAAACATTACCTATTTTGTCCCAATGTTCATAGCTTGAACCATCTTATTTGGAGAAAGGTTGTCTCCTTAACAAAATAGAAAAAAGAAGTTGTTCATCTGCAGTATCCCTTAGTTTCATGATCTTGCTGCCCATACATGTTATATGATTGTGAGCATGGCATAAAAGAAGCCATCTTTAAGAAGTTTAAATCTCACTTAAGTTCAATTGATCCACACCAGTGCCTCAAAAAACCACATGAATCTTATTCAGAGTAAGTAGTTCAACAAACTGTCTAAACATCAGCATTTGACGAGTCTTTTAAGATGTGATAGCTTCCTATAACAACTTATCAACTGAATTATGATTTCGAGTACTTATTTTCACATATTAAAAAGTGAGGCACAACCTTTGACAATTATAGGCCAATTTATTTGACACAAAGTGTATTGATTACTGGTAGCTATTAATTTCTGTTTCCAAAAATAAATTCTTAAACAAATAAGCAGATAGTTGCATGGAAGTAACATTGGAACATAAAATTCAGCAAAGGTTGGCAGAAGCACATAACAAAAAGCTATAGCAATGTTACCCACATTTTCATCCTTCTCTGAATTTTGAGACTTCTCTGATTTTCTTAGCCCAACAAGTGTCCTAAGCCACTTTCCTGATATCCCCATGATTGTTACTTTTGCTTCATATGATCACAAAGACCTGTGAGTGAATACCTGCGATCAACTTTGAGTAAGATACAAACATCATCAATATTTCAATTCAGAACCACACCTTTCAGAGCTCATAAACAACAATACCACCAATGACAAAGCTAGAACTTAAACGAAACTACTAGAAACTACAAAAGTTTTGCACAACAAAAAAAAAAAAAAAAGAAGGTATTATGAACGTCAATATAGGAACATTAATTACAGTCAAATAACAGAATGCTTAATCATGAGACAAAGACAAAAAACAAGAAGCCAAATGAATCAGGAGAGATGGGAATTAGTTCTAAGATGAAACCATGGAGTTGACACATACAAGGGGTTAGCAAACATTCAAGTCATCATGAACAAAGAACATAGTCACAAAAGCATAGGAAGATAACAATTTCAGCTACTGGAATAATCCCTTCATCGAAGTAGTATTCTTCAAACTAACTGAAAGTAAGAAAGAAAGAAAGAAAAAATACTCTAAACTAACAAATGAAAATCAACCAAACCCAAATTAAGGAGTGTAAGAACTCAAGTCCCCGTTTCAAGGAAAATCTTAGATAAAAAATTTACCAAACAAACAGCATGGCAAGTGGCAACCAATCCCCATGCAACAGTAGTAAACTAGAATCTCAGCACAAAGAAAAAAGCTCTGAACCAACAAATCAAAAACCATACAAAACAAAACAAGTGAGACATCAAGAAGGAATTTTGAAGCTACATTCTTGATCAACTTGCAACAATTACTCAGCCATCAAACTCCGTACAAGAAAGCTTCAAACCATTACCCCCAAATGAAGAAAGTGAGATTTCAAGCAACCATTTTGAACCGAAAAAGCCAAGAATTTTGGACCAACGATCTTGTTCAACTTGCATAAAATCCTCTAATTGCACCTCAAAATTGAACCTTTGAACTTCCTAAGAGAACAAGTGAGGATTCAACAGCCATAATGGACTACAAAAAAAACCAAAAATGTAAAGCAAGAATCTTTTCCAACTTGACAACAAGCACTCAAATCACAAACCAACAACCAAAATCTCAAGAATTAAAAATAAAAAACCAAGTCATTAAGTGTGAAAACTCAAACAACCATTTCTCAGACAAAACCAAACAAAAATAAAGAAAAATTAAGCAGAAAACTTGCTCTGATGGCTGGATCTGAAGAGAAAACAGAAAGCAAGAAGGGATCCAGAGGCCAAGCTCACCAGAGATCCTTGGCTTTTCAATCGGATCCTATGCAATTAGGATGAAAAGATCATTCCTTTTTTCCTCCCTGCTTTCTCCCATTGTCTTCTGTCTGCTGCTGCTGCTCATCAGGTTTTCATTCTTTCTTTTCTCTTTTTTTTTTAATTATTTTTTCTTCTAATTTTTAAATTTCTTTTTATTTAATATAAATTAAAAAGTTTTTTTTAATTTTTTTATTTACACTCTGAACAGCAACATCTGAAAAGCTTTTGGCAGGTAGTGCTTGGCAGTGTGTTTTAAGTGAGCATTGAATTTTGTTTTATTTTTAATTAATCATTGAGTTTTGTACTAATTTTGACTTAATTCCTTTTTTTTTTTTAGTTTTTTGGGATTGGTTTGTCTTTTGCCTTCTTTAAATAAAATTTAGAATTAGTTTGTGAGGTAATTATTTAAAGGGAAAATTACTATTCACCCCTCGCGAATTGCAAAACTTCCCAGACAGCCCCTGCAAGTTTGTAATACCCCAGAAAGCCCTTCCGTTAGTGTTTGAATTCCTTTTTCCCCCCTGTCGTTCATTTGTACAAGGTTTATGCTGTGAAATACCGTGCGTGCCCTTGCAAATGGTGGGAAAAAAACCGCCCAGTCACATCATGTTAAACATTTTTTATTTGGCTTTTGTCAATCTTTTTTATCCCTGCTTGCGTTGATTTTTCTGAAATAAAGTTTGGAAGATTCATCGTTTGCATTCGTTTGAACTCCGCCGGTTGGCCGATAAGCTGAGATAAGGTGAGAATGTCTTCCTTTCCATCACTTTGATCATCCTTTAAGTGAGAGTACCAATTTATATTTATTTATATGCAGGTTTCAGGTTTTTAATGGAGAGTTTTTGTGCAATTGCAAGATACAACGGTGAGGGACGAGTGCTAGTGTTCACGGCACAGACTTCTTGGGATTCAATCTTAGCGGAGATATGTGACCGATGGGGTCTTGATGTTTCCCATGTTAGGGTGAAGTTTATCACACCCGATGGACATAAAACGATTTGTCCAATAGAAAATGAGGTTGACTTCCAGCGCATGTGTCATGTATACTCACTCTTCAAATGCGCTGCAGTCGATCTCGTTGTTGAGACAGATGATGTGCCATTGTCGCATCATAGTCAAAACGAATTCTTGTCATTGTAAAGTTCTTATCCTTTATCTTTACTTTTGAAGTCATATGTGTTCGCCTAATTATTATAGTTACCGTTTAAATATTGTATTTTTTATTTAACTACACCATTTTCCGTTTAACAAATAGTTTCTGTGTTTAACTTATTATTTTATTGTTTAAATATACATGTTTCAAGGTAACTTATTTTGTTTCCGATTAAGTTACTGATGTTTTCCGCTTAACTGAAGTGTTGGCAGGAATTCTGATTCTGCCAGCGCACCTGTTCCATCTCATGGCGACCCGGACGGTGGAGCATGTCTTCCGTCCTCCTCGGATCATCCCGAAGTGCTGTCGTTGGATATCGGACAACGTTTCGTAGACGTTGACCATTTAAGAGACGCGCTTCGGAATTTTGCAATCAAGAGGAATTTCGACTTCAAATTCATAAAGAATGAGAAACACAGGGTGACTATAGAATGCGCTGCCGTTGGTTGTGGCTGGCGCCTTCATGCATCGAAGGAATACAATAAAAATACGTTCAGAATAAAGACAATGCACCCGTCACACAATTGCGGTGGTGGAATTGGCTCGGTGTCACATCCGAAAGCGTCGAACAAATGGGTAAGCGCACGAGTGATTGACAAGCTTAAAAGCCAGCCATTGTACAGGCCTATCGACATTCAGAAGGACATGTTACGGGAACACGGTGTCCACATTCCATACAAGCAAGCTTGGTTGGGTAAAGAGCGTGCCCGGGTGATTCTCGACGGCAGCGACGTCGCCAGCTATGATCTGCTGCTTTGGTACGTGGATAAGGTGGCCGAGACAAATCCCGGCAGCATTGCGATTGTAGAAAGAGACGGTGACCGTTTTAAACGCGCATTCTTCTCGTTCCGTGCTTGTATCATGGGATTCAAGCGGGGTTGTAGGCCGCTGCTGTTTGTCGACGGTACCCATCTTCTTGGAAAATATCGTGGTACGTTGCTGGGCGCCACAGGCAAAGATGGTAACAATGGGTTTTTCCACTTGGCCTTCGGTATCGTCGACAACGAGACAGATGCGAATTGGACGTGGTTTATTTCCAAGTTAGGTGATGCGTTATACGATGACGGCGATTATGAAGAGATTATTACATTTGTGTCGGACAGGTCTAAGGGGCTTGTGAACGCCATTGCAAGGGTCTTCCCCTCGTCCCCACATGCCTATTGCCTTCGACACTTGGAGGCGAATTTTATGAAAGCAAATGGCTGACTTGGGAAGGCATTGAAGGACGAGTGCTGGTCCATATGTTTTCGTATTGCGTGGGCGTCAACGGCTAAAGAATTTGATGATACGGTGAATGAATTGCGGGCCATATCACCAGAAGCGCACCGCTGGTTGCTTGAAAAGTCAGATTTGTCACATTGGTGTAATTATTTGTTTAAAGGTCAACGTTGGGGCAACATGTATTCAAATGTCGCAGAGTCCTTCAATGCGTGGATAAAAGAAGCTCGCCATCTACCAGTGACGAGAATGGTCGACTCCATACGGTATTTGAATGTTTGATTTTCATTCGGTTTAAACTTCTTCGTCACTGTTTAACTTCGTGTGCTTTACGTTTGCCTATAATGGTTTCTGTTTAACTATGATGGTTCGTGTTTAATTATAATTTTCTCTGTTTAAATAATTACGTTTATGTTTAACTATTCTTGGTTTACCTTAACAATCAATTATAATTTGTTATGATACAGGTTCAAATTAATGCGGATGATATGCACCCGTCGTGAGCAAGCGAACAAATGGGACACCTACTTATGCCCCGATATACATAAGAAGGTAGACGAAGTGGTTGCGGAAAGCCGAAATCTTTATGTTGGTCGTTGTGTCGATGATCGCTATGAAGTCCTTGACCATTGCAGCAACTCCGTCGATCTATCGGGTAGAACATGCTCATGTCGCAGGTGGCAAATTTATGGTATCCCGTGCACACACGCTTGCGCTGCAATAATGCAGACAGACACCAACGTTCATCAATTTATTAGCGACTACTTCACCGTCGAGACATACAAACTGGCGTATAGGGAAGCTATTTTCCCAATACCAGACGACGACAAGCCTACAGACGACAATCGAGAACTCCATCTGCGTCCGCCGGTTACGAGAAGGCAACCTGGGCGACCCAGACGGAAGAGGATCGAGTCGCAAGCTTCCGCGGTCCGCGAGTTACGGTGCAGCCGCTGCCACGCGTCCGGCCATAATCGTAGATCTTGTACTGAACCTGTCGCCGAGTAGGCATTGTAAATAAACACCTGTCTTAACTCATAATAAGCATATTTATGTCTATATGTTTGATATTTACACAGTAAGTTTAAACAGAAAAATATTATTTTAATGAGTACCAATGTTCGTTAAATGGAGACATTACTATTTAAATGGTTTAAGTTATATTTAAATGGAGAACGGTTTGTTTGAAGGATAACATAGAAATGTAGTACATATCACACCAAAGCGTAGTTGTCCGGTCAAAATTGATCGACCCTTGGAATTCTCATTCGAAGACATTTAATGTATCTCCTGAATCGAAGCAGCCAAGTTGAACGACCCTTCAATTTCCCGTCTACTGTATAAATTGCCTTGGAGTGGAGTGATTAGATTATAAAGTTACAAAAACAATTGATGCGACATCTGCTCGACCAGGGGATCGCCGGGACACATATCGGCAATGTAATCGGTCCATCCTTCGAGATCAGAGAATCCGGAGGCGATGACATTACTGATATGCATCCTGGACATCCCCTGTTCGATCAGATATCCCATCAATTGTTTTAAAACTTTATGAAGGTTTCTAGACACCAACAGATTTTGCAGGCGAAGATAATACAATGGCCAGGGATGAAGTTACCAAAAACAATTGATGTGACATCTGCTCGACCAGGGGATCGGCGGGATGCATCTTGGCAATGTAATCGGGGATTTCTTCGATATCAGAGGCTTCCCCGGTGGTTGTTCAACTTGCAATTTGAACAACTGCCTGCGAAGCCTCTGATGTGCAAGATTCCTACGATTACGTCGCCGAGTTGCATCTTGCTCATGTCCTGGTGGATCAGATATCTTATCAATTGTTTTAAAACGTGTCCTTGTTTAATATTTATTCTCGTATTTGCAATTTATGTAATGAGTTATTCTCGTATTTGCAATAAACATATTTCATTTCATGTGTGAAACTGTCTCTATGTTTAATAGTTAAACAGAAACGGTTACTTTTAACCATTTAAGTATTAATGTTAAAGGACTACAATGCCGATAGTACAATGGCCAGGCTGATAGTTAAACAGAAACTTTTAAATTTAAATATATACACTTACAGTTATACATAAATAACATTTGTTAAAGATTAACATAGTTAGTTAAACATAATATCTCAAAACAATAACTCAAGTCGGTTTCCCCCCCCCCCCCCCCCCCAGTCGAAGACTCGCCTCTTTCTATGGTTCTGGTCCTTCGACCTTCAATGAGTATGCGTGCAACATACTGTAATCGGAAATATGGTAGATCCTTTCGAGGAAGGCGTAGCTTGTCACCTTCGAGTATTTGCTCGATAAATCTCATCACATAAACGGCGCAGTCGGCACTTCCTCGTCTCCGTCGTGCGGTGGCATCGTCGTGAATTAGAGGGTACAGTATAGTCGCCGGCTCGCCGGACTCCATGTCCACACAATAGTCAAAAAGTCTCCTCTGTTGAGATATACAAACTGATGTTAATAAACTACTGATGTTAAAAAGTCTCCTCTGAATGACCGAGGCACTTACCATTTCAAACGCGTCTCTCTCGTACTCGTCACCTTGGCATGACGAATAATGCCTGTATTCTTGTTTGTCATTGTCAAGCACCACCACATGGAAGCGGCCAATCATGATGATTGGGAAGATAACAATGTCAACTTCATGCCGGTTTCGCGCCGCGTCTCCGATCATAGCGAGCGTCGACTCGCACGCGTCAGGCTGCTTGGACATAAACAATGCCAGTGGACGTGTGATGGACGCGCGTTTCTTATAAGGGTATGGTACCCTCTTCAGTGACTTTTGAATTATGCATACGAACGCGTCCATGACATCGTCGGGAACCGTTTCTTGTCCTTCAAGCATGGAGAATAGTTGTCTCCGTGTAGTGCTGACAAAGCCATTAGTCCAAACGATAGTGCTGCGGTTAAACGGTAACAGACACAGTAAGAGAAAGAAAACTATAATTAACGAGTAAAAGAAATAGTTAAACGACAACAGACATAGTTAAACGTTAAAAGATATGGTTAAACGGTAACAATTATAGTTAAATTGTAAAGGCTAATGTTGATGTAAAAACTTCCTACATACTCGTCAATATAGCAGTTGACGAAGATCGTTATTAACTCTTGCTCGAATATGTCGAGCCGCGTGTGGCCGGGGTATTTTTTCCGGTGCGGAATGAAATCGTGCCGTACCTGTTCGGGTGGTTCATTGTTGCTATTGTCCGCATGCGATGCGGCGACCACGACATCGGTCCCCGGATTTGTGTCTGTCTGCGACGCTGCTACTGTTGCGTCGTCAGCCTCTCGAGCGATCAGCTTTATTCTTTTGGTTTTTCTCGCGGGTCTCTTCAAATTTGACCGTCTTCGAATGGCGACCGCAATGACCTCATCGTCGTCAAATTCCGAGCTCGTCTCAGTGAAGGCCCCCGCATTCGCCTGGTCTACCTCCGGTGCATCCGAACCGGGAACTTCATTTGCTTGTATGGACGGCTCATTCGAATGTGACCGTCCTTCCATTACATCAACCCGAGCAACAAGCCCTCGGAATTCGGATGTTAATAACTGGCACGCCTGCAGCAGACGTTCGTTGACATCGTCCCTTTCAGCCGGCGGGGTGGCTGCCGTCGTCGGGGGGGCAGCCGACGGCAAGGGGGGTGTTCCCGTACGGCGCGTTGAACTCGTAGTACGTGAATGACGGCTTACGCGCTCGGGAGAGATTGTAGTTTCATCGTGCATTGTCCGTCGGGCGGCCCCAACAGTTATATCTTCATTCGCATTAGCGGCAACCAGCTCACGAAACTAACATATGCAAGGTAAGGTTAGAGAACATGTTTTCTTAAACAAAGACGTCAATATGTAAACGGTAAACGAAATATTTAAATAGTAATGCTTCTAGTTAAACAGAGACTACATATAGTAAATGGTAATATCCATAATTATACGGAGAATTCGGTATGATTACCTCCTTTCCTTCCAGAGATGGCAAAATGGTTTGTATCGACCCTTGCTTCTCGTAGCAAAGCATCCTTGGTGTCTTGCTCAAATTCACTTTGTTTCCGCAACCGGTTAGCTCGTAAAACCATATGTTCAATGCGATCGAGCAACCCTTCACGAACCCCGCCTGAATCTTCTCCCCGGCGCATCTTGCTCGCACTCTTGCGGCAGCTTGTGGGACGTCATCCATAAGCCACTTGTGTGTCGCCTGCGCCCATGCGTATCGGCCCATGCCACGTAGATCGTCGACATAATCAACGACCCAATTTGGAACAGAGCATGACGTATTTGGGAAGAGGACCGTACCCATGAGGTAAACCATCAGGAGTTTGACAAAATTTTCTTCTTGTCCACTTTGTCGAACAACTTGCTCAAGAGTTCTCTTTATAGAGTCTCTGTGTCTCTCGTACGTTCTCGAGAAATACCTCTCTTGGAAAGATGAGCGTGATTTCTTCTTCTGAAAGACGACTTCCTCTCCACTGCAACACACACCAAGAACGAGGGCGACATCTTCAGGCCTGAAACTTAGCATGCTTGTCCCGATCCTGAATTTGCTTGTGCGGTCATCGTAACTTTGCAATAGGAAATCAAGAAGGGCCCTGTCTTGGAATACCGCTCCCACCTTAGTCAATGCTTCGAACGGTGTCATTCGTATAAGTTCCCAGTGCTGTCCATTCATGTAGACCTTCAATTCGGCTATCGTCTCCGCTACCGCTGCCAAGGAGCATCGCCCATTAACTAGGGTTGTCGCCATAAGTCCTCCGTGGAGACGATGTTCGAAAGGTTAATTCCGGTCGTACAGTGGCGAAAAGAGAATATATTCAAAATCCCCAACCTCCGCCTAACACGGACAAGTTATTGCAGTGCCCGTTACGAACCGCCCACGACTTCCCATGTATAGTTAAAAAAAAAAAACGTTTCGTTCTCTCAATCAGTGTTGTCACACAGAAGCCTGATTACGTACACGAAGGATTTTATATTTAAACATAGAATCTGATAGTTATAATATAAAGGTTTTCGTTAAATGTTAACTATCTTAGTTTAAACAGAGAGTTTTTATCGTATGTATAGTTAAAGGTTTTCGTTAAATGTTAACTATCTTAGTTATTGCAAAAGAATGTATGTTACAAACTTTACAGTAAAATTGAGAAAGAACTTTATACAGGATTGACTCTCGAGGACGTCTCCCCTTTATCCCCGACGCCGGCTGCCCTCCCATCCAAAAGTATGCGTGCGGCGTATTTCAGATGTAAGTACGGCACGTCCGTTTGCGGTACCCGAAGCTTTTCGTCAGCAAGAAGTTGCTCAATGAACCGCATCACATACACCGAGCAGTCAAGACTTCCTCGTTTTTGTCTTGGAGTGCTCCTGTCGTGAATGAGGGCGTACGAGGACGTCGCCGCCTCGCCAAGCTCCATCTCGATGCAATTATCGAATAGTTTCCGCTGTAAACAAATAAATTTTGAAGTCGAGATGGAAAATTAGGAAGTAAGTTATTTCCGTTATAGTTAACACGGGAGCTTACCATTTCGGCGGCGTCTTCGTCGTATTCCTCGCTCTGGCAGGAAGAGTAATGCCTGTACTCTTGCGCTATGTTGTCGAGAACGACGATATGGAAATGGTCATGCAAAATTATAGGCATTATTACGATGTCGACTTCGTGGACGTTCCGCGCAGCATCGTCTATCATGTGGAGAGCGTCTTCCGCCGTGTCCTCCCTTTGGGAGAGGAATAGTGCAAGTGGACGGGTAATGGAAGCGCGCTTCTTATAAGGATACGGTTGAAGCTTCAGCGACTTCTGGATGATGCAGACGAAGGCATCGACGACATCGTCTGTCACATTCTCCTTACCCTCGACCAACGTGAACACGGCCTCGCGTGTCGTCTGAACTGCGTCAGTCCTCCATACGGTAGTCCTGATGTTAAACAATAACGTTCATAGTTAAGTGGATAATGATATAGTTAATTGATAACTTAAATAGTTACATACAATTTACAAACAATTAAATATTAAAGGAGATAGTTAAACCGCAAGTGTATTTATTTAACTGTTAACATAAATATACTTACGAGTCCATGACACAGTTGAGGAAGATTCTTATTATCTTCTCTTCGAATTGGTCGAGACGCGACATTCCGGCATATTTTTTCTTCTTCGGAACGAATTTTTTCTGCGCCTCGTCGACGTCTCGTTGCCCTTCCTTGGCAGCCTCTTTATTCGACTCCGGTACTGCCACAGAGTCTTTAACATGTGACGGTGCCGGTACGGCCACAGCGTCGTCGACGTCTCGTTGCCCTTCCTTGGCAGCCTCTTTATTCGACTCCGGTACTGCCACAGAGTCTTTAACATGTGACGGTGCCGGTAAGGCCACAGCGTCGGCGACAGCGTCTTTTTTCGGTTCAGCTGCTAACGTGGGCTGACTCGACACCGGTAATGCCACGGAGTCTTTATTCACTTCTGGTGCCACTGGCGCCAGGATTGTGTCTGCCTTCGTCGCGCAGCAATCGTACGCCGGCGCCGGTGCCTCCAACACAGGGAGGTCACTGACAAGGGATTCAATTAACGTGTCGACGGCGGCAGTCGCATCATCGGGCAGAGACACATCCATTGCAGCCGGCGGCACCGCTGCCTGTCCTTTTTCCAATGGCGAGCTCGGACCTGAAGTTGGCTGAGCCTCCGCCATTGTTGGTTCGACAGCATTTGGTACTTCTGTTGCCTCGACGTCGGCCGGCGGAGGGAGACACATCGTTGCAGTCCTCCACATAAGCCTCTTCCTGCGCGGGACTCTCGCGAATGCCCTCGCGAGAACGTCGTCTCTGGCAATCGCCGGGGCTGCGTCCGTTGCATTCGGGCTGCCGGAGATCGTATCATAGTCATCCGGCCTCGTCGTGGCCTGCGAACGCGCCTCCAGAGCATCAACGCGAGCAACAAGACGTGGGATCTCTTGCAACATTAACTCGCACGTCTGCAATAGACGTCTGGTCAGCTCGTCGCCTGTTGGTGTCGGGGAGGGGGGTGGAAGGGGGCTTGCCCGTCGGCGAGCAGTCCGTGCGCGGTGCGGGCTCCGAGAAGGTGATCGGCGTCGGACGCGCTTTGACGATGCTGCCCGATCATCTCTCTTTCTCGCAGCCGGAGCGGGAGTCTTGCTCGCCAGCGGAACGGGAGCGGAAGCGGGAGGAATAACACCTCCGTGGCCGGTGGCAGCTCCGCGGATGGCCCCAACAAATATTTGTTCGTCCTGGTTGGCGGCGACCAGTTCGGGAAACTAACAATTGTAAAAATCCAATACGTTTAAACAATAAACATACGAGTTAAATGTTAAGAAAATAATTTAAATTGTAAACATAGTTGTTAAATACGAATTATTATATTTAAACACTAACACAGATTGTCAAACACAAAAACGGTAAACTTAAATGAAGATTCATTAAATAGATTCATTACCTCTTTTCCTTCAAGTGATGAAAATAAAGTCCCCGTCGACACTTGCTTCCGGTAGCTGTTTTCACCGTAGCACAGGATCCTTGGGGTCTTTCCGAAATGCAACTTCTTGCCGGTGCCGGTGAGCTCATAGAACCAGGTGGTCAACGCAACCGAGCAACCTTTGACGTACCCCGTGTTGGTCTTGTTCCCGGCGCATCTCGCTTGCACTCGAGCGGCCGCTTGTGGAACGTCCTCCATTATCCACTTGTGGGTCGCTTGAGCCCATGCAAATCGTCCCATGGCTGGTAGGTCGTCGACGTAGTCAACGATCCAAACAGGAACAGAGCAGGAAGTGTTAGGGAAGAGGATAGTACCCATGAGGTACACCATGAGGAGCTTTACAAAATTCTCCTCTTCCCCCCTCTCGCGAACTATCCGCTCAAGTGTGTTCTTGATGGAGTCTTTATTTCTCTCGTAAGATCTTGAAAAATACCTCAGCTCGAACGGCGAGTGTGTCTTCTTCTTCTGGAATACGACTGCGTTCCCATCACAGCGTAGACCAAGGATGAGACCCACATCTTGAGGTCTGAAACTCACGAGGCTGGCCCCGATCCTGAATTTGCTGCTGCGGCCATCGAACCTCTGCAGCAGAGAATCAAGGAGGGCTCTCTCTTGGAGGACGGCTTCAATCTCGGTCAAAGCCGCGAACGGTGTCCTTCTGATGATCTCCCAGTGTCGTCCAGTCATGTGAACTTTCAATTCATTCAAAGTCTGGACCACCGGTGTCAAGTAGCATCGGCCGTTAACTAGGTTGACCGCCATGACCAATACACTACAAGAAGAACAATACATTTGTTTAGAGTGATTTATTAAACAATAACTCTATTAATTAAACAGAAACTTCCTTTGTTAAACGGAGAGTACGATTGTTAAACGGAAACGACATGTATTCAACATAAAATCCAACCATTACACTGATACTTTTAAACACAACTCATACCCACATCAAATTAACGGGGAAACACACATTATAATCATTTGAAAACAGAATGAGTTTGCATAACCATCGAAAAATCTCCTGCACCACAACACTCTCGCTCTCGATACTGTGCACAGACAAAGAAAACCCTAGACGGAAAATCTCACTGCAAACTACAATATCATCCAATAATGAAACCATGAAAATGTATGGCCAAAAAAACAACAGAGACGATACTTTACAAACGAAATGGCGAAAAACAAAAGAAAAACCGCACAGCTTCATCGCCTCATTACCTTGGTTGGAAAATCGACGAAATGACGAAGACTAGAGCGGGAGTTCTCCTTCGAAACACTGCCGAACAGGCGATGATAGCAAGATGCCCAACCGATGAAGCGGCGATGATAGGAAATAACCGGCGCCAGTAATGGTGTTCTCCAGTGATTAAACAAATAAAAATAAACCGCTTCCTCTTTAAGCGGAAACATCATTGCACACAAGGGCATTATAGTCAATCCACGCTTCAAATGACACAGCATCCCACGTAAGGGCAATTTCGTCATATATATTCAAACTTAACACCGTCAATCACCGTTACAGCATTGGGGGGTTTAAATTTCTATAAAATCAAAAGGAGGGTGTTTTTAGGGATATGAAAATGTGTGGGGTTTTTTTGTGCATATTGCAAACTTTTGGGGTTTCTTTGGTAATTACCTGTTATTTAAATAAATGATTTTTTTTGGTGGAAAGAGTAAGAGAAAGAGAAATATAAAAATAGAAAGTTTTATTTTTATTTTCTATAAATATCTCAAAGTGGGCATACACAAACAAGTGAACAACTCATTCATCCTTTTCCCTTTATTTTCATTTCTTACTTTAAATAAAATTGAAAAAAAATAGTTTGTGAACCTTTTTTATTTTATTTTATTTTATTTTATTTCAATAATTTTACTATGTATTTTTTTTTTTGTCTATTGACATTGTATTTTACATAAAGTGTTCATTATGGAAAAAATCAGAAATTGAACTCAGAGCCTATATGAAAAATTAAAAAAATATATAATAATTTTTTTAATTTTTCTATAAAAATATCAAAGTGGGCATGCACAAACAACACATTCATATTGATCTTGGCATGCTTATGAATGTGACCCTTTAAGTTGCATCGTAGGTTGGTGGTTGGTCTCTAGCTTGTATTCATGTCCATGTTTATCAATGAATCCATAGGAGGATAAATCTCTGGTTTATTGTAATTAATAAATATCAATATGGATTTAATTTAGTTAAAGTGGTTTTATGTTTGCCATGAGTCCACTAGAGCTATGTTTTATATCTTTTTAAGTTATTAAAATAAATTTTTTATTTCACTTATATGGATTAAATTACTTAAATTTGATAAGTTTCACTAGAAGAATTTACATAATATTTAAATAAATAATTAGGTAAAAACCTAAAAGCAAAACTAGCCAAATTCATCGTATTAATAGGTGGTTAAATATATTGAAAAAAAGGGTAAATTTAGTTACTTCAAACTTTTTTATTAAAAAACTTAAAGAAAAATACTGAAAAAATAATTGAATGGAAGTTATAGTTAATGCAATACTTCAGTAATTCTGTTTATATAGTCCAACCATTATATTAAACAGTTTGATTGAATACTAATTGAAAAAATTTATAAAAAAATCATTGTAAGCAGAGTATGCCTAAAAAATTCAACATATTATGTAACTAAAAAACTTTTAGTAATTTAAAATTTTTAAAATTATTTCTACACTTAAATATGCATATAAAAAATAAAAATTCATTGTCCTAGTTGGAAACTTACTTTCCAATTGTGGATGCATGCTTAAAACCTAAACGCCCACTTATTCTACAGGGATGTTTCAATCTATGAACATACATTCGCTCCTAATTGTATTTACTTGTCATGTTTATTAAAAAATAAAATAAAATAAATAAAAATTCATAACCCTTCCAATAAATAAAATTCAACAATGAATTTATTTTAAATAATAATAATAATAATAACCCAAGGATTTAATTATAAAACAAGAAAAAAATTAGTTTTTTTACCGAGTGACTAATCATTAAGAAAAATAAGGCTCCGTTTGATTTGCACGTAGGAACAAAACAATGAGTGCAGTATAATATAAATACCTAAGTACATTACAAATTCTTATACTATTCTTTGTTTGATATAGTGGACATAAAAAAAAATTGTATTGTTTTCTGTTTGATTTACATAAGTATTGGACTAAAATTTATAAAATTACTATAATACTTTTTATATAATATTTTATTATTTTGGGAAAAAAATTTTACAGGACAAAATATTTTAAAATTTCTTCTAATTTTTAATAGTCATCACTTAATTTTATATAATTTGTAAAATTATTAGGGTATAATTGTAATTTTTTTAATTCCTAAAATACAATAATTAATAATTTTTTTACCAATTCAAAAAATTTAGTTGAGTTGACGTCAAGTGTTGTAATTTTTAATTTTAATTAGGGGTAAAATTATCTTTTAATTGTGCTGCATTACACTTAAAAAATTATACTATAATTTTAATAGGGCAAAATTTTTAATAATTTAGGTTATACTTAACCAACTTTTTACGCTGTTCATTTATAAAACAAATAAAAACTAAGAGAATTTATGATTCTGGAGACTTCTTCTCGACCAGGCCTCTCTCTCTCTCTCTCTCTCTCGCGGTGCGATCGGGATCGCCGGAATTGGTGTTCGTTCCTCGCCGGTTAAGAGTTCCGATAGGATGTTTGGGCGGGGGCCGAAGAAGAGCGGCAACAGGACGTACTACGAGATCCTTGGAGTTTGCAAGAATGCTTCGTAGGATGGCGGCCATCAAGAGCCATCCCGACAAGGGCGGTGATCCGGAGAAGGTATGGAGTGCTGGATTTTTCTTCATTTGAATTGATTTTGATTGTTTTGTGGATATGAGCCATTTTGCTGAAAAAAAGTAGGGCCGGGGTTTTGCTGGATAATTGTGGAACCTGATCTTGTTTTTGTGTTTTTCTAGGGTTTTAACTGAATTGGTGGTGTTAAATCTGAAAGTTTGGACAATCTTTGGATTTGTTGCTCTTTTTCGATCTATTTTCTTTGATTGTTCAGTATTCCTTGCTCGATATATATGGGAAAAAAAGCATTTTTTGGTTCCTTTTTGGTAACTTAAGTTAATGGAGGTGAATCTGAGGCAAAACGGACAGGCCAATGTTGAAGAAGAGGATTATCTGTTGCTTGATTTGGATAGTGTTTGTCTACATGCTGATATTCCAGCAAATGCCTCTTATGTTCTTTCAGTAAGTTTTTGCACTAAATTCTCTTTTTTTATAGATGTTATCTGAAATTTATTGTGATAATATATCATGACTGAATGGAAAATTAATTCTTGAAAACTAGCAATGCTTTTTAATTTGCTTTCAGTGGTCACATAGAATTTTGTGTTACTTGATTATATAGCCATCAGATGCAGATAAGGAACTCAAAAAATGTAGGAAGAAATCCTTAATGAGGCATGGTTTGAATAATGCATTTGGCTGCAAGCCATTATTTGTTAAGTTTTTTATTCTCAAGACTATAACCAACTGAAAACTTTTCCTCTTGGACATTTCTTTGTTGTGTCATAGTTTGTTTTAGTAAACGTAATGTGATTACATGTGGGGCAATGAACTATATTTGACACTATGGTCTATGATGTCAAAAATACTGAATGTGATTATTTTTTATGTAGGGATTGGACACACCTCATCCTGTGTTGACCATTGCAAATCATCTAAAGCTAGTAAGTCAAATGGTAGAACATATGCTACTCAGTTTTTCCTTCAAAATTATAAACATAACTATATAGTAGTTCTGTACTTTGGTGGAAGTGTTTGAAGGGTAATAGCTTGTGTTTCTTGTAGCACAAGTCTTCCCTCGTTTAAGAATGAGAAATTTTGTTTTCGGAATCATTTTGAAGACTAAATACGATGTCCCTGTAATAGCATATGTTACATGCATGATAGAAATTGATTTCTTCTACATTTTTGCCATGAGCATACTGACTGTAACTCTTCAACATAGTTTCATTCATGATTAAGGTATTGATGTATATTCTTTCGAAACTTTCTGGTTATATATATGCGCATATTGCTAGGTTACAGAAAGTAATAACAGAAGCATGTGATTAAAATTTAATAACATTGTTTCAAAAGCTTGAACTTTATCAGCCATATGTTAAGGAGTGTTATCAGTTCCAGGTATCAATTTGCCTTACATGTCAAGCCCCTGTTACATGTCTTACACCATTTTAACCATCTTTAGGTTGTTACCCACAAATCATTTCATCTTTTTTGTGGTAGTTTCTATAGTGATTATGATCTGGTTGATATCTGTTTATTATGTGTTTAAAATCTTAACAAACATTTTTCCATTGGTGAGTTATTCCTGGAATAGCTCTTCCATGGTTAGGATTTAAGCTGTTTGCTGAGCTACTATCTAGGTCGGGTTTTTTTTTTGGTGGTGGTGGTGGTAAACTTCACCTAATATATTTGTATTTGTTGTAACAGATAGGAGAGTACCAAGAAACAATAGGGACATGCTATGTCTTCTCAGAAAGAGGTACTAGCTTATTCAGAAGCCGGTGTGATTTTCTTCCTGAAATAATAGCCTTAGTGTTCTTGTCTGGATATCCATCAGTGATATCCAAAAGATGTGCCTTTATCCAAGAATTATGCATGAAAGTGATCACCTGGCTTTTTATTCAAATCCAATGTTCAACTCGCCCACATGTTCTCATCAGTATTAGATTATTAATTTGTTTAACAGAAGGTCTCAGTTTTCCAAAATATATGCCCAGTTTATGATAAAATTTCATATTTGTCGTGATAGAAAGTGTTCCTCAACTGATGCATTCAGAGAACCATATGTCTGAAACAAACTTCCCAAAGGACACATCTATTGCCGGTTCAACACAAGTGCCAGCTAAGGAAGTCAAGCTTATCACAGGTCTTAATGGAGTTCTGAAGTTCAGGCTAGCTAGTGAAGATGAAAGTGAATATGCAAACAGAAGCCATGTTGAAAATGACAAGAATGGATGCTGCAATCCAAGCGAAAAGAAAAAATACAGTTTATGAAAGGTATTTTTCCTTTTAATGGTCCTAGTTTTGTTTTAAATTCTCTAAATGGTTCTGGGGCATTTTATTTGTCAAAATTGCTGTAGCTTTCCCGTTCATGTTAGTCAGCAATTAAGGGTTGACCAGACATTTTTATAATCTAAAAAACCTGATATTTTTCACGTTCATCTTTTAGAATGTTCTCTCTTTTTTTTCGGATTTATCTCTTAAAAAAATTATAATTGTTTTTTTTAAGTTATTTATTTAAAAAATATATTATAAATGTACAACGTGTATGCCTCTATTTCCAGATTTAAGAAAACAGAGCTGTTCACCACAACATTAACAATTAGACATCATCACCAGCTGAAGTCAGTGGATTCAAAATAGAGATTATCTGCCAATCCGGATGAACAAACGCTTGCAACTTCATGTCGTAGTCCTCGAGGACCACTGCTTCTTCTCATTCCACCAGCATTCCGGCAAGGTGAAACATGGTATCTATGTCTCATTTCAATTAAGCGTTTAGTTTGAATTGAACTCAGCGAGGAACACTTTCAAGCACTCTATCAGTATTAAAGAGCCAAGAGCTCGATAAGGTAGTCGAAGTTGATGAGTCCATGTTCTGTATCTGTTTCCTTTTCATGGAGCTCAGCCTCTTATTCCACAAAACAGTGCAAGCACAGGCAGTTGCATCAGTGGAGATAATGATGAAAAATAAGTTGAGCATTGGCTTCTTAAAATAACAGGAGATCTTATTGATGTTTTGATCAATAGGATAAATGTAGTAACGTGTGCAAATGCCCATGAGAACAAGGGATGTGATGAATGATATTACAATGACAGCACTTTAGCTATAACCAACTGAACAAGTAGAATACTTGGTGTTTGCCGCCTAGTGTTGTGCTTCTGCAGATAAGCTTATCAAGGAGCTATTCTTCTTTCAACCACTCACCAACATTAAAGAATCATATCTGCATGTATCAAAGTATCAGTTACTTTTGTTTCAGTGATTGCAGAAACAAAATTTGTTGCACAAGCCTAAGGAAGTTCGATGAAGAAGGACCGTATGGTCCTTCGACAGAAACATCAAGGCGATCAAGAGGTGAAGAGAGTATGTGTGTGATAGTTTCTGTCCAGCTTCCTTGTTTTTTTCTGTCTCTTCTTTGGGTAACCACAAGGTCACCTACAGAGTAATACACTGTTGCAGAGTAAGAAGCTGCTGTTACATTCACACAATCAACAGATTTGGAGGCAGAGGTTTGTGCAGAGATGTATCAGGTATTAATGTGATTATTTACGTAGGTTATATTTTTTTTTTTCTTAAAATGGTTTTCTTGTTACTATAGTGCGTTTCATTTCCTTTTTCATGTATAAGAAATGTTGGGCCAACCAGTAAGGACTCTTCCTTTCTTGTTACTATAAGACATTGTATATGAATGGACAGTGGCCTTTAGATTTGTATCTAAAGGCCACTGTAGGACATCATTAAATTTAGAAATGTTTATAGATGACGAACTCTCGTATATAGACATTGTATATATAACAATTCGTCATCTAGAGACGTCTTTAGTCTTTAGATTTCAAATCTAAGAATGTCCCTCAAGCAACTGTCAGATGATGATTTAATGGTTGCTACTGAGATGGGTTCCTTTTTTTTAGAATCACAATTTTTTTACTAGTAGATTTCAAATGTAAGAACGTTTTTAGATAATATATATTTACATATATTATTGAAGATTATCTTTCATTGTTTGAATAGGTATTGCTTTGGCTTCAAGTTATTGGGAATGGTTAGCTTAAGCACTCACAAGTCTTCAAGTCAAGTAATGTGTTTTGGTTAGCAGGGAATTGACCTTAGTAAGGTAAAGGTTTCCCAAGTAAGGAAGTTCACATCTAATTCTTGTCTAACACTTTATGTTGTGGTTTGGTTGGATGTCTTGGTTTTGTCACTTGTTTTGAATGGATTTGGTCATGTACTCTGATTTGGTTAATCTTTGCTTAATATGCCTTTCATCAGTTTCATGCCAAAATTCAGGCCATTGCTAAATTATGGGACTTCATTGGCCAATCATTTTAATTGAGTAACAAAGTTGGACAAGAGTCACAGTTTAAGAATTATAAAGCTCTTGGAAGCTAATCTTCATAATTCCGGTTTTGTGTGGCCAATTAATTGTTTATTTTTGATGACAAAGCAAGTGAAAGAAAAGTTCTCTTTGTGCATGTAAATTTGCATGTGAACAGAATTATGGTTTTGAATGAAATGTGAACAATTAGCTATAGGCTACCACAAGAATTTATTGTTCCCATATTTTAAATTGTTAAATTAAGATAGTTGAACTTTGTCTTACAGCTTGTCTATTGCGGTGGTGACTGTAGGTTAGGGTTTTATTTTTATTTTTATTTTTTATTTCTTTTTTTATATAAATTTTTAAACAACTTTTTTTATTTTAAAAAGATGAGTTTTTACACTGTGAACAGCAGTATCTGATCAAAGCTTTTGCCAGGTAGTGTTTTGCAACGTGTTTTAAGTGATCTTTTGGTAGCTGGGTTCCCATTAGAACCCTTCACAAGTGGTGAGAGTTCGAATCTTGGGTGAGGGCATATTTCTGGGAGTGTGAGTAGTGGTTGTGTGCGGGTGATCCCTGTGCCCATGTGTGCGCGGGCCCCGCTCCCACTTGCTCCGCCGAGGCTTATGCACGCCCCTGTCTTAGCGGCTATGCCGCTCATCTTGGCAAAAAAAAAAACGTGTTTTAAGTGATCTTTGAATTTTGTTTTATTTTTAATTAATTATTAAGTTTTGGTAGTGATTTGCAGCGTGAAAGTGACCTTTGAATTTTGTTTTATTTTTAATTAATTAGTGAGTTTTGTACTAATTTTGACTTAATTCTCATTTGTTTCTTCAATTTTTCTTTTTTGTGTTTATTTGTCCTTTCCTTTCTTTAAATAAATTTGGATTTAGCTTGTGAAATACTAAATAAATGAAAGTGTTAATTTTTTTGTGGTAAAAGATAGAGAAATGTAAAAATAGAAAGTTTTATTTTTTTATTTTTCCTATAAATATCTAAAAGTGTGCATGCACAAACAAGTGAGCAACTTATTCATCCTTTTCCCTTAATTTCCATACCTTTATATATATATATATATATAATTGGGGGAAAAATAGTTTGTGAACCTTTTATTTTATTTTTTTAATAATTTTATTGTGATAATAATAAGAGAATTAAAAATAGGAAATTTTGTATTTTATATAAAAAAATATTAATGTGGCAACAAAGTTCAGCCTAAGAATTTAATTTATTTAAAGGGGTTTTGTTTTTGCCATGAGTCAACTAAAACTATGTTTGATGTCTTTTTAAGTTATTAAAATAATTTTTTATTTTAAAAAAATGTAAAATATAGTTAAATCACTTTGTTAATTAAAAACTTAAGAAAAATCCTGAAGAGAAGAATTCAATGAAATTTATAGTTAATGCAATTCTTTAATTCGGAAAATTCTGTCTATATAGACCAACTGTTATATTGAACAATTTTGATTCAATTTTATTTAAAAAAAATATATAAAAAAAATCAACATATGCTCATATACTCAATCCACCTTATAAAAAACACATATATATAGTGGTTACATATAACTGGGAATTTTTTTCATACAAAACCAAATAAACAATATTAGTTAAAGAACAAACCGGTATAAAGATGCACCAGCTACGATAAATTACAGATCCTTTAGAAACAAATCATCTTATCATGTAATATTAAAAAGAGAGAAAATGTATTTTTTTCATAAAGACATTATACAAATAGCTCGAGGGAATTGAACTCAAAATTTACAATGTACACTAGAACTGCTAGCAATGCCCTCTAATACCCAACTAAAATATTTTTAATAATTTAAAATTTTAAAAAATATTTCTACACCAAACATGCATATAAAAAAAAATAAAAATTCATAATCCTTTAAAAAAATCAGCCACGCCTACATTTTTTTTATAAAAATAAACAAATAATAAACCAAGGCCTTAATTATAAAACAAAAAAAATGGTTTTTATTTTAGTTAGTATTAATAGCGGCCATGCGGAAGCCTCCAGAAGCAGCGATCATCACCGTCGGATGACAAATCCAACGGTTAGGATCCTGTTTTCGACCTCAATGGTCGATGATTCTAGAGGCTTCTTTCTCCACCGTCCATAGAACCTCTCTTTCTCTTTCCTTTATATTCCCCATCGAAAGCCGTCTCTTTTTCTCTCTCTCTCTCTCGCGATCGATCGATCTCGTGGTGCGATCGAGATCGCCGGAATTAGGGTTCGTTCATCGTCGATTAGAGTTCCGTCAAGATGTTTGGCCGGGCGCCGAAGAAGAGCGACAGCACGAGGTACTATGAGATCCTTGGAGTCTCTAAGAATGCTTCGCAAGATGATCTCAAAAAGGCTTATCGTAAGGCGGCCATCAAGAACCATCCCGATAAGGGCGGTGATCCGGAGAAGGTATGGAATGCTGGATCTTTCCTGATTTTAATTGATTTTGATTGTTTTGTGGATCTGAGTTATTTTGTTGAAGAAATGAAAGACATGGTTTTGCTGGATGGTTGTGGAATCTGATATGTTTTTTGGGTTTTTATTGTTGTTTGTTAGATTATTTTATGGTATTCTTGTGATTTTCTAGGGTTTTTAGCTTGATCGGTGGTGATAAAGCCGAAATTTGGGGCAATCTTTAGATCTGTTGCTTTTGTTGATCTATTTTCTTTGATTGTTTAGAATTTCTTGTGTTGATCTGTCTGTGCGCCGTGTTAGTTTTTTTTAAAAAAAGTTTTGATGTTTAGTTCGTCACCAACATTGAAAGCCCCCACGATCCATCAACGATTCCGTGCGCTGTAATCCAGGAATTTCTTAGGAAAGATTTCATTCTCAAGCAAAGTTTGATCTTTTGATTGGTGTTGGTGTTGGTGTCGGCTGTTTCTTTGTTTGAGTGGCGAATTAAGAAATTTTCCTTTTTTTTTTTTTTTTTTTTTTTTTTTGCAGTTCAAGGAGTTAGCGCAGGCTTATGAGGTTCTTAGTGACCCTGAGAAGCGTGAGATCTATGATCAATATGGAGAGGATGCTCTCAAGGAAGGAATGGGTGGCGGTGGCGGCCATGATCCATTTGACATCTTCCAGTCCTTCTTTGGTGGCAGTCCTTTTGGAGGTAAAACTATTGCCTTTATCAATACTTATTTTTTGCTCTTGAGAAGTCTCAGGAGTTGCTTACCTTCTTGTTTGCAACAATTCAGGAGGTGGGAGCAGCCGAGGGCGCAGGCAGAGGAGAGGGGATGATGTTATTCACCCCTTGAAGGTTTCATTGGAGGATCTCTATAATGGGACCTCAAAAAAGCTCTCCCTTTCTCGCAATGTCTTATGCTCCAAGTGCAAGGGGTGAGAGAGACTGTTCATTGTTTTGTTAGAACATCAATGCTTTTCAATCTCTAGATGATTGTGTGATTCTTGTATCAATGCTTGCCATGCTTTCCAGGAAGGGATCAAAGTCTGGTGCTTCAACGAAATGCTCTGGGTGCCAAGGGTCTGGCATGAAGGTGTCTATTCGCCAGCTTGGTCCTTCCATGATCCAACAGATGCAACATCCTTGCAATGAGTGCAAAGGCACAGGTGAGACCATCAATGACAAGGACCGGTGCCCTCAGTGCAAGGGAGAGAAAGTTGTGCAAGAGAAGAAAGTGCTGGAGGTTGTTGTTGAGAAGGGAATGCGGAATGGCCAAAAGATCACCTTCCCGGGAGAGGCTGATGAAGCGGTATGGATTTAAATGTTGTATCTTTAGTTTATCCATGAACAATATCAGCTCACAGCGAATTTTCCCTATGGCAGCCTGATTGCATTACAGGTGACATTGTGTTTGTCCTCCAACAAAAGGATCATCCCAAGTTCAAGAGAAAGGATGATGATCTCTTTGTCGAGCACACACTATCTCTCACTGAGGCTCTCTGTGGCTTCCAGTTTGTGCTCACTCATTTAGACAACAGGCAGCTACTCATTAAATCCAACCCTGGTGAAGTTGTCAAGCCTGGTAAACTCTGCAACAACATCCTTATGTTATATTTGATTGATCGACAATTCTGTTAATGTGCACCTTATATCCATCTCAGATCAATTTAAGGCAATAAACGATGAAGGCATGCCCATGTACCAGAGACCCTTCATGAGAGGGAAGCTCTACATCCACTTCACAGTCGACTTCCCTGAGTCCCTAGCACTGGACCAGTGCAAGGCTATCGAAAAGGTGCTGCCGCCAAGATCATCACCCCAGCTGACAGACATGGAGATTGATGAGTGTGAGGAGACCACACTGCATGATGTGAACATCGAGGAGGAGATGCGGCGGAAGCAAACACAAGCTCAGGAAGCATATGACGAGGATGACGATCCCCACGGCGGCGGCCCGCAGAGGGTTCAGTGTGCCCAGCAGTGAGAGAGAAGCTAGGGTTTGTGTGTCAACATTCTTTGGAGGGATATCAACATGTTGATAGCAACTCTCTTCTGCTTGCTGGCACTGTGTTTGCCCTTTTGGCCTCAGGCTATATATCGGTGTTATCCAAGCACGCATTGAACTGCTTACTATTCTTATGTTTTGTAGCCAAGATTATATGTCCTTGCTTCTGGTTTCTTATTCCATAAATTCAGACAATGTTTAGGCTTTTTAACTGCCATAAAGTTTTATTTCTTCCCGGATCTGCTAATTTTATTTTTAATCTCGAAGTTCATATGTATTTCAGCTAAAAAAATACATGTTTTCAAAGTACTTAATGGTCTATTATTTTTGGTTTGCATGGTCAATATTGATAAATATATCAAAGTTAACACCAAATTGTGGTATTGATTGACGGTCATCTGTGATATATATGCACATCTCAATGGAGTATTTATGTCCAATTTAGTCCCTGATTCAGACATTTGTAACAGTCAATCAACAACGGACTGTTTACTATTAAGAGGAGGCCAAAAGATACATGAAAAACTAATACAGCAATAATCAAATACACAGTGGAATTCTCATCAGGGAAATCTAAATTGCTCTTTATAATACATGTATCATCTCTGCACAGCAACCTAACTAAGCAAATTGGAAAGATACAGGCTTTCTCTCAGCTTCTTGTTCACTATTTATTTCACATTTACTCCGCCTGATTCCCAAGTCAAACACTTATAATGATCTAGAAAACAAGACTTAATACCTGACTGAATGTTCAGCCTTCCCTAACAAATATCGATGAATTTGAGAAATAGTCACTAATGGTTTATCTCCAGTTCTGGTGCACAATCTTGCTACAATCAGAAGGCTTTTCAGTTCATCAGAATTATAGTTGTTCCCGAGATCCATATCTACCATGTTATGCATTGAATAAGCGAACCGGGAATCCTGTACCCATTGGACTACTTCTCCATCTTCACCACCCAATGACTGGCCAGTCACAAGCTCGAGCACCAGCAGACCGAACTGGAAAATCAAATTCTTACTTCGTTCATCGATGTGATCTGCACGAGATAAACATTGACATAAGCATCTAACTAGCAAACCATTTTACTACATACATATAAATGAATCTTGAAAATGTTATAAGCAAACCTCTTGAACATGATGACTCAGATTCACTTGACTGATTACAATCACATTTGAGAAAACCAACTTCTGATAGCTGCAATATAAAGTAGTTCTCTCAGACCTCTCCTATGCCAAGTTTATGCAATTAGTGCGTTCATTTTTATGGTTATGGTTGCAAAATAAGCATGCATGATTACTGTTTTCTGTATAATTAAGCCTCACCTTGGCAACAAAGTTCTCATCCAGTAAGACCGTATTTGAATTTAGAGACACCTCATACACAGGGGGGTCGCAGAAGTAGTAAAGATACTCCTACAAGAAAACAAGAAATTTAGATGAAAAAAATATAAAATTGAAACAGAAATATAGATTGTCTATATATAGTATATACATATATTGAACTACATACCAGAGCAGATGCAACATCGATAGCAATCTGTAATCTGGTTCTCCAATTTAATGGGGTCCGGAGTGGGTCTACGCAAGTTGATAAGTTGACCTTGGTTAATCCATAAGGATGAAACAAAATTTTATGTATGGAAACATACCATGAAGATACTCCTTCAAGCTTCCATTTTCCATGTGGTCGAAGACAAGAAATCTGCAAAAGTTATATGTTGGGCAAAAAATCAGAAGTAAACTTAACCAAACTACGAATAGTGAGAACTTGGGAAAGTTTCAGTACCTATTATCTCCTTCAGAAAACCCTAAAAGTCTGACAAGGTGCCGGTGGTGCAAGCACCCAAGAAGCTGAACTTCTTTGCGGAAGCTGTCTTCTTTTCCTTCTTGCAATGGTCCTGCCCTTCTAACTGCAGCAACTTGACCATTAGGAAGTTGAGCTCTATATATAGTTCCATAAGAACCACTTCCAAGAATCATGCTGAACTCATCTGTAGCTTTTCTTATTTCCTTGGCCGAGAATTTTCTTATAAAAGGTAGTGAATCTGAAGTAATAAGATACCAAAAAGTTTCATCACATATCGGTCACAGCATAGAGGCAATTTAGTTATATGGTGCTAAACTAAAGAGAGTTTAGAAATGAGACACCAATTAAAAGCTCAGCTCGTTAACAAGTAGAATACAGGGAGTTTTCAAGAAGATAAGAGAATTGCATGATTCTGATCTAGTAGTTATAATCGGATTTAGAACACAAATTTATTGCCAAATATTGATTTTTCAGAATGAACCTTATCATTGACATCTGAAACTTGGATGTCAGCAAACTGTGTGCAGCCTTAGGCATAAATACACCTAGTAGCAAAAATTATTCAGCATACTAAATGATGTTTCCAATGGTATTGAAGCCAATACTTGCAGTGTTGTCTTTTATTTCATTATTGAAAAGAAAAGAAGGTAAGATCATAGTTAGACTGACAATAACAAGAAAAGATGATGAAAGCCAAGAGTGGCATCTAACACCTGTATTAAACTTCCATAGTGATACACAATAGCGCACAGTTGGGTCACTTAGTCACAATTGACACAATGACTAAGAACTAATTATCTTCTCCAGAATGTATGAAAAACAAAATCAACAGAGAAGTTTCAATTTTTATTAAAACTATACTTTCACTTGAACATGATTGCTCTCTCTCACTCACATCCTACACAAACATCCCACACTATAAATTGCCATCTTATTTTTTCTACAAAAATGGGAAAGCCTCTAACTTCTGCACTTGTGTAATATGCTTCATAATCAAACCCTAGTCTCTTTTCTTTTATTATGAACAATAATTATCAAAAACCACGAAATTCCAGCATCAAATCCAAAAAATCCAAATAATCACAGCAAAATTAAGAAGACCTCCAGTTTTCTTCCATCAATGATTGCTTCAAGGAATGCTTATCCTTACCAAATTACAAATTCAGAATCAATTTGATTTTTCTGTCTTCTTGAAACTATACTTTTTCTTGAAAATTACTGCAAATACAGAACCAATTTTCTTGTTCTCTCTCATCCCATGGAAAAATTCCACACAACGAATTCCTTCACTTCACATTCTCTAAAACTAAACACTTGCACTACATTATTCATAATGAAATCCCATTCAATCTCATCCCTCTTCTTCTACTCCGAATGCTAACTAACAAACACTTAATTCCAGTAAAAAATTCACTAAAAATAAAAAGCAAAACTCACAAAATAAAAATAAAAATCCTCCATTTTCCTTCTATCAATGACTCAGCCGAAGGAGTGTTCCTCCTCCTCCTCCTCCTCAAATCACAGTAAAGATCAAACCTTTTTCACATCCTCAGCACCATAATTCACAAAAAAACTCATTCAGATCACACACAAAAGCAAACAAACTAAAAATCCTATCAATCGTTTGAGATCTACCTGAGCGAGAGGAATCTCTGAGGCATGGGAACTGGAGCCGCCGACGCTGCCTCATCTGCCAAGAGATTTGGACTCAAGCATGAGGGGGAGGAGACAAGGAATTGAAGCTTTGGCTTGGAACCAGCTCGGATGGCGGCCATGGCCCCATCCTCCATCTCTCTTTCACTTTAACTAGAGAATCCCCAAACTTTTACCATTCTTCTTCTAACCTTCTCAAGCTTTATTTTTTCATTCAAGCCCTTGTTAAACTTAATAATTTTATCTATCATCACAGAGAGGAGATATATAATTATGATAATATTTTGGGTTTGTATGTAAATTTAGGAAAACTTTAGAACAATAACTACCTTTGCCGCCAGCTCAAGTGGAATCTGATTCTAAACCTCCATGGCTTTTTTTTTTAAAAAATTAATTAATTAATTAATTAAATTTTAACTTTTTCTCATAAACTCTTTTTTTTTAAGTCTTTTTCTTTGGATTCAATTATTTTATTTTATTTTTGGTGCTCTACTCTGTGAAAATTTTAATTTTACTTTTATCTTTTAATTTCTTTTATGATTTCATGTTTCATTTATTTACATTTTATGATTTACTTTTATTTGTACATTTTACTTTTAATCCATTTTAACTAAGTTTTAATCCATAATATTTGATAATAAAATTCATGTAATAACTGATTTTATCATATACTTTGGCAGAATTAAAAATTTGATGAAATTCAGAGTAGATATTTCAGTCACTTTTTTTTTGTAAATTGAAATTTTTGTAATATTTGTTCATTTTTTAGTAGTATAGAATCGACTATAGATAGAAAGTACATCAAATCAAGTTTTGTTTTCATTATTTAAAAATTTTGATAAAAAAATCTTAATCAATAAATAAACCTTCTTTCACAGCAAAATTCATTCACTTTCCAATGACAAATAATATAATGAGTAATTTAGGAAAATCCACAGTAAGCGTCAGATGTCTGATGCATATAATCATCATGAACAATATCGAAACGTGTCATACAGTGTCACACAGTATTCATGAACAATAAAAGATGTACGTATCTATATAAACAAATAGCCATTGAATGATGATTCAATGGCTATGATTAAACGTCCCTAAAACAGTAATTTAGGAGAGTACCTAGATTATTTTTTTCTCATAAATATATATGTGTGTGTGTTAATTCATGTTTCATAGTGACCAAAAAGAATTCTATGGGAGATAAATAATTAAGCATAGAACCATTATTTTACAAGGAAGTAATTTTAAAATTAACATCAATTAAAACCTTATCTTTACTGTATGACACTCTATACCTTACCATCCGTATATAATATTATGATCATCACTTATATTAAAATTTTGTCTTTCATTAATATATTATGTCAAGCATTCAAATCAACAACATAACAAAAACAAATTAGGCTAAAGACGGCAAACTATGCCATCGTTCGACGGAGACAAACACCTTCAGACCGAGAAAGCAATAGTTGGCAAAGTCAGTGATGAAGTAGTACATTCCTTCTTCGGCCAAAGATACATTTGCCGGACCGACGAAATAAGCTTGGAAGTAGTTCTCTGCCTTGCAATCCTCATACTCTCTTCTTGACACTTGCAATACATTGTAAAACCCTGTCTCAAACTTAAACACTAATACATGGAAAAACAAAGAAATTTTTTTATTTTCTTAAATTAAAAAAAAAAAACACAAAGATAATTTATGAAGATATTGAATTGGATCAAATTGAAGTGTCACCTAAATTGTCACCAATTGAGAAGGTCTTGTTATTGGACCAAATGGAGTAAAAGTTGTTGCTAATTGGAATGGTCCATAAGGAATCTCCAACAATGTGATTGGTTGCTTGGGCATTGAATTTTTGAAGAATTAAAAGGATTAAAAGAAACTTGGAATTCATTGATTCAATGCAAAAGTGTTTGATGAAATGATTCATATGGTTTTGGTGTTTGGGAATTAATGGAGAAGAGGAAGGAGAGGTGGGGGTTATTGACAGTTATTGGTAACTGCCTTTTAGGAGAGTAGTTACTAGTTAATATCAAATTTGTATATTTTTATATTATATATATTTATTATAGAAAAGTATCATCAATTAAATCTCTTTTAGCAATTTCAATTCATCAAAACATCCTTTAAATTTAGCAAATCTCCAAAACATTGATTATTTTTAAAACTTTTATTTTTCAAATTAAATAAATTAAATTAAGATTATAAATTTATTATTATGCTATTCAGCTCAATTGGTACACAAAATGTAGGTACGAGATTCCAAGAAAGACAAATTTACCCCTTTACATGTGCATTTTCTATGTCAATATAATGCTGAGGGTGTTTTCAGTATTCTATTGGAATATTGAGAGCAGTGGATCAAATAAAAATAATAATAAAAGATAAAAATTAAAATATAAATTGAAAATTAGAGGACTATATGACAAAAAATATATAGAGTTTATTAAAATTTTCCAATTTGTTGGGATTGTTTATATAAAATAAACTAATTAATTAATTATTATAAACAAAAGATATACATATACATATACATATACATATACATGTCCTAATTTAAATAAAAATTAAAATTTTAAAATATGTTTATCTTAACCAAAAACTAATTAATTAATTGTTATAAATAAAAGATTTACATATACATACATGTCCTAATTTAAGTAAAAATCAAAACTTTAAAATATGTTTATCTTATTATTAATCACATATAACCAAATCATAATAAATAAATCTCATTATTAGCCAAAAAGCACATATCTTAAGGTAATCTAAAATACACAAATCTCAAGATCATCGAAGAGCACAAATCTTGAAGCAATCTAAAATATCTCAAACCTTAATAATACCCACGAATATATTACAAGTCACGAAACATATATATATATATATATATATATATATATATATAAAAGAAACAGAGAGAAATTAAATCATATTAAAGAAAATTTTCATATTCATAGCAAATGTCTCAAAGCCAACTACTAAAGCAAATATATACTCAAAACTAATTATCAAAGCATAAACAAACTAGCTAAATAAATTAAAGAAAGCAATGTTTGAAGACTTGAGCGCAAGACTCCTTTGCTTTTTCTAGGTTATCAAGCAATGTTGTAAAGAGGGCAACATGACTATCATCTGAATCGTCTCCTCGAATCTCAATAAGTTGTGTTCTACTCTCATGCAGTGCAGTTTGTAAGTTGGTTTGTATAAGAGCAGAAATTTCTAAGAAATATTCTGAAGTTGTTATTTGTTCACGCAAAATCTTTATCTTATTTGAAATCTCATGAATCCTGCTTTGAAGTTGGTGACGTTCCGCTTCAAGTTTCTGAAGTTCATCATCCTTCGTATTTGTGTCATTGGTCAAATACACCCTATGCTTGTTAAGATTTTTGAGCGCTAACACTGTATTTAGCACACGATCTTTGGTTTTTTGCTTATGTACATGAGCTTGGACACTAGGGTATTTTGAAATCTCTTTAACAAAAAATGCACATTGAGATACCTTTTCCAAAACATGCTCAAGATTGTTCAAGTCAAAACCAAAGGATTTAAGAATTGCACTTGATGTTTTCACATCATCAATAACATTTTGGTAGTTGTATTGATCGAGAGATTTAATACTTTCGATTACGTTGTCTTGTAGGAATAATACAGCATCCCTTAAACATGCGAAGATAAAAGATAATAAATAATAATAAATGAGTAAATTGAAGGAGAGTGAAAATAATTTTACCTTGTGGGGTTGATGGAGACGGGCTTGCATTAGTGTTAATGTTGGCACTAGTATGCTCAAATTCTTCCATATGTTGTCTCGAAGATGAAGGCTCGTCACCCTCTCGAGGGGCTAAGTTTAAAGAATTTTGTTAAAAAAAATAACAAAAATTGGAGTTCCTACTTCTCTCACTCAATATCACTAAAATATTTTGTGAGAAAAATATGAAGGGTGCATATGTTTATATATAAAAAAAACTAATTAATTAATTAATATAAATAAAAGATATACATATGCATGTCCTAATTGAAATAAAAATCAAAATTTTAAAATATGCTGATTTGAACCCAAAGTAATTAATTAATTGTTATAAATAAAAGATATACATATATCAAATACATATTCTAATTTAAATAGAAATCAAAATTTTTAAATATATATTTATCTTAATAAGATATATCCAAATAATAATCTAATTAAGATAATGATAATATATCGTTAAAATAAACAAATTTGAAAATAGATTAGCTAAAAGCATCTCAAATATTTAAATTTTAACCTTAGCAAAAGTACAGATATCGAGACGATCTAAAATACATAAATATCAAAATTCGTTAAGTACAAAAATCTTCATATGATCTAAAATACATAAATCTCAATATTAGTTAAGTGGACAGATCTCAAGACGGTTCAAAATATAAGATCGTACCACGAGTACAAGTCACGAAACAAATATATATATATATAGAGTCGTGGAGACGTGGGGCATGTTTGACAAGATGGAATTCTAAGGGTGAATGGGTTCTCAAGATACTGCGAGTGAGATCACTCTTCGCCTAAGTTGAGAAGAAAGAGGGAAGCTATTGATGGCGCTTTGGACGATGATGAGATAGAAATGGACGTTGATGGTGATGAAGTGACGCCATGGATTGTGCTTCGTCACCTCATCATTTGACAAGAAGGAAGCCAAATCTATAGCTGCTGAGAAGGAAGGGACACTAATTCAAAGCCAAAGGAAAAGACTCTTGCAACCAAGGAAGAGAGATCTACAAGAAGAAATGAAGCTGGGTGTGTTCTATCCACTGCTGAATCTAAGCATCAGAAATTTGAGTTGAAGTAACATCAGTTCCTCCTGCAATTGATTGGGAACATGCCAGATGATAAGCTTGCAAGGTCAACCCTTAAGACAAAGTTGGATGCATATGCAGCAAAATTCTGTTTATCAAACATCCAAAGAAAAATTGATTCAAAAATTAAAGAGACACTAAAAATTGGTTGGCCTGGACTTGATTCATCAAGTATTATTCAGAGCTTGGGAGATGGTGTTGCCACCTATATATGGGAGCCACTTCAGTGTTTTATCTGAGTGCATGAAGCTGTCATCACAATAGAAGCTCAGAACAGTTTGTGCAAAGTGAGACATTCTGTTGATGATGGTGGCATTACTGATGATGGGACCATCTTCGGATACACCCCTTGACAACTCAGCAGCTTAACAAGCCATGAAACAATGATGGTTAACCAACTTCTCCTCCATGCTCTCTTAGACTTAAGATTTCTCAAGTTTGAGCCATACCAGCAATCCAATACAACCTCAAAGCTTCAGAGAAAGATCTTTTGTTGTTATTCACTGAAGAACAAAGGAAACACATAAACATATGTTGCAAATCATGCAAGAGTACAATGCTAATTCACGGATGAAGTTTAATTTAATCATGGCTGCCTAACAAGTCCAGTCACAATCATTCTCATGCAATCCATCAACATAACATCTTATGGAAAGGCCTCCTGTGGGTAGAAAGGAACCACTTATATAACAAATATCATGTGGAGAAATTTATTTATTCAGGCTTTATATCAAGTGGTGATCCTTCTCTTGCTTAATTTTGGTGACCATGTTTCTTTGTAAGTATATATGCCTCTATTTGAGAGCTTTGTTCTTGCCATGGTGATTGTGAGGACTACTTGGGCATTTGCCATTAATCTTCTTCAAACAAAATCATAAACAACATCCGATGAAATGCCAAATAAATAAAAAAACACACACACACAAATATACATTAATTAATTAATTAATTAATTAATTAAGCAACTATTTGTTCTTGTGAACCATGAACTTCAACCATCTCGATCTATACCAGTTTCTTAAAAAAACAAGAGATAAAAAAGTGTGTGTGTATATATATATAGAAAACCAACCTGTCAAACGTAGTAATCAATTAACGTGCCAGACCATTCCACCTGTCAATAAGCAATGTTTAATTGACCAACATCATGCAAATAAACTAATGGAAACAAAGTTGAAATATACAACATTTAATGTTATGCATTTGTTTTACAAATAAAATTGAGTACAAATTTTTTTTTACTGTCAAAATTACAGTACAAAAATTTTAGAGAAATACAGGACAATTTAATAACAAAATTATTTTTATTTAAAATTAAAAATTACACTACTACATTACAAAGATGATAACATTATTTATTTATTTATTTATCTATCTATTTATTTATTTATCTATTTGTTTTTTAGGATTGATATTTTAATTAAAGTTTGTTTGTTGTCAATTGAATGTTTTTAAGATTAATTATGTTTGGATTTAAACCTACTCAGTTGATTTTTTAACTTCTTGTTATATTGCTGGCGGTTGTAGAATTTGATTAGATTTTCATAAAATATTGTTATAATTTTCTTTTATAATAAAACAAATATAGAATAGTAAAAACATATTATTGTAATTTACAATTTTGTGTTCGGTACACTAAACAACACAAAAAAAAAATTATACTGTCAATTGAAAATCAAATATAGAACAACATAAACACTTATCCTGTACTTTAACCATTTGTATTGTACTGTAATGCTTATGTTGTTCTCGTTAACAAATCAAACGGACCATTGAACATATATATTCAGAGTGCGTGGCCTTCTTTTTATCAAACTTAACATCTAAAAATTTGACTCAGTCATATTACCAAAAACTTAAGTAATTTTTTGCTTGATGATGAAATCACAACCCTCTAATCGAACTAACACCTATCTCTTAATGATCAAAGCTGAACCATTCACCTTACATTGCCTCGAACTTAAAACATTTTTGCTTGATGATGCAATCATAGCCCTTCAATCGAACTAACACCTATCTTCTGATGATCAAATCTGAACCATTCACCTTACCTAGCCTCGAACTTAAACCAATTCTACAGTTGCTTTAATCTATTATATATATAAATTATATGTTAACATATAAATGATGTGAAGAGAATATATATATATGTAATTTATAATTCTCTATTTTCTTGTCTTTAGAGCTTTTAATCAAAGATTCCTAAGATTTTAGTCTTGATTAATTAATAATAGAGATTTGTCTTTATTAGGAATGAAAAAGACCACAAAAATAAAATAAATAAATTTGTGATTCGATATATCATCCAGTATCTTCTCATCGACACGACGTCTTGACAGATATTTTTGATCCCACATCGATGAAAATCATTTTTTGTGCTTATATCTTAAAATACACCTAATATTTATGCACATGCCCATACTCATGTGTGGTCAAAGGTAAACAGAAGATTATGAATATTAGAACAAAATGCTTTATTTGTATTTATAAAATCAAAAGACCTTTAGTTCTAGCATTATTAGTCCCACTCATTATTGTTTTGGCTCAAAAGCCACCAAACATAGTGGTGCTAGTTTACAATTCAATTACTACATTAGGCAGGTAAAAGTGCACAAGTAAATTGTAATTGTCCCTGTGCATATGTTCTTGATTGTATATGCTATATGTTTTTGTTGGGGAAAAATACATTTAAAATTGTTAAAACAAGCTACTATTTTATCGGTTGTGCTGCTTGTGCATACAAATCAAGCTAATATTTATATAAACTTTTTGTCTTTTAAACTCAATTCTCACTTATTTTAGCCTTTAAATTCAAGCAAGTTAACATTTATATAAACTTTTTGACTTTTAAACTCAATTCTCACTCATTTTAGCCTGCAAATCCAAGCAAACTAACATTTATATTAACTTTTTGCCTTTTTAAACTCAATTCTCATTTATTTTAGCCTTAAAGAATGTATTTTATGTGAGTTCATGCGTAAATAGATATTATGGAGACTATATACACACCACGTCTATTTTAAAGATATAAATATTAAAATATACCCAATCAAAATAATATATACATATATATTTTAAATAACTCTTGATGGCTATTAGATATAAAGACAAAAAAAAAAAGGTATGAATGTGTAAACTTCTCAATATTAATTTATAAGTGTTAGTTCCGCCGGTTAGGGTTTGTGAAATAAGAGGAACATTCACTCACTTAAGCACTCAAGAAAAATAAACACAAACCACAAAGAGGAGACACAAGACGTTGGTAACCCAGTTCGGCATCCACTTGCCTACATCTGGGGGGCCATGCTCGGAGATCAACAATCCACTAAAAAGGGGTAAAAGATAGAAGAGTACAAAACACACTTGTCACTCTCTCACATACAAAGAATACTACCCTCTCTAGATTGTCCGGTACCTCCCTACTCCCTCTTTCAAGAGTCGTACCCAATCCTAGACCAAGGTTGTATATATAGATGCGTCAACGTCCCAAATATAGCGCATACCCTTTTTAGAATCTCCGCGGCTTCTAACTTTGGAACCTTCCGAAATTAGATGTCGTAACTTATGTTGTAACATTTGTTGCGACATTGGCCCTGGCTGTTGGCTTGGCTGAATTCTGGCTCAATTGCTAAGCGACCTCAAGACACCACATCTGAGTCGATGTAGCCCGATCACCTGATCCGACCTACCAGCAACTAACCTCCCTCTTCAGCTCCTCACCACACAGCCCCCTCGCAAGGGGCGCACGTCCTATGTGCGTCTTCATGGAACTTGCCAAACTTGGTCTTCACATTACCCAAATTTGGTCTTCAAATCTTCAACAAAGATCTTCATTCAAACATCTGAATCTTGCCAACAATAGGCGCATCTTCGAACATACCCTTAATAGACTTCATATCATCTCTATTAAGGTTCTTCAAATCTTCAACAAGGATCTTCAAATCTTTCCTTCAATAAGCTTCACAATCATACCATTGATAGGTTGTATCTTCATTTAGCTCCACCCATATTTAGTCTTCAATCACATCTTCTAAATATGGTCTTGATTTGGATCTTGTCTTCAACTTGATGCTTGCTTGATCATCTTGCCTAAAATAGTTTTCACAAGATCTTCATTCAATTTTCATGAGAGTTGCTCCTTCTTTCCAAAAATAGCTTCTACAAGATCTCTCATAATATTTTCCACCTAGCCAAGTGTATTTGTCATGTCATCCTTCATTCCATGTCATCATGCTTGCCACGTCACCATGCTTGCCATGTCACCTTGACTAGGTGTCAAATTATGCCAACTAAAGTGCATTTCCATATTTGCACTAACAATAAGCAATAAAGGTTGTATCGTTTTGACTATCATAATCTCAGATGATGCTAATTTGCAAGTAATAAATGGGGGTGTAGTTTGATTGACTTCAAATAAATATTACCAAGTTTGATTTGATTTGGCTAGAACATGTTTGAAGATATTTATATTTAATACCAAATAACTTCAAATCTTAGAATAAATTATTCTTTAAAAAAATACATTCAAAATAGTACTACTAGATTATTATGATTTATCATTTTCACTGGCTTTAAAAAAATTTTAAAAATTATTCCACTTGTCCTTTGACATATATAAAAAAAGTTATTTAACCTGCTTTGAAGATCAATGGAATATATATATATCAAATACAAACATCCACAATAAGACGATGTAGGTTGCAGAGAAAGACAGATAGAGACAACAGATTGATTATGGGGTATTTTGATTTTTTAGTTCTATGGTCAGATCAAAGTATTATGCACTCTATTTTTTATTGTACTATTATTTATAATTAAGTACAGTAATACTGTTGATGGAATAGTGTACAACAGTTAATCCTAAAAATGTTCATAGGTCTCTCTCTCTCTCTCTCTATATATATATATATATATATATATGAGGTTACGTCTTCTACTGTTTTAGCCGTTGGATTGAAATCAAATAGCTACAAATCACCTCTCTATCACAACAGTACACATATACAATATTCGGTAAATGTGTATTTGTGCATATATAAACAGTGCACGGTAAAAAAATATAAAATATATAGTACTTTGATTTTAACCGCATGAAAAAACCAACTTAGACCTCTCACCCTACTCTCCATGCTTCGTAACAGTGCACTGAACAAATACACAATGCTATGAATAGCGCACCCTGAAAAAGTGATAGATTTTTAAAAAATAATTGCACTAAAAACAAGCCATCTTCTAAGGCCATCTCCAACCCAGAACTCTATATTTAGCGCTTCAATACTTAAAAATACAGCTTCTACAGTGAAATCTTCTCCAACCATCATCTCTATTTTTAACTCTAAAATAGAATATTCTAAAAATATTCTTCTCCAACCACTATCTTTATTAATAAATTTAATCATCTTTAATTTTTTTTTCATTTGTAACCATTAAATTTAAATATGATACTATTTAAAATATATTTGTAACCACTATCGTTCATGTAATTTTCGTTAATTTTAATGAATTTATATTTCATAAATTATTTTCTTTAATTTTATATTTATTATTAATTAACAAATATAAATATAAATTATTATTTTAATTAAAATATAAAATATAAATATAAATTAAAAAATTAAAAACAGAATTAAAAAAAATCAAAACAGAATTAATAAAAAGAAAATAAAAAATCATATAAACATACAATTTTAAAAAATAAAAAATAATAAAAATAAAAATAAAAGATAAACAAAAATTAACAATAATATATAAACATAATTTAAAAATAAAAAAAAACAAAAAAAACCAATTAAACTGAATTTTTAAAAAATAGCGTTGCTACAGTGGCGCGCAACATCTTGCGCGCCACTGTAGCATTTTCCTGATTTGGCGCAGGATTTGGCGTTGGGTTGGAATGGATCCTGAGCCAAATCAGCCCATTAACTCTAATTTTAGAGTTGCATTGGAGCTACTCTTAATGACTCTTTTTGTTTGAAAACTCATAAATAATTCACAAGTATTATATACAATCATCATATGACATTGAATTATTAAAGTCTAAATAATTGAAAAACCAAAAAACCATATAATTGCATATATATATATATCTTCATGAAAAATGCAAATTCCTTGTATACCTTGAAAAAAAATTCAAAAGCAAAATTTTTAAAATAATTTTGAATCTAAGAGTATTAAGACGATTTTAAAGATTTTTAAAAAAAGTCCATCGGTTTTAAGAACTTTTTAAGAAAATTCATCTGTTCTGCAATCTTAGAGAGTAGACAATAATATAAAAGTAATATTTACCGCATTTGTGACTAATAAAAATTGAGAATTTTTTAAACCTGATGTTCAGAATAGATGGAAAATATTTAGGTTATTTTCTTCAAATTAAATAATTAATAATAATATACGAAATATCGTGGAAAACTCGGAGATAAGTTAAGGAAGCATCCCGCATTTGTCACTATTTCCGACGCTAATTCCCAGAAATCACATCACAACCGTACAAGTCTCCTCGAGATTCTCATGATCAATGACTGATAAATAACGGTAGATCATAGTGACACGTGTCATGCGTATGGATGCTGGAGTCTATAAAAACCCTTGCTTCCGATCCATTGAGAGCTTGTCTTGTTCTCGTTTCACAGTCTCAACTACCGAGCGTTCGAAGGAGTTCGTGGCCATGGCGATCGATGCGCGCTTCCTCCTCGTCTCTGCTCTTGTGTTGATGGCTTGCCTTCTCTGCTCCGCCAACGAGACTGAGGTCTCCTATTGCGGTGAGTTTTTCGATGTTTTGTTGTTTGTTTTGGTGATTGTTGCTTGGATTAAGGTTTTGTGGTTTTTGGGATCTTATTTCTAGGGTTTTAGTAGATTTTGTATGTCGAGTTGATGATCGGATTCTTGCTTTTGGAGCATGAGGTAGCATGAGGTTTTTTAGGGTTTTGATTGTGTGCATGTATAGTTTCTTTTGTCTCGATGGCCATATGATCCAACTCTTGACCTTTGACTTTGGGAGGGGAATGAAATACCAATTCTCCTATTCCATGAGTGGTTGCTATTTTTTTTTGTTTTGGTGTTTGGACTGATGCTTATGTGGTTTTTGGGAGCTAATTTCTTGGGTTTGAATCGATTTTCTATGGTGGGGTTGATGATCTAATTGTGATTTTTGTAGCATTTCTTTTTAGGTTTTGGGTTTGATGCTTGTAATCATTTCTTTTGCCCGAAAGACATGGTGGAATTTAAAAATGTGAGTATATTGAAGCTGATCTTGATTGTCTTGTTGTTTGGTTTTATTTCTATGATTTATTATATTTATTTGGGTTTCGCTGGTTAGGGTTTCAATCGTGCGCGTATTGTAGTTTCTTTTGTGTTTTTTATGGAAAGAAATGGTGGAATTTGGAAATGTTGGTTTGTAGAAGCTGGAGTCAGATGCTGATCTTGATGGGACTATGTGTGTTTCTTAGGTCAAGATTTTTTATGTTTAATTTGAATTTCTTTTTAGGGTATTGATCTTCGAGTGTGTGTGTGTGTTATGGTGTCTTTTGTCTCTTTTGTGGAAAGAAATGGTGGAATTCAAAATGTTGGTGTTTAGAAAATGGAGTCAGGTTCTAATCTTGATTGTATGATCAGAGGATATGTGAACTATGAATTTTATAGTTAATTGTGTTGTTCTTGTTAGGATGTCCATACTGTGCATGTTGTTATAGTTTCTTTCGTATTTTTTATGGAAAGATATGGTGGTATTTCAAAATGTTGGTTTGTAGAAGCTAGAGTCAGGAACTCAGGTGTTGATGTCAATGGTCTCGTTGAAAATTTTGTGACAATGTTTTGTTCTTGATCTTATGGATTTTATGCTTAATTTTGTTTCCCTGGTTCTGTTTTGTGTCATGTGCATGTTATTAAAAAAAATGAACTAAATAGTGGAATTGCATACTGCTGGTTTTTGGAAGGTGTGGTCCATTGTTAATTTTTATGTTTTTTTTTTTTGGCTGGTTTTCGATGGCACATTTTTTTTTTAATTTAAATAAATAGTAGAATTTTGAAATGCCAGGGTACAGAAGTTGGAGTCTGGGGCTGGTCTTTGATGTTCTCATTGGAATATATATATATTCACAACATTTCGCTCATGGTCCTAAATTTTTATGTTAAATTTAGTTTCTCTGGCTTATATTTCGATTTGGTACCTGCTTTAGTTTCCTTTTCTTTTTGTTGAAAGAAAGTGGCATTTCAAAATGTTGGTGTGTGGAAGTTGCAATTTGATGTTGTTCTTGATGATATTGTTTGAAGATTGGTGATGATGTTTGCCTCTTATTCATATGCTTTTTATGCTTTAATTAGTTTCTCTGGTCTTTTTTTTTTTTTTTTGTCGTGTACTACTTTGGTTTCTTTTGCCTTTTGAAATAAATAGTGAAATTTCAGAATGCTGGTATATTGAAGTTGCAGGCAGTCGTGTTGTTCTTTATGGTCTCTTTGGAAGACTTGTGACTATGTCTAATTCTTAGTTCTGCTGTTTTTGTGCTTAATTTAGTTTTTCAGTTTTGATTGAAGAGGCTTGGGGATAATATTGTTTCAATATGTTTGTTTTTTTATCTACTGTACAAAGTAGACAAATCTAATGTGGGTGTGAGAATTGCAGACAAAGACAATGACTACGACGTCAAGGTTACTGGGTTGGAGATTTCTCCATTCCCTGTCAAGCGAGGCAGAGAGACGAGCTTCAGCATCTCTGCCCAGACTGGTAAAATTCTCTTCTTGGAGACTTTCCTTTTTGTGGTTTGCTGGGTTATTTTTTCTTTTTCGGCATTCCCTTCTTTAGGTTTTCCATTGTAAAGCCCTAACATGCTTAGGATGGTTTAGTTATAGTATTGCATTAATTTGATACTGGGATCTATATGCTTGCTTAATAGCATTGATGGCTTCCTTCCCTTGTGTTTTGCATTAATTTGATACTGGATTCAATATGCTTAATAGCATTTATGGCTTCCTTCCCTTCTTGTGTTACCCATAGAGTGTAACCATTCACTATATTTTGCACTAAATTTTGATGCGAGTGAATAACAAAAGAATAAATTGCTATTTTGCTATAACTTACACACAATCATTAATCACAATAGAAGTTTTCTCTTTTTGCTGAACCAGCAAAAAACGGCAATCCAACATGGAAAAGTGAAACAAAAGCTTTTAATGAATTCAACCTTTGAAATCTGATATCTGAGTTAGATGTGCGTGATTGTTTTCTTAATTAAAGCGCTTGTTTAGATTACTTCCATTTTAACATTTCCACAATGTCTGTGCTTGCTTTTAATATTACCCAATTTCATGTATTTCTTTATTTGGTATATTATTTTAAAGAAGTACTTGTGGCCTGGCCTAGTGAGGGTACTTACTTTGTTATCTCCCCCCTACAATTGCATTGTTTCCTTCATGTGGCTTTGATCCAACTGTTGATTTGGTGGGGAACAATTTGTTACTAAGCATTGAAAGAACATTAAAATTCTTTTATATAGTTGGTTCTGCAGTGGGCATTCATGTGCCTGAATCTTTGATGTGTATTTTACAGCTCTTATTTCTATTTTTTTGGGCTGAATGCAGGCTTAAATATAACCGGTGGAAAATTATTGATCGATGTTGAGTACATTGGAATTCATATTCAACAGACTAAGGACCTCTGCAAGGAGACATCTTGCCCAGTATCAACTGGTGATTTTGTGCTCACCCATAAAGAGACATTGCCCTTTTTAACTCCACCAGTAAGTTGAACGCTATGTCTAAACTTTAATACTAGTCCATTAAATACTACATTCTTATTGTGTTGAATGATGAGTATGTTTATCCCGAATATTATATTTTGGTTGTCATTCTGTTGGGTAGATTGCTTGTTAAACTATTGCTTTTGTCATAAACTGACAATGTGCTAAACAAGAGGTAATTTTAATTACTTAATTGTATTGAGATTGTATGGTTGACATTAGCTTGTTCTTGTCTAGTCTTCAAGTGTCATAGTCATGCATTCACACACACTTGGAGGAACTTCCCTGTGCTTATGTGGCATCTTATTGGCATACCCTGTGGCCGACTTTGTTGCTTGTCATTGAAAAATAATGTTTTGTTCTTTTAAAAAAAAATCAATGTTACTCATTTAAAATAATTTAAACAATTATCTCATTCTACATTAACACTTAACTTTTTATCAAAATAATAATAATAATAATATTAATAGCAATTAAACTTGACTTAAAATAATTATTTTTTTTATGATATGGCAAAATTGGTTATAAAGTTTGCTTTGGTCTTTGTATTTTAAAAATATTTATTACAGTCTCATATTTTGCATACAAAATTTACTTCGGTCCTGTATAGTTAACCTGGTGATTATGTGGCTAGGCAACCATTTTATTTCTGTTTTTTTAATTTAATTATTCATGAGGTGAATATTGATGGTCATGTGAATATATCTCGGCTGCATGCAATGAGGCACTTGATATGACACCATGCAGAAACTATGATTAGTGCATGTAGAGTGTAATAGACTTCATCTTAGTATCATTGATGTACAACATCAGCGTTTAAGTATAACTAAATCTTCTAGTGCCCACCTGAGGAAGGCTTAATGGATTGTCAACCTGTTACAAGAACTGTTCTTTTGTATAAACAATAACATGTTGCATGTTAAGTAATTTTCTGATTGTGCTTGTACTTTGCAAGTATATATTGGGACATTTCAAATGTGTACAAATATGTATAAGAATATGTAGTTGATTGATAACCAACATGTACTTTCATTAAATTGCTTTTTGTTCTTAAGATCCGTTTCTCTTTTTTTTTTTTTTTTTTTTTTTTTTTTTTGTAATCTGAAGTAATTAATCATAGTCACTGTTATTTTTCAGGGCACATACACTCTGGTGATGACTATGGTGGGAGAGGATGGCAAAAAGTTGACATGCATCACCTTTGACTTCTATATCAGTTTCTGGGCCGCGGGTGTTGAGTTGCCTGAGCCCTTGGTAGCATACTAGTAAAATCTTTGGCCAGCGTTTGTTATGCATGAACATGTCCATTACAACCCTAGTCTGCTTTTGTTTGAGAGGATTTTATCTTGTATTCCTTTCCATCTTGTATGATGATGCTTATAACCGTATATCCTGTTAAAATGTATCAACTCCTGGTGAACGATCAGACCGTATCTTAAATACTATATAGTACGAACTCCTTACAGTACAGGAAACTCCAGTGTGATATTGTGTTGTGCGTGAAGCTATGATCATATTATATTAATATATGTGTATATAGTTTGATGTAAACATTTTTTGTCCAATTTATCATTGTTGAGCCTAAGCAGGGAAACCTGATGCATTGCATCAGAACCAATATAGGGGATATGCATATGCAGTTACAGTATGTCTGAAATGCCATTTGTTCTAGAAGCAATGCTATTCATCACAAATAGCTTTCACAACAAAATCTAACACGAATACTAATCCAGAGCTTTAGTTCTTATTGAATTTTGTGAAAACTACTCATGATGAATAGCATTTCTCTTGTTTTAGTCAGAAAACACCCTTGATACATCCAAGGGCAGCAACACAGCCATTAAGAACTAGACCTGCAAAAGAGGAAATGATGGCCCTAACACTCCCCACAAAAGCTGAGATGAACAACATCACTTAAATGGAAACGACCAAAACATATGGTATTTGATGATACAACACAATAATACATAAACATGTCAGATAACCTTGACAACTAAGCTTACATGATGTTAGAGTAAAGGAAGGGTAGTATCAGGACATATTCATTTGCAGATTAAATGACAATGGGCGATGGGTGCAGCAGTCACCTACAGAGAGATCAGATCAATCAGCCATTATAAAAGATATACAGTGTATGGAACTTATACCCCCTCAATCTTGCATCCATCGCCGTCACCTACAAGGTTCAGTTCTAAAAAAAAAAAAAAAAAAAAGGAATCTAAGAAATGGTTTTACTACAGCAGCACTGAGTTGATGGCTTATGGCTATACCTCACAAATGCTCCTGTGCATGTTCTTGAGCTTCCCTGATAACTGCACCCTACTGATCATTCTTATCATGAACCCCCTCAGGCAAATCCTTGGCTTCCTGATCTGCCGACTTGTTTTCTTTGGCATCAGCCTCCGCTTCTGGATTTCCTTTTTCTGACTTTTCTTTTTCCGTTGTCTGTTGCGGTACCTCAACTGCTGCTGCTGCTGCTTCTTTTTCTTGGACATTTACCTCGGTTTTATCTGCTGGATCTGAACCAGTAGCATCATTATTTTTTATATCACTGGTTTCTTCCTTATCATCTTTGACTGGTTTCTCAGAATCCTTCATCTCCGTATCTGCTGGATTTTTATCTTCCGTCACCTCAGCATCATCTGCAGCCGCTTTCTCTTCAGTTGCAGCTTCATTCACTTTTTCTCCATCCTCCTGTGCAGGAGCTTTAGTAGCAGCTTCATCTGCAGCCGCTTTCTCTTCAGTAGCAGCTTCATTCATTTTTTCTCCATCCTCTTGTGCAGGAGCTTCAGTAGCAGCTTCATCCTCTTTATCCACGCCATCCTTGTCCTCCTTGCTTCCTTTCTTTGAGCTTGATTTCCTCTCGCGTTTCTTTGGTCGCTCAGCTTCTGGGCTCTCTGTTGCCTTCGCTTTCTCACTAATCCTTGCAGAGCGTCTTGGAGTGTCACCTGAAGATGCCAACCAGGGATGAGATGCAGATTTGTTAGAGACTGTTTGATTAAATGAATTGGACATTGATGGAGTTAGAAATTGAGGATAACCTGTTCCCCAGTCAAATTCAGATGAAGGGGGACCTCCAGGGTTTGAACGAAGGTACTGATCAAGTTGTCTCTTGTTCTTGATTTCCTCGCCTGTTGGAGCTACAAAAACTATCTCAGGCTTTCTGGCACCACCAGCTTTCTTTGGAGTAAACTGTGAAATCCACAAAGGAACTAGCTTATGCGGTTGTTTTGACAACATATAGCAGATATAAGACAAGGGGAAAAAAATAATTGGCAATGTAGCCGAATCATTCTTAGAATTATAAAAAAGGGAATATATCAATACAAGTGGGAATGCCTATAGACCTTTGAGAGGAGAGAACAGGAACAGTTACAATCACCAGTGACACATTGAAGCTAAAACGTAGCATATTTCTCAATAAAGTAAATTTTTTTCTTCACCAGATATTTTGATGGTGGAGGAATGCTTGGGTAAGACAAACCTTTTCTATAATCATGATTGATAACAAAATTATAACAGACGGAAACCAATTAGACATTTCTTTTCAAATACCATTCTAAGCTAGCTGGCTGACTTAATAAATCATTAATTCAAAAAAAATCAAATTACCTTATTACTTAGTTACTCTAGAACCAGCTAAATCTAAAAAAAATGATGGAAGTAAACAACAGATAATGGGGGAAGACTTAAAGGACGATCAAAGATTGGATTTCAAAAGACAGACTAGACAGAACATCTAGAAATTTTTTTTATTGACACTAATGCTGCTTCAGGAATGTAATCTCTCCATTAGCACAATCTACTTCAAACACCTTCGCCATTAAACGATCAGAATAATCTGATCAGGCTAAGACTCACAAATGGGAAAGATATTATACTTGTAAACCAAAAAACGTTTAGTGATTTTTTATCGAACAAGTACTCAAAGAGGCACAATTTCAACATAATACAGTCCAGATGTATAGATTTCTAAGAGAATCAAAGGAGGAATAATGAGGCAGGATAATGTGGCAGGAAACTTGAGTTGTCACCCATAAAGCACTATTCTTGCCATCATATATTTCATAATAATATTAAAAATAAAAAAAAACATTTCCTTAACACTCCTAATACCTCTGAACAGAATGTTTGAAGTTAACCAACTAGTAAAGAAGTCAAAGGAAGTGGTCCATGCCAAACCCATGAACCCATGAAAAAATATGAACAGCCAGGTGTATTTCCTGCACATTCTGAGAACCCTCTTCTCGCTACTCAAATTATTGCTTTCTTCAAACCCGAGCACCTTTTCTTCCCCCAATTCTAATACTGAAAAGGAGACATACAACTCATGTATGCGAACAACACTAATTCTCAATAAACTACCAATCCATCTTTCACATTCAACCACCTATTTCTGTGCATCAAAAAGCACCATAATGAATTTCTGTATCTTTAACAGAAGCTTACAATCCCATATTCAAACATACGATTGTACTACATAAAGCATGATAACTGCACGATTTAAATTCCAACATAATATTATAAGCTTAATAGACAACATGATGCACAAAAAGCGTCCAAAATATTTTATTGGGATGTGGTTAGTTCCAACAAAAACAACGGAAGTCAAAGCATTCTTATTCAGCGCACAAGAGCTGTTAAAACTATTTATGTTCTGGCTCTTCCCAAAAATGTGCATGGTTTTCATCTGGTTGTCATAAAACTATCTACATTGAAACCCAGATAGTCTTGAACATATCCATTTATTCATCTTAGTGCAATTAAGGCGCTTAGATTTTTTATTGCCCAAGGTGAGAAGCGCCACGAAAGGCGTAAAGCGCTAGTTAATAAATAACTTATATATACATAATTTTTTGAATAATTAAAGTCAAGCAAGGCATAACATAAAGTCAAGTAAAACACTTCCTAAAAATCAAGAATACTCAAGTTTTTAGAGTGCAAATTTTATATTTATAAGTCATCTAATTCTACAATATCATTGTCCTCATCATGTAAGCTAGCTTCAACTCCACTAGATTTAGAGTGCAATTATTGCTGCCTCTTCAATTTTCTCTAATTACTTAGTTAACCCCTTAATTTACTCATTATTTTAAAAAAAAAAAAAAGCAATTGCATACTTAAATCACCTACTTTTTCTCCCCTAAATTTATTTCTTCCTTATTATTAAGGGTGCCTTTTTAAAATCTCAATTAACACTAATTGAAAGCATTAAATATAAGGCTGACAGCACGACAACAAAAAGACAAGCACGCCTTTTTAATGATTGGTGCCTGGCAAAAAGCACTTTCCTAGGCTTGCCTCATTGAAGGCGCCTCACCCTGGGGGTGTTAAGGCACTAGGGCCTTGTCACACCTTCCTCGCTTTTAATAACACTGATTCATCTTGCTCTACTTATGTCAATCTAGACTAATAAAAAAAAAGCAACCGGATTGAATCAAAACTCACATGTAAAATAATTTTTCTTAAATCCTGTTCCAATGGCAAAAATAGAAATTCAGATAACTGGAAGAAAGAAGACATGAAAGATAATCCTCCAAGTCATGTATAGGCTTATATATATACAATTAAAGGAATCATACCTAAATCATATGATTTTGAACAATCCCACAAAATAGGCAACATTTTCTTAAAATAAGGATATACTATTCTACCAAATAGGAAACACCTAGAATAGTGCAATAATATCCATCCCATGTCAACTGAGGCCAAGCTAGCTTGATCTTTTGATTTTCTACACACTAGCATTCCCCTTGAGCTAGGGAGTAAATGTTAATCATCCCAAGCATTCCAACAAAGTGTTCCAATGAGAGCTTTCACTGTTAGTGATGTTAAATATCCAGACACTCTTATTCTACTCATACAGATTCTACATCAATACAAAAAAGAAAAGGATTGGGGCTTTCAAGTACAGGGAAACAAAAAATCTATTTCAACAAAACACCACCCAAATGATTTATTTTTTTAACCCTAGCTTTAGGCAGGAAAAACAACACAATATAGATTGCACTTCTAAAAATTAAAAACATCAAAACTTTACTTTTGTGTGCGTGTGTTTTATAAATAATAGTATTTTTCAAGATTAATTATCAAATATAGTTATTTAAATTATTAAATCTTGCAAACGAAGATTGACTACCTTTGGAGTGTTTGGGTTTGGGAGTAACCTTATAGTCAAACACATCTTAAAAATTGATCGTTCATAATTTATCTAATTTTCAACGCATAATTTACACCTCATAATTCTCCACAACTTAATGTTATTCTTAGGGTGTGTTTGCCATTACATTTGAAAAAGAATAAAAACAACTTTTTAATCCTTAACACCAATATCTTTCAAGTTAAAATTTTAATTTTTATATTTTTATCCCTGAATTACCTTTTATCTTATGGCTTGTTTACCTTAAATGTGTGCACACCTCCTCAACAAAAGTTCATTTTCAATAATACCCCTTTCCCAACTCTAAAACTTACAAACGCACAGGTAAATTGAGATAAAATAACCAAATAAATGAAACTTTATTCTTTTGTACCAAAGGATAAGAATCAAAACTCAAAAAATCCTATATCATCATAGCTAATCATATATGTTTTGCAGGAGATCTTCAAGCAAATGGATATTTATTTATTTATTTATTCAACTTTACATATTTTTGAAATTTATTTAGAGCTAGAAAAAAATCCATGTACTATTTAGTAATTTGTACTCAAAAATGCATAATTGAAAGCTCCTCTATACAAGCTACCCAAGAAATAAATTATCCATAACATTGTTCATACCTCCTGAAGTCAGGTCAAGAAGTTCTATAATAAAGGTTCTATTTATAGAACGCTCTATCTTAAAAGTGCTACCATGAAAATTAAGCTGTTATAGTAATAATAAAAAACGATTTACTAAATTGGCAAGTTTGGCCACAAGAAGTCAAAGCTGATGACTGTCGACCATATACTGAATAAAACCATGATAGCAACAATTTAGGCAGCCAATGTATATATGGTTCTAAAACTAGGACTATCAAATGAGCCAAGTCATTAGTGCTCGACTCAGGCTTAAACTGAGATTTCCAGCTCAATAAATAGGGCCAAGTTGAACACTAGAGTATAGATTCCTTATGCTCATGTGAATGGCCAGTCCCCGTATATCTAAAACATCCATATCTAAAAGATCCATCCACAAGCCTGACCAGAAAGTTTGTCCACAAAAATAAAAGTCATTCATGAAATCTCGAACGCCCACACTCCAACATGCATTATTCAAATTTTCTTTATTGGGACAAGTACACTCTGGCGGATCCATGAAACAACTCTCATAGGGTAAAATAATCAACCTATCGATATTGGAAGAAACAAAGATTGGCCCTCTAATGCAAAAAGGAAAGGAGCTTGACTGCAAGACCCACCCATCAAAGATAATGCTTGATAACACTACAATATATATGTTCATCGAGTCTACTATATTGTATTTAAATATGTTATATTTATTAATTTTTAATTGATAAAAGGTTTATAGAATACTAGTTATAGATTAGATTTAAACAAGGGCTTAAATAAAAGATATGTTCATTAAAGATAATAAAAAGCCTCTAACAAATATAATTTATGCAGGGGTTTAATAGCAATTTTCCACCCTTATCTTTAAAATTAATTCTAATTATAATCTTGCGTGATCCCTCGCCCCCCACAATGTTGCCAACCTATCCGCCACCACCATCTCCCTCTCCTTGTAATTGCTCGTGATCACTCACCAGCCATCACCATCATGATGTTCTGCCCCTTGACTGGTCGTGATCATGATGTTGCCAATGTTGACACCTGCCATCTCTCCGCCATCTCCTTGTATCTTCACAAGACATGCTCTCCACCATCTCCATGTATCTTCACAAGGGGAGCATGAGCTTGGCCAAGCCAAGCCTAGCTCACTCATGCTTGGCTCTTTTACACATTAGTCTAAAACAGAACATTTTTGAACTTGAAATGCATCCCTATGTAATCTTTCATGGCAAAGAATTACAGTAGAAACATCATTAGTAAAATAGCATAAACATATTTCATGCCAAGCATCTTTCATCTTGTTGGTAATTCTGGCAACTTCAGATTTCACAATCATGGTCAACTGGAAAGCAGCTCAACTTAAAACATTGATTTCACTTTATGTACACACATTGAGTTCAAGAAGGAAAAAATTCACTACTCTGCAAATTATTTTATCTTCAGTTTCAAGACAAACAATACCAGCAGTAAAAGGGGGGGTGTGGTAATCATCATGAAGAAATAAAAATTTCATAGAATAAGAGTCAAGATGCCATCATAATTGTTTTCTAGAGAACAGAGATGAGATGCTTAACCACCTGCTTAATTGTGTCCACATTTTAATTGAGAAAACATTTTTTATCGGTTCTTTTGTCAATTAAATTATCAATCAGACGTTTTTAAATTAACTCAATCTATTAAAGCTTTTAACCTACGCTCATCTTCTTGAATCACACATTGTACTCTCCATTCCCACTTAAGGCACTCACAATCTCCAGAAGATCATGAAGACATAAAATTGGATCCAAGGTCAAACAAAATTTATATCCCACAACTGCTAACGATTTAAAACAACCAATCATCCTCAAGGTTTTAAAAAAAAAAGGAAATTGAAGTTTCTAACTAAAATCAATTCTGCAATTTCCATAAAACAAAATAGATTCACCGATCCTCAATGAAAATTGTATGATAAAAGAACTCAAATTTTTCAAAAGAACACCAAAAAACTAATAAGGCAATTTCCTTCAAATGGTGGGGAACAGAGAGCCCTTTTCTAATGAAAAGGCGGTCCTAACCATTGAAACCATTGACTAAGAGAAGGAATATAGACAAAGACCAGAAAATTTAATGACTTCAAGCAAAAGATAACACCCAATATGTCTCAATTAAATCATAATCACAAAAATAGGGCCACTAATTTCAAAAGATGTACCTGATATTGAAATCTTAAAGAAACAAGGTTATCCAACCTTTCCCATGATAAGCATGATGTCATCACCGACCAAACAAAATTAAGCAGCATCAGAATAAAATTCAGCTGTTCCACACAAATTTCCTCACAGAAATTTCATCCGTCTGTTATTTCAAACTTTTTCATGTGGTCGCAAGTAAGCTTATTTTCCACTATCCAAAAAGGGAGTTTCTCTTGAAAAACCCCAACATGACAAGGCCAGCAACAACCCAAAACTGTTATGATATTCATGCAACATGGGAAAAAATTATCTTTAATAGGACTGATATTTGAACTTCAATTCAAAGAGTATTCTCATAGTTGAATCAGGTAAAGATGAAGATCCCCATTTACAAGTACTTCACCAATTAGAGAGTTCTAGTTTGGGCAATAATTTGCAAATTTCCAGCCATAAATTAAAAGAATCAATTGCCTAGGAATAACCATATATAATTTGAATATCCAATATAAAAAAAGATGATGCTGGATTCATCATATAAACATTATTCTCCATTGGCTGTTATCATTTGATGCTGATGAGTCTCAAACAGTGACGGCCCCAACAGGATATATTTCTATTATGCCTGCCAAATCATGCAAGGGAAAACTATATCCACTTATAAAAAAGGCACTTGACAGGGGTCTATATGACTCAAATTTAAAAAAAAAAAAAAAACAATACAGACATCTGATATACATGTGGACAAACAAAATTAGCTCATGATGCATCAGGATGCAAAAATAATCTAATGAAGAGAATAGATTTTTCTAGCAATGAATTGGAGCCAAAGTAAAAAAAGAAAAGCTCACTATAAACAGAAAGAATAATGAAAGATGTCAAGAAGCAAAAGCACCACATGCAAAACAAAATAAACTATTAAAGAATAAAAAAAAAGATATGCAAGAAAAAAATAATAATAGGAAAGGCCCAATGATGATCTGTGTAGTTAGAATTGTACAATTCTCAATAACCCAACAGTTCGAATCTTATAGGAGAATCGAAATTGATCAAAAATTAATGAATCGATATGAATCAGGAAGATCAATGATTCAGCTTTTGAATTCCTCATGGGAGTTTTGAATCAAAAAAAATAAAAATAAAAAATAACCCATGCAGAAAACTAAGAGTCCACCATGATGCAAATACCAAAATTTAAAAAACAAAAAAAAATCAAAGCAAGAAGAAGAATCAAAAAGAGAAAAGAAACATAGAAAAAGAATAAGAAGAGAGATTCTACCACTCAGTCACCAAATCAATTATGCATTTTGATTTTCCTGTTCTTCCATTGCAATCTCTTTCTTTCGCCATCTCTTTCTTTCACCATCTCTTTCTCTCGCCATTTCTCTCTTTTTTTATGCTTTTTTCTTACAAATAATAGTGAATGTATGCACTTATAAAATGTCATTGAACTTTTTGATTATTTTAAAAATTCTTTAGGCTAAATAATCAAAATAATTGATAATCTAATTAATCTTTAAATTTGTTATTGGAAAAATTCGGGGAAAAAATTTTTAATTAAAAAAACAAAATTAATCTTTAAAATATTTTCAATAACAAATTTAAAGATCACATAGTCAAAAGAAAATTATAACATTGATCAAAACCCAAGCAAGTAATCATTCCAATTAACTTTTCCAAAGCAAAACATACACAAAGAAAAGCTCTATTGCCTATGATCACATTTTCGTACAACAAAAGGATTTAAAAAAACAAAGGGAATTATAACACAGCTATACCAGTTACTACCTCAGACTGTTTTTTGGAAATGGCGATATCTATATGTCCTTCATATTCATGTTTCCATGGCAATTTGTTGGTTTACTTCATAATGTCAAACTCTTAAGTGAATTATGCCACATTCCTCAATTAAGAATATGGATAGTTTATCTACTTCCATCACATGAAATTAAAAGAAAACTGCATAGTGACTCAACATAGCACAAGCATCTACTCAACTCCAAGTCTCACACTATTCCAAATTATGAACAGTAATCACAGGACCCAGAACTTTCACAACCCAAAATTTATCCAGAATCACAAGAAAAGCACACCAAAAATCTTGGACCCAAATCAAGACCTTTAGCAGCCCAGAACTGAAATAAATATCAAATAAAACCTTTCCAGAAGAAAAGTCTTACTTATTCTTTCAACAACAAATTATGACCAAAATAAACAAAATACTGCTAAAATGAAACAACCGCGAAGGACACGATATGGTACACATCCTCCCAACTAGAATTATGAAAATTAACCAAATTAAATAACTGGATGACCTATAAATCCAGTCAACTCCAAACAAGGTTCCACATTTCATACCTATTCTCCAACCCCAAACCAATCCACAATCACAAGAAAACACCTCCAAAACCCTAGACACAAAACCAAGAACTCAATCAACCCAAACTGACATGAAAAAAAAAAACCCTCGGGGATTAAGACATTAAAACAGTTACAGCAAAAAGGATTAATTACAGCTTGAAACACCAGATTATGTCCACAATAAATAAAACACAGGTAAGACAAAGCAAATGCATAGCAAATCATCAGGTACGCCTTCTCTCAACTGAAATTTTGAAAATAAACCAAATTAAAGAACTGGACAACCTATAAATCTGATCAGCTCAAAAACACGCAAGATTCCACATTCCAACTCATCATGCTTGATTGTTGCTAGGACAAAATTTATGCCCAAAATAAATAAAATACAGCTAAAACGAAGCAAACGCGAAGGACGCTATACGGTACACGTCCTCCCAACTAGAATTATGGAAATTAACCAAATCAAAGAACCGGACAAGCTATAAATTCAGTCAACTCCAAACCGCACATGATCCCACATTCCAACCTATAATCCAAGATCCTAACCATTCTCGTACCCCAAACCCAATCCACAATCACAAGAAAACACCTTCAAAACCCTAGAAACAAAATCCAAGAACTCAATCAATCCGAACCGCCATCAACATAAACCATCCCAAACACCTCAATTACACATCTAAACAACAAATCATAGCAGGGAAAACAAAAACTCAACCAAAAAACCAAAACAAAACAAAGAAACATCAAGAACCAGACCTTTTTCTTCCAGCCATCAGGGGCCGGGAGCTCGACAGTGACAACATCAGAGTCCTGTACGTTCTTCTCCGCCGGTGACCCGCCCTCGACCTCGCCGGCGCTCGCCATGACTCCGAGCTCTCGCTCTCGCTCTCGTTCGAGTTTTCGCACTTCCCGCTCTCCGAATGCGAACCAAATAGAAATCGTGGAAAAGTCGGTACGACGAATTGGGGCTCATTAATCCCCCGCATCGGAATCCAAAACCCGATTGGAATTCAGTGATCACGTCCGTATCGTCGTATCCACCGTCCATTGGCATCGACTCCGATCTCAAGGCACACCTGCGGTGGATTTCCATAGTGCGCATGTACTCACGTGCCTACGTGAAGATCAATCCACACGAGTAAAATCAGAGACACGTGGCTTTCTTTGATCTCTCAGCTTGCCTCGAGATTGAGTTGAATTCCTGCACTCCATATCCACCGTCCGTTTGCCTAGACTTGTGTGTTGGTTCTGATCTCGAAGTATACGTGTGGTGGATTTTCTGAGTTTGCTCCGTGGTGATGTCACTGGATTGATGAGTTTGAATGCACGGATGATGAATGGATGGATTTTGGTTTAATACGTGTTGAATTTTGATTGGGTGGAAAGGGAACGTTGGATTGTGCGCTGGGCGTATGATCCAACGGCACAGGAATCAACACTGGAATAGAAGGTTGGAAGTGAAAGGCACCTTGACTTTTATTTGAATTAATAAATTTGAATATTTTTAATTGTATTTTCTGTAGTTTAAAATTTTTTCTCAAAAACCACTAGTAGTCAAGTAGTACTCATTTAAATAGTGAATGAGCATGATTCATGGATCAAAAGATTCAAAACCCTTTTGTATACGTATTATGCAATATTACTGTATAAATATTATATAATCCTACAGAAATACTGAATAATAGTGCTCATTTACTATTTATTGGATAACATGTTAAACGAATCGTATTCTCCATTTTTCTAGAGCTGTATAATAATAAAAAAAAATTCTATCATAACTCATGTTATATCATTTTAAATACATATTAACTCATTCCACGTAATAAATTTTATAGAGATTATTAATATATTATAATTTGTATATTTTTATATTTGTTTGTATTTTTACAACGCTTACTGTGCTTATTGATCTTTGGTAAAAGAAAATCACATTAATATATTTTAAATTATAAAATAGTACCAATTTATTTTGTAAATTTTTTTCAGTTTTGGCACTGTTTTTTTTTTAATTTACATAATAATAAATATCATGAATATATCTTTCTAGTGTGTTTTCAAAATAATTTTATGTTGGAAAATACTATAGAAGGTACAAAAAAAAGTGTTGAAAAGACACATTTTTAGTTGGAGGTCACGCTTCTCATTAAAGTGTAAATTATTTTTCACAAGGAATTGTACCTTCAATGCTGTGGATGTGCTTTTATGGGATGCCAAGTTGACATAAAGGTAACCAAAAAACCAAACAAATATATATATATATATATGCACACGCGCGCGCGCACACACAAAGAGAATTTGTGGGATCAAAGTCAAATATTTATATATCATATAAAATAATAATAATAATAAATTAATAAAAAGTGTTATGTTATTCCTAACTTATATTTATATGGCCATATTTTTTTAGCGGTTTTCTATCGGTATTTTTTTAGCGGCCATATTTTTTTTAGCGGTTTTCTATCGGTATATTTATGTGGCCATATTTTTTTAGCAGTTTTCTATATATATATATATATATATATATATATATATATATATATAAATGACAAGTGCCTAATCAGAAACGAACACGTGAAGAAACAATACTCACCGCCAAACCGTGTCTTTACCTTGCGCATGATGGGGATCAAACTCGGGAAGCCACGCTCGACACTCGAGGCGAACACCCTACGCAAGGGACCCGTGCCAATTGACTGGCTCTATCAGTATATTTTTGGAAAAATAAATTTGTTTTGCTCATTATATCTAAATAATAAAAAATGGTTAATGATGAGTTAATATATATATATATATATATATATATATATATATATATATATATATATATATATATATATAAAATAATTCAGATTACTCTGTTTTATACTTAAAATAAAATTAACATTACTAAACGTGGTTCATAAATATAAATAAATTTCTATTTTTATTAATATACAAATCAAAAATTATATAATTTATATTACATTTTAATAGTATATGTGAAGTGAGAAGATATATACCTAGAGACCATCGATTTTTTAATATATATGACAATTGATTGGTATAAACTGAAATTTTTGGAATATATACTTTTTTTTGTTGGATGAACCATTTGTCTTTTTATGATGTATTTCTCATAAAAAAAATGTTTATCAAATTTTTATTAGTGAATTTGTATTTGCGTATATACTAATAAAAAATTAAAAATTATGTGTATATATTAACAAATAATGTATTTGTGTGTATATCCAACAAAACTCATGTATGTTAAGCATGAAAAAAAAATGATGTGTCCGTGATATATCTATAATTATATTATTTACAGAGTTATATTCACATATTAGATATATATATATATAGAGAGAGAGAGAGAGGGTTATCTTGGCAGTATTTTCTTAAAATTTAGGTATCATTGACTAATTTTCAAGCCATATGAATTATCCTAAATTATCATTTCATCTATTAATATCAACAAAAACTTGGATTAGCATAATAAAAAATATTTAGTTTAACATCTATAAAAAAATAATTTAATCATTTTCACATTTTTCATTATGGTGATATGTTTTTCTCGCTTCTCTACTTTCGTCCAAGTGGATTAACTATTTCACATTGACAACTAATTATAAATTTTAATTGTTTGCCACTATTTTGTAATATAAAACTTGAGAGGTTCGTATAATCACCGGTTATGAAATTTTAGAAAATAAATAACAAATATAGAAAGATTTATAATATGGTAGAAAAAATAAAATTTATTTTTTCTCCTAATTAAACACTGAATTAAATAAAATTAAAAATTAGTGAGATAACTATTTGATAAGTGCTCATGCAATGTTCTTAGACCCATGTGTACTTTTTAAATGGGATTTTGGTACGCCCCTTGTTAAATAAATCATATTCTTTTTATCGGGGTTATATGACATGAGCAATTTACTAGTTCAGTATAGTTCTTCCAAATCTTATACACTTTATCATCTTTCATCACACCATGTGGTGCTTGCCCAAATTAATAAGTTCTAAATGAATCAATAAACCATTGTAAGTGGTGAATTTTTTTAACTGTATGTTATTTGATAAATTCTAGGCTTTCTTTGGATGGATGTATTTGGAGGTAAGGTAGGGGAAGGATTTTTAAAAACTCATACTTGGTGTCGTGCTCGACGTGACATGGTAGACCCAGAAGCCCAGCCAAGACCGAGAGGAAGAGAGGTTTTAAGTGTTATTATGTAACATTGTATGAAGAAATATGTAGAAGTGTGTGGGTCTTCCTAGACCTCTCTCCACTATATTAGAAGAAGGGAATGAAATTTCTAGAAAAGGGGAGAAGGCTAGATATTTTGATAGAGTTGTATAGAGAGTTGTAAAATACTTTAGAGGGTTAATTATAGCCGTCAGATCGGATCTGTCACACCCACCCCTTCTACCGAGGTAAATGTGGCACCCATCAGTTAAAATTTCTTTTAACTGGAAAACTGACACTCATGAAACACCAAATCAAACTTACAAAAACTCTATTAACACTTTTTAAACAAACTATAGATTCAAATACACGAATATAACACTCATAAGTACTCCCACATGCGGGTACAACCGCTACAAAATCATAACAACAACAGTAGAAAGGAAAGGGACCCACTAAACTCTGAACCAAGCCCTGACTGGCTCTATACTCGCACAAGCAATCTGTCAGGGTCCTGCTCCTGCAACTGTGGCACATTTTAGTTGGTCGGTAGTGGCTAAATAATTTCAAATAATTAAATACAACGTATATAAAATATATAAA